>CM052662.1:89474219-89489804 GCA_028533165.1 Leontopithecus rosalia
GGGGGGAGCGGGGGAGGGATAGCCTGGGGAGAAATGCCAAATGTGGAAGAAGGGGAAGAAGGCAGCAAAACACACTGCCATGTGTGTACCTATGCAACTATCTTGCACGTTCTGCACATGTACCCCAAAGCCTAAAATGCAATAAAAAATAAATTAAAAAAAGAAATCATTTTAATAGAATTGCAGAATGTTGAATTCATTTAAAATTATATAATTTGTGTAAAGAATTTTGTCATATGCTTAGAAGTTCATCTTTTCATCTAGACAATGAAAACTACTATGCAAACAGCCATCTCGGCCTCTCACCCACTGCAGGACTGACTCTAAGGCACAGGGTGTTGAGGGTGGGGAGAAGCACAGACCACAGTCAAAGCCCTTCTCTAGGTGAGCATTGTGAACCAAGAGGGTGCTAAGTGTATGTGTGTCTGGAACAGTTCATCACAAAGGTTCCAGGCTGGGGGCAGTGCCATGCTTCTTTATAGCTGTCAGAAGGTAGCTCAAGAAATGCACACCAATCTGCTCTCCTACATACAATAGCACTTGTCCTCGTGTCTTGAATCTGCAGAAACGAGGAGCCAAATTCCTTGATTACACAGCCAAGTGATTTGACTCTTCCAATTCTGTTGTTCTTTTCTTCTGTCTTGAAAAGGGCCTTGTCAAATCAGAAAGAAAAGAATGTTTTGAAGCGTGAGAAAATGCAAATTTCCTATTTAAAGCCTGGAGTTCATTAGCAGGAGTATACTTACTTATTTCAAGGGTCACTGGCTTACGGTGAAGAGCCCGTCTTTCTACTGCCCAAGTCTCAAACTCCACCTGACAACAGTTGAGAAATGCCTTTAAGTCTATTAGCTTTCTAAGGAGCCTAATTCATCTTTGCTGTGCTTTGTGTTGTGACCGTGTCAAGTCAAGGACCCTCCTTTGATTATGTGCTACTCTTTTTTTCTTAATCACTTTTCCGCTAAGTAATTGTCTCCGCTTAATTGGTTGTAATGATTAAAGTTTATTTATATTACACTGAAGTTTTCTTCTATCAATCACACTAAGGTTCTAACTATTTTACTTACAGCCCAATACCGAAATTTTACCCAAAGAAATAATCTTTTTAATTGGACTTTTTTATTAGACTATTTTTATTGTATATGTGCTACAGCTAAAATCTAAATTTAGGCAAATAAGAGAAATCATTAATTCTTAATATTACAGTCAGACTTGTAACAAAGGCATTTTAATTTATGATACTGAGAGGTACAAAGTACTAAGTACAGGCTTCAGAGACCAGCAGTCATAGGCTTGTATCCTGTATCAGGACTCGCCAGTCTTGGGACCTTCCTGAACTTAAACTATCATAGCAACTCCATGCAGATGGCCTGAAGATTACTGACGTGTGAGTCAGCACAGTCTTTACCTAATGTTAGCTGTTATTGTTTTAGCTTTGTCACTAACCAGCTATGTCTCTTTGAGAGAGCTATTTAATTTCTCCGTTTCAGGTTCCTCTGATACATAAGAGGGCAGGACTAGATACTTTCAACATTTTCTATCAAAACTCAGGAAATCAGTAAACCCTTTTATTGTTTGTTTGTTTGTTTGGTATAATTTTACTTTAGCCAGAGTATTTTCATTTTAAAATTTCCCAGAAAGTAACACAGGTGCTAGCTGGAATTTGAACCGTGATGTGAGAATAAGTAAACAAAAACAAAATGGTCAGTAGGAAATGTTTCAATATTGAATGTTGGGACAAAAATCCAGAGCAAAAGAATCATATTTACATGATAAAACCCCAAAACTAGTAGTTCGATAATTTGTTTCAAAAACTTGTATTGTAATTATTTATCAGACTAAATGAGTGATCCTAGAAAAATCGCTGGAAAAGTTTAACTGACCTGCTTAACCTTAGCTTATTCAATCTGTAACAATGAGTACAGCAACATCTGATACCTCTCTAGTTCTGAGTCCCCATGGGGATAAAAAAGAGAACTAAATACATTAAATATGATCACCTCTGTACTTGTCAATTAAGACTATTTACAATACATGTGCAATACCTGTTTATCTGCTTTTTAGGGGAAAAGTTTTTTTTAAATGACTCATAACCTGTATCTCTCATCAATACTAGCAGGTTTTATTTTTAAATTTGTTTTACTTTGAAACAGCTATACTATTTTTCTAGGTATATTTTTCAAAAATAGCTTTATTAAATCATAAATCATGCTTAGTAATTCAAACCATAAAGACAGCAACACAAAATCTGAGTGACAGAAACGTATACTTTCCCACTTACAAATTGCATCAGACGATATATAAACACCCTCTCTCTTGTTTCTGAGTAAAGCGTCAAGACACGCAGCAGAAACATCTCAGAACTAAGTGGTTATATAGATCTTTCCTTATTTGAAACCCATGTACTAAATTTGTAGCAAGTAACTTTTATGTGAAAATCAGTATTGTACATGGGGCTAAAGATATGGCTAACTAGACTCCCACTAATAGTTTTTCTGTGATAGAACAACTCATCCTGAAGCACTTATTATGATAAATAATAACAAGAATAAAGTATAACAGCAACATTAATACCTACATTCGGTGAGCTTTTAATAATAGGCTCTGTGACTCAGGACTTTCATACATTATGCCTTACCTGGGAGTGGGCTTCTTGTATTAAATAATAAACCCATTTATAATGGTCAATTAGCTCAAGAAAACTCAATACTGTCTAAAATGGGAAATCAACCACTTTTTAGACAGCGAAAACGTTTAAAGCATGACTGACTTTAGAAAGGTGTCCGATTCTACTCTAAGTACTATGACGTTTGGCAAAATTTCTTATTCTCATTTGAAATCCTCACCAAACCATGAAATTTCTTCAAAATGTGGTTTTTACCGATTACCTCCAAAGCATCCCTGAGGACATTTGCCATCACTCCTGAAGCTCATTCTATTCCCTTCCTAACGACAGCAACACAAACGTTGAAACCTGGAAACACACCTTCTTATTTCCAAATGCATCGGAGGAGACGTAAACTCCCCTTCTCTTGCTTGTGAGCAAGGGGTCAAGACACATGGGAGCAGAAAAGTTTCAAAACTAAGTGCTTGTGTAGATCTTTCCTTATCTGAAATTTATATTCTTCTAACAGTACAAGCCTTGTTTCAGTCAAGAAAACAATCAACATGTCAGTCACGTTTCTGATTTTATAGTAAGCGTCAGAGTCAGTGCTAAGGACAAAATAAGATAATTCATATTATTTCTTTCTTATGCAGATACTTTGCACATTTATTTATATTTGTACTTTCATTGATCATTCTTACATGACTTGAGAAACTGGGACAATTAGGAAATAACAAATGATAAGCTACAGGGAAACTCCTAACCTCTTCTTAAACATACTCCCTCAAAAGAAGGTGTAAGATTAATTTAAACTCTTACATCCTAGGAAAAGGATTAACCTAGCATACCAGAACAAGACGGAAATGAAATGATCTTGAACTTTTCTTAGAGTACTTATCTTCTTTAGGATTCTCAGAAGAACTCAGGATTTTGTGAAAGTCTGACTACAGAATGACAAGGAAGAAATATTACCTTGTGTGATTATGTTTTCAATACAGATGGCTAGAGAACACCAAAGGTGCATTTCAGAAGGGAGAGCTAGGTACCTCACTAACGAGTGACGAAAAAAAAACCAAGCATTGGTTAGAGATGAAGAAAGTGATAGCTGTGTAGCAGCCAGGACATCCTGAGGCTTATTCATCTTAGAAAGTGGCAGAATTTCAACAAAATATTGAAGAAGAAGAAGAAGAAGAAGGAGAAGGAGAAGGAGAAGGAGAAGGAGAAGGAGAAGGAGAAGGAGAAGGAGAAGGAGAAGGAGAAGGAGAAGGAGAAGGAGAAGGGAAGAAGAAGAAGAAGAAGAAGAAGAAGAAGAAGAAGAAGAAGAAGAAGAAGAAGAAGAAGGAGAAGGAGAAGGAGAAGGAGAAGGAGAAGGAGAAGGAGAAGAAGAAGGGAAGAAGAAGAAGAAGAAGAAGAAGAAGAAGAAGAAGAAGAAGAAGAAGAAGAAGAAGAAGAAGAAGAAGAAGAAGAAGAAGAAGGGAAGAAGAAGGGAAGAAGAAGACGACGACGACAAAATGAATCTGTAGTCAAAGGTAAAAGAAAATAAAAGGAGTTGGACATGGAAGCTCTCCATTTGGTTGTCAATATCGGGAAACACTACCGAAAATGATGAAATTGTATCATTTCAATCCTGAGCGACAGACGCATGAATTTTGGGAACAACTACTCTAGACAGAATCCCACCTTCTACCTAATGGGAAGGAAGTAGGAAGTAATTCCACCACTGAGTAAAAGTTAAAAGTCTCAAAGTTTAACTTTGCTTTTACTGTGGGGTTTGGCTTGAGGATCTTAGCATAAAAGCAGCTCTCTATCTCTTTGACAGGCAAAAACTCAACTAAGAGGAATGATGACATTCAGCGAGAACTATAAAACTAAACACAAGGGGAAGCTATATCAATTTCAAGTGGCTGCACATTTTCCTGAGGCTCAACTCTGGTTTTGCACAGACTCCCCAGTAGGCCATGCCTCAGGACCTCAGCATCACCTCCTGCCTTACCCTTTCTTCTGGGAGGCTTCTGCTTCCTAGACCTTGAGAAGGTCTGGCAGACACAGCCTAGGAAACCACTAAAGCAGAATGGTGGTGATGCCAAGGATGTCACTGCATGAGAAGAGGGCCTAGGCTCCTGAGCCAATGAGAGGTCATAGGACTAGATCTGACATTCCTGATGCATCACACTGAAACCTTCTTCCTGTAGACTCAGTAATCTGTCCTGTAAGTAAAAGAAAGGGGTTAAAAGCCCTCAAAGCCAATAACCATAAGCAAAAAGAACATGACTCGCCGAGCCAATTCTTTACGTTCTTTCTGGGACCAATGATCCCAATTTGTTTCTCAAGCTCCTTACCCCCAATTCTTCACATGCCAAGTGAAGAGCTGTCATTATTTTTCCTATGAAAGAGTAATAATCCCAGGATTTTGCCACCCCGTGCATTATCCCTACCTCATGCAGAAGGTCAGGATTATCTTCCTGGGTACTGAGTAGAGTTGGCTTTTTGTCTACAGCCTCATCTTCTTCACTTTGTGCTGGTGTTGAAGGTGTTGGATGAACGAGGGAGCACAGGGCCTCGATTTCCTCCTTCCTCATTCTTTTTGTCCTTGTGGTCTTCTTATGATGCCTATTCTTTTTGGGGAGTGGGTCTAGCTTTCTCCTCTGGACCGGAAGCATGGTGGGATCTTGTGAAACCTCAGCCACATGACTCTCAGGTGTCCGCTCCAATGACTCTTTGATGCTTTATACTTCTTTTCAGAGGGTCATTTTTCCCATAGATGAAATCTCTCTTCTCTATCCTGAACATCTAAGGATGTGCTCAAGTCATCGAGAACATGTCTTGGGATAGAGATTAGAGATTCCCTATCTCTGTCATTGGTATTTTTTTTTGACCTACTCTGGTGATCCCAGCCCGCTTTGCAGGAACAAGGAGCTCACAACACAAGGAGCCAAGAGTCAAATGCTGAAGGAAGTAGTTAGTACAGTGACGATTTTGAGAGATGGGCCCTTAGCTGTCATAGATTCAAAAGATGTACTGATCTCACATTTCTCCTCTGGACTTACCAAAGGACTTCAATGACCTTCAGAAATAGGATGCTCAGGTTGTTCTTCTTGGCCTAGGAGGTCTCACATTTTCTAAAAGAGAAACTCATTGAAGTAATTGCTTCATGAACAATGGAGTTCCTTCTAGCTATACATAACCACAGTTCACAAAAACTCTACCAAACAGCATAAATTCCTGGGTAGCAATTATACTTAACAACTTATCAGAATGTGTATCAAAATTATCTGGGTGTTTAGTGAAAATACTCATTTCTAGGCTGTACCCCAGACCTACTTTGAATCTCGAAAGCTAGGTGTAAGGGATTTGCATTTTTTCCTGCTTAATTCAGGTGATTTTTATGCATCCTAAAATTTGGAAAACTACTGCTTTAGAAGGACACTGAACCCAGTGTTTTACAGGGCCATGAAGATGACTATTAAAAAAATAAAATCCTACTTTCTCCTACAAGTATCCCCCTAATCATGTCAGTCCATAATGATATTTCTCCTCTGGAATCTTTTAATCATTGTCACTTAATTTGGTATGTTATCCCATATTACTTTCTATTGTAAATTAAGTTTGAAACCTTGTAGCTATTTTTTCTAACCAGATTATAAGTTTCTCAAAGGTAGGGATTCTCTTAGACTTAGTGTTCCACACTGGTTTGCCAGTATTAGGAGCTTAGTAAATTGAATGAATAAAAATATGAATAGGTTTATGTCCCAGTATAAAATGATTGACGCGAGATGAGACTGCTCTGTAAGAAGTGTTCTAGAGTAACAATGTAAAGAGAACATGACCCGTTGGTGAACCCAATGTCAAAAGTACCCTCATGTCAATATGCCACATGTCAGGCACATTGCCTTTGGCTGTATTCTCTGAAAAACCCACAAAAATATGAGAATTTGCATTTATTACTAGTTCCTGGTTAATGCTACCGGTCTGGAGAGTGCACTCTGAGAACAGCTGCAAGGTGAGGCACACTGACACAAAATAAGTAAAAAAGAGGGATTTCTAAGCACTTACAATGACCAAATGTAAGAAAGGTATAAATTCCAACTTCCAAATTTTGCAAATGGGGACGATGAAGCATAAGTAAGATAGTGACTTGACCAAATATGAGGTTGGCAAACTTTTTCTGTAAAGGGCCAGACAGTAAATATTGGAGGCTCTATGGGCCGTGTGGTACTATCAGAAGTATTTGTTCTCAGTGTTGCAGCAAGAAAGCATCCATAAACAATGAGTAAACAAATAGTCATGGCTGTGCTCCAATAAAACTTTATTTTTCCAAACAGATGCTGCCCAAGATTTGGCCTGCAGGCTATAGTTTGGCAACGTCTGACCTAAAGTCCTACAACTAGTTAGCCACAAAACTGAGATCAGAAGTCAAGTCACCTAACTCCCAGTAAGTTCTCTTTCTACAAAAGAACAGAAGACTAGAATGAGAAAGAATTTTTTTTCAATGAAAAGAAGGGCTTTAAAAGAAGAGGTCAAATATGCCTGGGCAAATAATACTTTTATGCTCTCTTATTACCCTTAGTCATTTAAACAACTAGTTAGCCAAAATCTGAAACTGGACAATAATTTTCAAACAAATTCATAGACTGACCTCCAAAAGGGTAAGGGAGGAGAGTTAGGCTCCATATTTTCTATCACACTTGCCTAGAAAACCACCCTATTTAGTCTCTTTTTAAGCAAGAGAAAATCCTACAGATAGATAACAGAAAATACTTTCTTTGCCCATCTTTTGAAATTACTGTGACCTGTGAATGTGGTTCCACATTGCAAAGTCCAGGGATAAAATTCCAAGTAACTATCAGAGAAATGTGGAAACAGAGATATGATTCCTAGGCTATCTAATAAGCTAAACTTTACTTCCTAAACCAAGATGCTGTTTAATAACGGAAGTAGTAAGAGTATTAAAGATTAATGTGCCCAAAGTCTTGAGGGCATTTTAAAATTTTGGGATTTCTGAGAACTGTTAAGTCCATCTTGAACTTTCTGTTCTATATTTACTCCACCTTGAATGTGTTTCTCACTTCATGTCATCATTTTGCCTTCACGTAGTGATGTTGAACAAATGTTTGTTGACATAAATTGATGGATGAGTGAATGAATATATAAACCTAATGCTTTGAGAAAGTTCTTCGGTTTGTGGCTACAGAGAATAAAGCAGAACTGGCGATTTCTGCCAGAAGATAGTCAGAGCTCTTTTGTTACCCTTCAGTGAAGCAAACGGTGCCTTCATGTTGCAAAGGTCAATGAAAGTTTCATGAATGAATTAATACATTTGAGGCCATTTAAGTTATAATTGCCTGTCACAAAAGGTGGTATCAAAAGACAGAACTTATTTACTAATATAATAACATGAAATTCTTTAATTAATAATTGGGTTTAGTGTAATACTGTTAGGAAAGTTTGGTAAAGTCTCTGAGAGGGAAAAAGGCCCATGTAATATGAGAGAATGCTGGCCCACCTTCTCTCTGTTCCCTCCATCAAGAGCAGCTATAGAGGTAGTAACTAAGAGTATCAACCATAGAAGCCCGCAGAGAGGTGGAGACAGGACTAAAAAGGAAGTCAGCATGATAAATTCAAGCCTAAAAAGTCAACCTTGCTTCTTCACCACCTTAGCAATGGCCCTGAGTTAAGCCCACAACATGCTTCAAGTGTACTTTTACAGGATTCTACTCTGAGTCTGGCCTCTGTTGTCTCGAATCCACAAAATACCTAGAATGTGTCTTCCTAAAAAAGATACTCTTGGCCACTGAAGTTTTGGATATTCCTAAAGTAGAGACCAGAGAAAATTCACTAATCATTATTGATAATGAAGTGACTTTCCTTTTCTAATGGGAAAGAAACGATTGGCATGAACCAACTTTGCTTCTCAGTAACACTCTAGAGAATTAAATAACCGAAGCATCAAACGACAATTTTCTTTGAAGATGACCTTTTTTCATAGTAAATGAAAAGCTGAAGAACTAGTCTCAAAGGAAAAGAAAATGAATAATGTCAGGCCTCCATGGCAAGCCCAGACCCAGAAAGTCTAAAGTCCTGCCTGCATCGGCTGATCACCCCCATCCCCTGCCTGCATTCCCCATTATCCCTGATTGCCCAGAGCTTCCAGGGACATAAGCGTCCCCTCACCCCACCTGCCATCTTAACTGTTATTATGATCATGTGACTACTCCTCACCCCACTCTACCAACTAAACTACTCTTATCGCACCCACCATTGCAACTGAACTTATGGTAATGTATACGCCTTGCCCCTACCCCCACCACTGTAACTGATCTTACTCTATAACTTTCCACTGCCCACCCCAAACCTATAAAACGAACTCCTATCCCACTGCCCTTTGCTAACGCCCTTTTTGGCCTTAGCCCACCTGCACCCAGGTGAATAAACATTCATTCAAAACGCACATTTTTAATAAATAATCTGTGAGGAAACTATTCACTCCTGAGCATTCAGTAAAGAAAAAAGAGAGAGAGAGACTAAAATATGATCATAAACAACACAGAGAGTTGCATTACAAATCAATTGCCTCTTCCATTTTCGGGGTAACACTGAGCATCTACCATGAATCAAACACTGGAATAGGAGCTCTTCAAGATGGTAACAAAAAACTTAAACTCATCAACATAAATTAGTTGTTTTCTAATGTTAACAGATATAGGATCATATGGAGGGCTTTTAAAACACATCACTGGGCTCCATCTCAGTATTTCTGACTCAGTAGGTCTTGATCCAAGAGTATTTGCATTTTTTTGTTTGTTTGTTTGTTTTCTTTTAAGTTCCAGGATACATGTGCAGAGTGTGCAGGTTTGTTACACAGGTATACATGTGCCTTGGGGGTTTGCTGCACCTGTCAACCCATCATCTAGGTTTTAAGCCCTGCATGCATTAGGTGTTTGTCCTGATGCTCTCCCACACCTCACCCTCAATCCCACAACAGGCCCTGGTGTATGACGTTCCCCTCCCTGTGTCCATGTGTTCTCATTGTTCAACTCCCACATTAATGAGAACATGTGGTGTTTGCTTTTCTGTTTCTGTGTTAGTTTGCTGAGAATGGTGGCTTCTAGCTTCATCCATGTCCCTGCAAAGGACATAATCTCATTCCTTTTTATGGGTGCATAGTATCCCATGGTGTGTATGTGCCACATTTTCTTTATCCAGTCTATCACTGATGGGCATTTGGGTTGGTTCCAAGTCTTTGCTATTGTGAATGTCCTACAATAAACATATGTGTGCATGTGTCTTTACAGTAGAATGATTTATGATCCTTCAGGTATATACCTAGTAATGGGATTGCTGTGACAATTGGTATTTCTGGTTCTGGATCCTTGAGGAATCGCCACACATCTTCCACGATGGTTGAAATAATTTATACTCCCACCAATCATGTAAACTTGTTTCCATTTCTCCACAGCCTCACCAGCATCTATTGTTCCCTGACTTTTAATAATCATCATTCTGATTGGCATGAGATGGTATCTCATTGTGGTTTTGATTTGCATTTCTCTAACGACCAGTGATGATGAGTCATACGCAGAAAACAGAAACTGGACCCCTCTCTTGAATAAGAATTAACTCAAGATGGATTAAAGACTTAAATGTAAAACCCCAAACCATAGAAACCCTTGAAGAAAACCTAAGCAATACCAAACAGGACATAGGCATGGCCCAAGACTTCATGACTATAATACCAAAAGCAATTGCAATAATAACCAAAATTTACAAATGGGATCTAATTAAACTAAAGAGCTTCTGCACAGCAAAAGAAATGGCAATCTGTAGAATGGGAGAAAATTTTGGCAATCTACCCATCTATAAAGGTCTAATATCCAGAATATACAAGGAACTTAAACCAATTTACAAGAAAAAAAATCAAAAAGTAGTTGAAGGCTACAAACAGATACTTCTCTGAAGAAAACATTTATGCAGCCAACATAAATATGAGAATCTGCATTTCTAACAAGTTCCTGGGTGATGCTACTGGTCTGGACACTGCACTCTGAGAACAGCTGCAAGATGAGGCACACTGATACAAAATAAGTAAAAAAGAAGGATTTCTAACCACTTACAATGACCAAATGTAAGATGTAAAAATTCTGAAATGATTATCTGGAGGATTCTAAACTCCAGCCATGCTGTCCACCATATTCGGGCTTTTCGGAGACTATAGCCAAAGGCAATATATCTGAAATGTGGGTACTTTTGACATTGGGTTTACCAACCGATCTTTTCTCTGTGAAGACCTCTGCACTCCAACACGTCCTTTCCCAGGTTCAACCTCAGACTAGTTGCAAAGCTCCAAATGTTAATGTCAAAAAAAGTTGTCTATTTAAAGGCTAGTAATACACATATAAAGTAGTCACAAAATAGTTTTACTTTCCTAAACAAAATAATTGAGTATTATCCTTTTATAAAGTACTACTCTTTACTAAAATTTCATCATCTTGTTTTAAAACTTAACCTCCTGGGCTGAAAATCAATGTAGAAGATGAGATGCTATAACCTTTGATTTAGCGTAATAAAATTGTAACAAATAATATACTCAGTGGGTGGTTAAATCTCACAATATTTTGTGCCAAATTTTCTGTAGTAATTCAATTAAAAATCCTATTGGTCAGCCACCAGAAAACATACGGATCACCAAAATTTTAGAGCATTCCATATTTATTCTTAAAATAGTCTATATTAATTTTATGTCTTTATTTACTAACTTAAATACCTCAAGTAGAGTTTCTTCCAAATACAATTTAGAAAAACCATTTATATTTGTGCTCTTTAAAAATCTCTGTTGGCTTATGCCATTACAGTCCTTAAAATTCCCATTAAAGAGAGAAAAAAAAACTAATCAGAAAGAAAGTATACTACAAAAGCTACATTAATATGACTACTGCAATATTTCTTAAAGCTTCTGAAGAATGAATTTACTCTGCTCCTCTACACTTTCCTTCAATTAGTAGGGCCCCCAGAAAAGCAAAATTGTCACTCAAAGAAACTGAGGCCATGCAAAATCACGGAACTGTTTGGTTGCATTTAATCCTGCCAGGGCTCCTAGCCAAAGAGTCAATGATCCTAAGCTCTCTTCATGCCTTTTCTAATGACAGCATTCCAGAAAACTTTAGCACTTCCCTTTTTAACCATAAATTGCACATAACTCTCCCAAATTCTTAGTCTATAATTTCTCATAAAACTCTTTGAGATCTTCTTGTGAAGACAAATGGCAAGAATTACTGGTCTTTAAATTGTGATCCTTCAATGTTATATGCACTAGATCATAACTCTATGGCTTTGGTTCCCTCATAAAACTAAACCACGAGTCGTTCTTTTCATTTCAAGCTTAACAGCACACAGGCCCGTGGGTGAAGCAACATAAACACTCTGGAGTAATTTCTCTAAACCAAATGTCTTCTCAAAAACAGACTAGCTACTCAGTGGTGTATAATCTCTCCTCTGAACCTGTGAAGTGTGTAGTTCTCAGCCCACCCTAGTAGAATGATAAGAATGATGTTCATGTGTTCACGTGAGACAGGCCTAAGAATTTTCTGTAATTACAGAACTGCAGGGTTAGCCCCAGCTCTAGCACTCTGTTGCCCCAGATAAATCACCAAGTCAGGTGATTGTTTTTTGGGAAGAATAGTGAGGCCTCAGGTTTACAGATTTTTTTTTTAACCTTAGTTCACAGAATTTGATTAATCAACATCACTGGTTTATGACACACTCTGACCATTGGTCCATGAACAGACCTCTTTTTAAATTTATAGCCTTAAATCAGCATTTTTAACACACATACTCTTAGGTATATAGCTGAGAAAAAGTTTTGCAAAATATGCACTAGAAGTAGTCATATAAATGTTCATAGTGGTATAATTACAATAGCAAAAACCTGGAAGAAATTCAGGTGTCCATTGTCAGCATACTGTAGTAGACTCTCATGGGGGAACAGTAAGCATCAAATGAAGAAACTATAGCTACTCACAACAATATTGGGTTATTTAATGTTTCTGAGTCTCTGTTTTGACCTTGTAAATGAAGACAATATCATTTACCTTGTTAGTTTCTTGAAAATAAAGCAGATACTGTATGGAAAAACCCTTAGAAAATTATAACTAGTAAATGTTACTATAACTAGTTAATGTCACTTATTTCCCTCCGTATTCCCTGTTACTTCTCAGGTTACACACGAATAATCTGGAAATATCGTACTAAACAAGAGGAAAACAATATAATTTGGAGGACTCAAATTTGGAATCACTCGGAAGGGGTTCAAATCCCTGATCTGGCACTTATTTTCTGTGTGAACTCAGGTAAATTAACCTCTCCAAACCTCAGCTTTCCCACAGTGAAGCAGGAATAAAATTAGTAACTATTTAATTGGGCTTAAATGAAGTAACCGCAGTTCTTACCAGCACACTACTTGATGCACCATAATAAGCACTCACATCAGTGACAGGGTTATATTAACAAGGATCCCTTTTACCTTTTCAAGTTAAGAGAGTTGCTTTCCCCTGCCCTTATCGTCCCCCTCACTCTCAACACAAGACACACACACACACTCATGCACACACACATACACACAGACACATTCACACACACACAGACACACTCATGCACACACATACACATACAGACACACTCACACACATACACACAGACACACACAGACACTCATGCACACACACATACACATACAGACACACACATACACACACAGACACACACACAGACACACTCATGCACACATATATTTTCTTTACTTTTTCTTGCTCTTCAACTCCTCATATGTAGAATATAATTGAGAGCAGTAAAGAAACACAATAATTAGGTGCAGAGTTTCTGCCTCAGAAATCAGGCCATAAATTGGCCCAATTCAGTCCAATTAAAGCACCCTTAAATGTAAAGTTACTCTAAGAACTTTTCTTGGAATTTCAATTAAAAGTGAGGTTCATTTGCATGTTATTATTTAAAACAATGGCAAATATGGAAAGGCAACAATTTCCACAATCCACATAGTATAATAAAAATGTATGAGAGTAATTCTTTAAATGTAACAAGCCAATTGAAACAAACATGATTAAATGATTATATTTAAAACATTCAGAAGGGCATGTTTTACATTTGTTGAATTTGTCACACCCTAGGCACCTGTCTGGTCAGGTCATAACAGAAGAAACTAGGACCTGAAACTAGAGCTAACCATCAGAGTGGATGGCTCAGTTGCAGGTGCTGGGAGAATGTCCAGTCTGGCAAGCAGAACAAAGTAACTCAAGAATATGGCCGAACACAAGGATTGATAATGCAGCCAGGAAATCGGTATCAGGAGGCAAACACGAAAGAGCAGAGGTTCGCTCAATAGGAAAGCATGGCTGGGTGCCAAGAAGCAGCAAAACGTGTCCCAAAAGTCAGGCAGGCAGCATCAAAAAGCCTAATCCACAATAGTGGAGCCACAGTCAGTCTGTGGAGCAGGGGCTAGACCCTGGTGGCTAAAAGAAAGAAAGAATGGTAAATGTAAGGTCGGGTCTTAGGTGTTCTTAGAGGACCCGGGCAGTCCTGGCAAACTTTTAAAACAGGAACTCGATTCTGAGTAATGGGAGAAGAAGGCAGGTATAAGAACCGCAGCATAAGGTAGATACTGAATCCAAGGAACAAGAGACATACGTGATTGCGGAAATTACAGCAAAAGCCAAAAGCAGACCAGAAGCCAACCTAATCTGATGCTAAGGAATAAAAGTGTTGGATTAGAACTCCTTAAATGCCTCCTCTCCCAAGTAAAACCTGGCCATAGGGAGCTTAGAAGTCTAAGAAGGCTGAGGTCACGGTGAGCAGAGGTCTGCAGAGACTGGAAGCTAGGAAGGACTTGAGAGCAAGAAGATCAGAAAAAACAGGCTCAAAGTCCCGATTTTGTAATCGATAGAATTACCCTGAAATTTCCTAAGCAACAAGCAGCAGCACTGTGATTTAAATCAAATCTCAGTACAACAGTGGCACATATAATTAGGAAAATCCATGTATGTTTGTTTGAAGGAATTGACCTGTAGGAACAAGACAGGTTATTTATGCTGCTCAGTCTACTGTCTGTGGAAGATAAAAATATTTTTGTCTCCTTGTCATTAGTGTGTAAATTTAACCTATGAAAATGAATCACCTTTCTGAAATACAAAGATGGTCTTTAGGCCCTGTTCTCTCTCTAAAAAACAATAAATATATTTTTCATGTTTTTGTCATTCTTCTGAGAGCAACATCTTCTAACAGGGCATTAAACCATTGAACCCTAATAAAAATGCAATATAAGAATTATTAATGTATTTAGCACACCACTATGACTTACTGCCTGCCATAAAGTAGCACGCGCACACACACACACACAGACACACACACACACCCCAAATGTCTTTCACACCCATGGCCTAATTCGTTTTGGAGAAGAATCACCACATAGCCATCCTTGGATGTCAAGGATCTCCTGTTTTGGTATGAACACTCATCAGATAAAGAAAGAGTAGTTTCAAATGCAAATGTGTCCATTTCTGTTGTGACAGCCTACCCCTAAAATGCAGCAACCAGACCACTGGCAGCCTAGACCCCAGACTATGCAGAAGCAACAAGAATCCACAACTGGCAAGTGTCTTCATAGCCAACCGGCATGTCCTAATGAGCAGGTGATATTAGCTGAATAAGTACTCATGAGCAACCACTTCTGGAATGCTCCAAAGCCTGATAATTAACAGCTGTGTGCGGCAATTAATTTTTGTTTATGCTTTAGATATCCAGGCAAGATATTATTTCTTGTGTATGATGGATTCGTACTTCATGTTGAGTCTCAAAGCAGCAGTGAGATAAAAACATCAATGTTGTTTTTATTTTTATTTTCTTCTCAATTCAAATGCTGTTATTTGTATCTCAAACCACCAAACTGCCTTGCATTCAGTAAGAAAATTCCAAAGCTC
>CM052662.1:89498750-89541257 GCA_028533165.1 Leontopithecus rosalia
GGGTGGATCACCAGGTCAAGAGATCGAGACCATCCTGGTCAACATGGTGAAACCCCGTCTCTACTAAAAATACAAAAAATTAGCTGGGCATGGTGGCACGTGCCTATAGTCCCAGCTACTCGGGAGGCTGAGGCAGGAGAATTGCCTGAACCCAGGAGGCGGAGGTTGCAGTGAGCCGAGATTGCGCCATTGCACTCCAGCCTGGGTAACAAGAGCAAAACTCCATCTCAGAAACAAAAACAAAAACAAAAAAACCAGCATGGGTTTAGTGCCTCATTTTTCCCTTCATTCAAGTAAATCAGGTTGCAGGATTATAATAGTATACAAACTTTCTATTTACAGTCAACTTGTATAAAGATTAAAACAACAACAAAGAATAACAAGGTATCAACCTGACAAGATGTGGTGTGAGATTCCCTGCTCAATGTTGTCATCTTTGGGAGAAGATACTGCTGGAAATGTCAGAAAACAAAGAATCTGAGGCCTGCCCTATTAATTGCATATTTATTCTTATCCTGCCCTCATTTTTTATATATGGACAATCACAGTTAATCACAAAGCATTTCTCTCGGGATCCTTTGTGAAGTGTGAAATAAATATTCCAATAAAATGTTTAGTAGACTGTGTCTGGTTTCCAATTAAAGAAGCATACTTGTATAATATCACAACTTCCTTCCACAAAACATTTCCTTTGTATGGAAACACTTTACAATAAATTTTAAAATAATGCTCTTGTCAGGATAACTTAGCAGCCGAGTGCCTGGTGAGTCCCCCTACCCTTACTTCTCCCAACACTCCCTAAGGAATAGTCTACACAGAATAACTTGATCTTGGTATATGTAGTCAGCCAGTGTGGTGTGAAAAGCACTGTTAGTCATCTTATTCATCTGTATGTATCACCCCATAATCAATATGGCTAGCATACCACGAGAGTGACAGCATAAACCAAGTCTGTCAACACACACTGAATGATTACCTGGGACCACCATCTATCCACAAAGTACCCAGAATAGACTTGAGCTTACTTTTTTCTCTTTTTTTCTGTTTTCACCCCATTTCTTTTTGTCCCTTCCATGCTCTTAATCTTCCTTTAAAGAAGACAAATCTCTTAGTAACATGAAAAAAACACAATGAAAGCAATCCATTTTCTGAATGGTGGAACCATAGATTCACAGCATTTAATTAGAGCTAATTTAAGAAGGTTTTCTCAGTCTTTAGGACAAATACCCTCAAGGGAAATAGTGATGCAATTGTTTGATGTCTTTTACTTGGCTGGTCGGCTCACCTTTGGAGTTCTTAGTTATGTCTGGAAAAAAATAAGACAGGTGGGCTTGTCTTGATTCTCATGGAAGTAGCAATGTCCTGACAGTTTGATCACAGTTCTAGAAATCAAGTTTTTCTGGCTCTGAGTTACTGACAAGTCTGTCTCTAGCTTTAAGAACAGCCTTGCTTAGAGAGCTGTTTTCTTTGATGTGGATGACAAACTGACACAGTGATCACACTGTAACAACTAGGGCTTTCCGCCCCTTTATTAAAGAAGGAAGGTGGAAAGAAGTTATCTGGATTTCATGTGAACTATGAGAAGTCAGAATTTCCAAGGACTCTTTCAAAGGAACAAACTATCAAGAAATTTTTAATTGAAAAAAAAAGATAGTTGTGGTCATGTGAAATAAAAGTAAAATTCAATATATCATTTGAGAAACCTCATTAGAAGGCTAAGGTATCTTCCTGTGTATGACAAACCAAAGTCAGAATGGTAATTGACTCTTAGAGTACCTGATGTTAAAAGAACCAGGTTTGCCGCTTCATCTCAAGCTGTCTTCTCTAAGGACTTTTCAACCTCCTCAATTCTGAAATGATAGCAATAAGAATAAAAATAATAGGGTAAATGGATAACTATTGAGGCAGAACCTGAAGTCCTCTAATGAGAAATGATGCATTTTAAAAACTGCCAAATACTTTGGCTTTTACCAGTGTAGACAGCAATTTGCTGTGAGAAGAACCGGTTTTAATTAAGTGGGTATAAGACAAATAGGCGTCCATTGTTCTGCGGTGAACGTGTATTCGGTTTCTTTTTTACTTTTCCTCCATGACTGAAGCTGCTGCATTCTAAATCCCTTAGAATATGAAGTTCTAAAAGTGCTGTGAGGGGGATGGGCCCATTTCTAAGATGATTACTGGAAGGAAAGTAATGGAAAGCCTCACCCTGTTTCTTTGAGGCTAGAGGTTATTCAAACACCTTTGAGGCTGATGTGGCTGAGCTTAGCTGGAAGTTTAGAAGCCCCTGAAAAACTTACCACAAGGACCAGATTCTGGACTGTAGAGTCAGGCTGCAGATTAAGCCTGTATTTTCTTAGGCACGGTTTTCTTCCATGGAAAACTTTCCTGAACAAACCACCTTGACACAGTTGGTTTGCCACAAAAAGAAAATAAATAAGCAAGCTGTGTGAGCACCTGTGTGTTGAGAGTGTGTATATATATGTGGCTGCATGATATTGGGTCCACTCTCTGCTGGCAAGGTGTACCATGGCTGAGGTGACCACAGCTCAGAAGGCTTCCTCTGCCTATTCAGACGTACATACACTTTTGGAATCTCAGCGGGCACAATGAGAAAGTAGCACCATTTTCAACAGCCAACACCTACTCAGTGAAGCCAAAGACTACAGACAACCAATCAACTGATTTCCTCTTGATAAAATTTGGTAATAATCTCAACTACTCACAGAATCTGAGATAGCCTCTGGATTATGGAGCTCTCCTAGAATAGTGATATCCTTATAATGCTAAAATGGCTGCTCCAGGTCAAGCTGAATTGAATACTTTAAGAGATATATCCCCATTTGGTTCTGAGGTTCGTAACTGCTAGTGAATCTATGCCAAAATACATCATTTAACATTTATTCCAAACTTAGTATATGCCAGACACAGCAGCAGGCACTTCACACACATTAACCTTCACCATGTCTGATTCTTGTCATTACCATGTCCTGCTTTGACAAAAGATCACACAATCGTTAAGAGAAACGCAAGCATTCAAACTCAGTCACATCTGATTCAAGATTAGTTTAACACTACAGAAGAAATCAGCCAGTATTACCAGTCTCAAATTTCAAATGCCATTATGAAAATCTCTTAGTAAAGAAAATAATAATTAGCTGAAGCCCTGTTCGTTTAAGGCGTTAGCTACTTAATCTCTAAAACGAATCCCCCAGGGATAGTACTGATTTATTAGAGAAAAATGAATGCAGTACAATATAAAAATTACATTTTAGAGAATAATTTCTAAGAAATTCTAAGTTTAGGGCAGCCAATGATATTGTTAGTTACTTAATACTTTATGTTTCTATATGTTTTACACTGTATAATCTGCCCTCCCATATGTAATACTAATTGTTCTCCATAGATGGTAATTTGAATGGAATTAAAGTTTAACTTGCCAACTTAAAAAGGTTTATTTCTTATTCTTTAAAAAAAAGAAGAAAAAGGAAGGACACTTTGAAAGCATTAGCAATAATCCAAGCAATACCACTTTCCTCTCCTATTTTCTCACTTCTTTTGTTGCTCCCACTGTGCTCTCATTCAATCCAAGATTAAACCCCTGAGGTCACTTCTCTTTCTCCTTCTTTCATATTTATATACACACCAAGGCCTGTGACTTTTAACTTACTTATTTAATTACCCCACATTCTTGAGGTGGTTTTTCTTTCTAGATTAAATATTAGCCACTATAAACTCCACTGATGATCACCTCACACAGTATCCGAGGCTCTTCATCAGCCTGCCTGTCTTCAGTCTTACCTCCTTGATCCATACCACACAATCCCAAAACTGACTCAACTCACCGAAACACTATGTACCTCCGTTTCAATGGAGCTCTTTTTGACTATTCAAGAATATATTAAATCATTAGCCTAGTATTCAAGATAACCCACAACCAAGCCCCAATCTGCATTTCTATCTTCCCTTCCAACTCTGTTCTCCTAAACTAATTCCTCTCCCATCTTTCAAAGTTCAACTTAGATCATATTTCCTATAGGAAAATGTTCTGACCATCCCAAATAAAAGAGATAGTTCACTATAAATGTGAGGTGTCTATTCCACTTATTTAGCACAAAATTATTTCATGGAATTGCCAGTTTCTTTTCCATGTATTGAACTGGACTGCAGAAACTTGGGAGGAGGAACTACGTCATGCATGTTGTTAATTCTTCATGGCACTTCTTATTACATATATACTTATACTCTTAATATTATAAGTATAAATTCTATATTGTATATAAATATTACTATTTCTGCCTCATAAAGTTCCATTTAACTTATTTTGGAAACCCATCCCCCCCTTCGTGAGGATTTGTTTCCATGACCTTAAATGAAATAGAGTGATGGCAGCAGATTAGAACTAGTCAGGTCAAATTTAGCTCTTATTTTAGTTGTTACTTAACATAAAGCTCTTTTTTCCAGGGCCCTACTGGAGGAGTTCTGTTTGTCTCCATGTGCAGAGTATGTAATTGGCATAAATGTTCAGTGTCCGTAGATGTAACAAGTGGCACAATCTGACTTTGTGACTCAAATGGATTTTGCAGCTCATGCCACAGGAAAAAAGACTATTTGATGACCAGTGACATCCCTTAAGCTGACAAATCACTTCCTTGTTATCCCTGGCATCTTCCACACCTAGCCCATTATCAAGTGACAGCTCTAAGGGAGGCTGAAAGTTGAAGCAAAAAATGTGAACCAATATCATTAATTTAAATACTGACAGCCTCAGGCAGACTAGAGTTTCAAGTCAGCCATTTTGAGACAGATATAGGATTTTGTTTGTAAAATCAAAAAGCGAAGTCCCACAGCTTTCCTTTGTGGCAGGTTTTAATGCCTAAAAGAAGTTTCAATAGTGGCTCAGATGGTGGCTGGTTACACACACCGTGACTTACAGTCCTCCTCTTAAATGGGTTACCATCTTCTTTAACTTAGCTTAGGTGAGCATTACTGATATGAATTCTGCTATGTCATATTAGATGAGCATTAATTAGTAAGGGTCTCACGGCTGGGATTCAAACACACTTGGGAGATGCTGTGGACTAGATATTTGGTTGCTAGTCTATTTGCCCAAGGCAATCTGGAACCTCTTGGAAGATATTTCTTTCTAAGGAAAGAAGGAATCAGGCCCAAAACCTCAGCTGAAAAAATCAGTATGGTTTCTGTCATGCCATCTCCCCAGGTACCCATATCTGGGTCCAAAGAAGACAG
This sequence comes from Leontopithecus rosalia, assembly GCA_028533165.1. NCBI lineage: Eukaryota > Metazoa > Chordata > Mammalia > Primates > Cebidae > Leontopithecus > Leontopithecus rosalia. Next base: position 89,503,998 of record CM052662.1, read on the forward strand.
AAGGCTGTAAGTAAAACACTAAACAACATTGGGGTGCAAGTTACTACTACTTTGAAAGAACCTCCAATAAAGGATAGCTCCCCAAATGGGAAAAGTAGTCCCAAGCAGAAGAGGCAGGAGTGCGGAGAGACCTAATGTGAGCAATCAGCAACACCTGCACACAGACGATGTAGCAACACCGTGCAAAATGTGCCAGCAGGGCCCAGAAGGCACCACACAGTGTATAATCAGCCTTGTTCACGAGCACATGGCAGTCACCCTTGTTGTCTTCTCAGCAATACCTGGAAGGGGAAGTAAAGGTGTTTAGAGGGCTAGAGTCTGGCATGAACAGTGACAGCAGTGAGATACAACTTAACTACCAAAATGACCCCATTTTTACTCAGGGGGCGCTGAGTGGAAATAATAACAGTACAGCTAGTGTTTACTGAATGCTTTGAACAGACATTTTTTACTTACCTCAAGTCAATTCGATGAGAAAGGTACTACTATCATCTTCATTTTAGAGGTAAGAAACCTGAGTCCTAAAAAGATGAAGCAATTGGCCCTAAAGCTAGGAGCTGATCAGTAATAGCCTTGAGAGTTTAATGAATTTCCAGAGGCTGATGGATAGCCACAAGTAATAGAGGCTACTTGCTTGCACTATAGAAGGAGCTAGGAAGGCTTCTTATAAAAACTAAACACAAATTCTTTGTTTCAACAAAGGCTAGAATTGGTACAGCCATTTAACATTAGCTGAGTTATGTACCACAGCTACGTAGGGGATAGGACCTCACTCTTCAAATGAGCCAGAGAATCTCCATAGCCTGGTTAGGAGACATCCCAGAGCAGGCAACCCGATATACAGTCAGACAGGCTGAGGCAGGTACAGGACTGTTCACCACTCCTGCAGCTGCTGCCACACTGTCTTTGAGAGATTCCATGGGAAGTGCTCACAGAGGCTGGGTATCACATTGGGGGAATTCTTTTTTTCTTTCTTTCTTTTTTTTTTTTTTTTTGATACAGTCTTGCTCTGTCGCCCATGCTGGAGTGCAATGGTGCTATCTCAGCTGACTCTGCCTCCCTGATTCAAGTGATTCTCCTGCCTCTGCCTCCCAAGTAGCTAGGATTACAGGTGTGCGCCACCATGGCCTGGCTAATTTTTGTGTTTTTTGTAGAGATGGGATTTCACCACTTTGGCCAGTCTGGTATTGAACTACTGGCCTCAAGTGATCAGCCCACCTTGACCTCCCAAAGTGATGGGATTACAGGCATAAGCCACTGTGCTCATCTGGGGGCATTTCTTATTCCTTTGATGTGTACAGAGCAGGAATCAGATACTCTCTGCATAGTGGGACGGTCAATATGCAATACTTACCTGGGCTAGGCTTAAAGAGATGTTAACCCTTCCTGAATTCTCCTAAAAACTTACTTCCTCACTCTAGGTATTAGTTTTCTTTGTTATAAAATGAAAGAGTTGGAACAGCTCACTCTGAATTTCTGTGGGATCAGAGAAAGACTCTATGAGTTAGAAAACTGGGAAAGCAGGCTTTATATTTTTACTATAAACTTTTGGCTGGCAGGCAGGAAGGAGGGAAAGAAGGGAAGAGGGAGGGAAGGAAAGAAGGAAGGAAGGGAGGGAAAAAAAGATTAACACTTCAAAAATAAGCTAATAGAGGCAGGGATTTAGAATTACAGTGACTCTAAGAAAGGTAAAACAGATGACAGAAAGAGAAGGGGGACAGAAAAGACATCCCAAGGTTAGTAGAGCCTAGAAAGGGGTGAAAGGTCTTCTCCAGGTTTTAATAGAAATAGATTAAACCTTTCCTCGGTGTTTTAAAACAGACTGCAGGGTATTTTATGGGCCAAGAAAAATCACAGCCTTCTCCATTCAAGACACAAATGTACAAAAGAAATGAAGTGGAGAATACCAGGAAGTTTTAAAAGTGACTCTATCCACTGACAATCAGGGACACATTTCTTGACCTTGTAAACAATGGAACTTCTGGATTCATCTCCTTTAAAAGAAAGTGAAGGCTTTGTCCCTTAGAATGTTTTAAACTAGGCTAGACAAAGAGTGCACTGTTTTAGAAATGTTCTATATTGTATTAAAGAGCTTATGGTAGAGAACAGTCTGATGGGGATCCCTGGGGTAAAGAACTGGGTGACCTATAACTCCTTTATTCTTGTGGATTTCTGCTATCTTATACCTTTTGCTGGAAGTAGCACGTCCCTGAAGAATGGGAAATTGAAATGCAACAGGTGGCTTGGCTGGCTCTTTCCAACAGATGTAGGAGAGGCATGCCAAATGTTCTGTCACCAATGTCACCTAAATCACATGTGTGTGAGCTCATTCTTGTTCTCTCTCTCTCTCACACACACACACACACACACACTCATCGCCTACACACTTTTTTTCTCCTGCCCTGCACTTGAAGTGGACTACATAGTCAAAGTGAGGAAGAAACCTTTGCTGCTGTGCAGTGTTTATAGTTCCCTATGAAGTAAGACACAGGGAGAGGGTCAGTCATACGTCTTATTTCATCATTGACTTCTTTTTTTTTTTTGAGACGGAGTTTCGCTCTTGTTACCCAGGCTGGAGTGCAATGGCGCCATCTCAGCTCACCACAACCTCCACATCCTGGGTTCAAGCAGTTCTCCTGCCTCAGCCTCCCGAGTAGCTGGGAGTATAGGTGTGCACCACCATGCCCAGTTAATTTTTGTATTTTTAGTAGAGACAGGGTTTCACCATGTTGACCAGGATGGTCTCGATCTCTTGACCTCGTGATCACCCGTGTCGGCCTCCCAAAGTGCTGGGATTATAGGCGTGAGCCACCGCGCCCGGCTCATCATTGACTTCTTACCTCATCATTATAGAAACCTAAACCAAAAACACCCCGATGCATCCTACATGTATCAACAATATAAGAATAAATTCACGCAGGAATAACTCAATTATCTGATCCTAAATACAAACAAACACAAAGTAAACTACCAGCTAGACAAGCTGAACTGAGATTATGCTACAGCCTGTTACAAATTTTGTGTTACATGTATTTTATCGCCTCCAATCCTAGAAAATGCCTAAAAGTGATTCTGGATATAGAAAACTGGGTGGTACGGGGAGCAGAGTGGAGAGGAATCATGCAGCTCCCATTTAGTACATTTCATCATGTTTTCATTGGATATTTGGTATACACTGGGAAAAATACTACCCTTGTCCTCAAGGGGCTTTGAGTTCACTAAAAAAACAAACACACAATGAAAAAATAACCGGACATGTAAAAAGCCAATTATAATAAAACAGAGTACTTTTATTATTGAGGCAAAGCAAGCATGGTAACACATAGGAAGGATTTTGATTATGAGGTGATAGTTAGGGTAATCAGAAAGTTTCACAAATGAAGGAGGCTGAAGAGGAAGAAGAAGAAATATTTTTCTTGCTTAAGAATCTTATATTATCCCCAATTTGCAGATTAAATATTAAAGCGCACAGGAATGTGAAAACTTGCCCAAGATAGTTGAACTGTAACAGACAGTTGTGTCCAGGCCTGTCTGTGTTGAATGCCACAGCACCACACCAAGGAGACAACCTTGACCTGATCCACCAAGATTCAGAAAGGTTCAATAGAGGGAGACTGAGAGACCAACATGAATGGAGAAACAGGGGAGGGGAAGGGCACTGCAAAATCTGATGAACTTCAAAGCATCAAACACGTAGATGGATGCAGGAGACTGGAAATATTTCAAGTGACAAACTCAGGCACACAAAGTCCAAATCTTAGAAAAATATAAATCGTAGTCACTCTCAGCTGCTCATCCACGTCTCCTCCTCACTCTGATCAATCCTGATTTAAGAAAACTCCACTGTACTGGAGGCATATATGTTAGACACTCAATACTCACTAGATGGCTAAAATTGTTGGGGTTGGTGTTGTTTTTAACAATCAGATGAGAAATAAATGGACGATTTTAAAGTGTGACTTACATAACTTGAAGAAAGAAAAGGAAGGGAAGGGAAAGATGAGAATGGGAAATAGAGCCTGAAGAAATTAAATCCATAGATAACCTCCATGCTCGTACAGTCTTCAAAGCACTTGAAATTCTGTCATTGGCACATGATAACCAACTGACAACGTTTTAGAAAATGGGGTAGGAGAGAGAAAGTCATTTGATATACAACATTTATTGTAAAAAAAAAAAAAAACAGAAAAATGAATTTCTCTTCAGCTGCTGCCACAAATTCAACTTACATGGAAACTTCATCAAGTTTTTGATGAAGTTTATTTTTAAATAACTTTGAGGACTGTAAGAGCATGGGGTAATTTATGGATTTATTTCTTTAGGCTCTGTTTTCCCATTCTATTCTCTTCTTTCCCCTCCCTTCCTTCCTTATCCTTATTGCCCTTATTCCTAGGCTTCTCAAAATACTTTATCTCATGACTCAATTTATTTTCAGGCTATGATTATACCAGTATGTACTAGGTACACACAAGATGTACATTTAGTTATGATATGATTATTGTAGTCAACCAAATATATACTATCTGTTTAAAATAATTCTATATACGATAACCAAACATTAACAAACAAATGATAACTCAACAAATACCCAAGTTTTCCTTTCAGACACTAATTTTCTAAATCTATTTTCTTTAGGATTGCTTCATTATTTCTAGAATATATATGTTCATGCTTGTGTGCCTTACCATCTCTATAGAATATCAAACAAATGTGTTTTCTACATTTTCCTGCCAAGACAAGAAAAACTCAGAAATTTACCAGGTTTCTATTGACCCAGTAAACGTAGGATAGAAATCTAAAGGTTCTTAACACTGTTTATGCTGAAAATGTATCAAATTCTATTCTCAAAGTACACTGACCTGTAAAAAGTATTTGTCTTGATTTGGAAAATAGAAGCCCTATGTAAATGGATATCTCAACTTGAACTGAAGATTGCTTTGTTCTAGTCAGAACTGATGTATCAGATCACTTCAATAGTGTCTTTGTTACAAAGGAGAATCATCCATTCCCCAGATTTGTTTTGCTGTATATGGCACTTCACTAAACTCTAAATGAATAAAGAAAACACAGTCATGTGTCACTTAATGACAGGGTTATGTACTGAGAAATGCATTGTTAGGTTATTTCATCTCTGTTCAAGTATCACAGAGGGTACTTACACAAACTTAGATGCCATAGCCCACGACACACCTAACCTATGTGGTATAACCAATTGCTTCTATGCTACAAAGCTGCAGAGCATGTTACTGTACTGAGTACAGTAGGCAACTCTAACACAATGGTATGTGTGTATCTAAACATAGCTAAAACTACCAAAGGTACAGGAAAAATACAGTATTACAATCTTATGAAACCACTGTCTTATAATTGGTCTGCAGTTGACCAATATGTCAGTATGTAGAGCATGACCATAGAATTTTTAAATTCTATAAAATCAATGTCTCTCTGAAGATAAATCATAATAAAAATATAATTTTTTGAAGTTGTCATCCTCAAAAATAGATTCCTCAGAAATAAAAATAACAAACAACTTTCAAAATGGATTTTGTTCACTCTTTCATCCCAGAAGATCAAGTATCCAAAGGCATGGTGGGTACTCAGCCTCCAAGATTATCAACTCTATCAGGCCTGGGGCATTGTAAGAGACTTAAAGGGCATGGCGGATGTACATTTTCATTTAGCATCCTATCAGAATATCGTTTTTTTCATGTTTTCTCCCCTTCGGCTCTCTCTACACCAAAGCAAAATATGAAATAACATGTCCCTTAAAAATCTCAGCTCAAGTGTCGCCTCTATGACAGGCAAGTGCTCCTTTAAGCATCAAGTTCCACTTAAATGTCTCCCCTTTATGCTCTCATAGCTTCGTATGTACAACTCTAAAGCTGAATTTACTTACTCTGTCCTATGGTTTTTGACTTACTAGCTACTTGTCCTTAATAACAAGGAGCATGACTTACTCAACTTTGTTTTCCCATTGCCTAGCTCAGAATGTGGAACAAAGCAGCTACTCAATAAATGTTCGTTTAAATGAATAAATGACAAATCAATATTATCAAATAAAAATTCACTTTATAGGTAGTTCACTCTGTATACATGCTTAAAATTGTATCCTCAGACCTTTCTGTTTATTCCCTATATTTTAATGTTACACAAAGATACTCTAATTTTGGCTTCTGTGCATAATCTGACACATTTTGGTTTTCAACATTAGAATTTGTATCAGATAACACATCTCACCAAAAGGGTTTTAAAAAGCAAAAATAAACATACATTGAACCCAAATATTACTTGAAACAACAGCAAGGACTTCTAAACACAATGATGAATTTATAATCTGAAACTCAGTGATTGTGTTCCACTGTGACTTGGGTATATAATCCTTCAGGCGAGGGCCTGTCAATAGACAGCTTCGAAAAATAATGAATGTTTGCGGCAATAATTTCATGGGTTGACTGAAACTTCACAGCCTTTATTTCCAATTTAGGTTTCTGATATATTCCAGGGAAAGCAGTCTCAAATGAAATATAGTCTATTACAGTACTATTTAACCCTCCATTATTTTGTTAATCCTTTTTTGATATTTTATTTGGTTTTATGTTTACAGCTATGGCAGACTGTGTTAGTCACCTCAGTTTTTACTTTGCTGCATCTGTCTCAACCTTTCTCAGTCTATTCTCCATTATCCAGGAGACGCCTGTCTAGTGATTCATTTTACCTGAGTGATGTGAATACTTGCTTCGTCTTGCTACAGCCAATCTCCCTCTTGACCCTTTCACTATTCAAGCATCACATCCAGCAGAGGATAAAGGAGGGAACAAAAAGGTAAAGGCTAACTTAATTTGCCCTGCTTATTGTCAGTAGTAGAAAAGTGAAAACTCTCACCTTAATGAAAGATTTTGATGTTTATAGCTGTGGAAATGTTTGACTACCAGGAATACAAAATTTGAGGTGTTTGGGTGTGCAGACCCACATACACATATACAGAGACAACCGAGCAACTTGGTACCAGGTACAGAGTGCAATTTAGCATTTTGAGGGAGGAAGAAATGAGACAAAGGCAAGGTTAGTATTGAAACCCTCGGGTTGCTAACTATTAAATATACAACACAACATACTTGCAAATAATGGTTTCTTTTTAGGAGTATGCATCAAGTTCACTTGAGCTGATTTTGCAAAAATACACATAGCTGGTGTCTATGCTAAAAGAATGAATCCAAAGCTCCAGAGGTTGCCTAAACACAAGTATCTTAAAAATGATACATCAAATTATCCAGGTGGGTCTGATGCACATTATAAATAAAAATAAATCACAGCTTAATTATTGTCCACATAGTGCCAAAACAGATTAATTCAATTAAAAATTAATAAAATAGTTCATGGTAGTTAAAGAACAAAAATTCCTTGGCAAAAATTTTTCTTTGGGTCCTCTGCCTATGCTCATGGTGACAAGGGCTAATATGCTTTTCATGCTACTGATGCACAGTGAAGTGTCTGATACAACAGATCAAATCAACAAACACAGCAATCTCCTTCAATTACCCTGATCTAGACTAAAAAATCACACATTTAATGAAAACCAGAAAGAGGTATCACCTCGAACTTTTTAGGATGGCTACTATAAAAAAGACAAAAGATGACAAGTATAGGCAAAGGGATGGAGAAGAGAAAAATCCCTGTTTACCGTTTGGTGGGAACATAAATTGGTACAGTCATTATGAAAGTTCCTCAAATAATTAGAAATAGAACTATGCGATATGAAGGTCCCAATTCGGGGTATATATCCAAAGGAAATCAACATCTGGAAGACATGGATCTTATCCACATGATCACAGCGGCCTTATTCACAACAGTAAAGATGTGGAAACAACCCAAGTGTCCACTGATGAATGAATGGATAGAGAAAATGTGTTTATATATACTATATATATTACATATTTTATATGCAAAGTAATATTATTCACCCATAAAACAGAAGGAAATCACACCATTTGCAATAACATAGATGAGTCTGGAAGACATTATGCTAAGGGAAATAAACCAGACACAGAAAGACAATTACTATTTGATCTCACTTATATGAGTAATCTAAAAAAAGTATAATTCACAGACGCATAAAACAGTGGTTAGCAGGGGTTGGGGCATGAGGGAAATGGGGAGGAAACTGTCAAAGGGTACAAATTTTCAGTTATAAGACAAATAAGTTCTGGAGATCTAATATACAGCATGGAGACTACAGTTAATACTGCATTTTTACTGAAATTTGTTAACAGAGGAGATCTTAAGGGTCCTTACCCCACCTCCCACACACATATACACACAGGCACACTCATATACACAGATGTACACATATATACATGAGTACAAAGTATGATAGTGTATGTGTTAATTTGATTGTGGTAAACATTTCACAATGTATACATATATCAAATTATCACATTATATCCCTTGAATATACATCATTTTCTTCATAAATTACACTTTTTTATTCATCAATAAAGCTTTCTAGCTTTATTAAAGAAAGAAGAAAAAAATGTGACCCTAAAAATATCATATATTTAGAAAAAAATTCACCAAGAGCACATTTTAAACTCTGTCTTAGTCCATTTTGGGCTACTCGAACAGAATGTCACAGATGAGGTAATTTATAAAGAACAGAGATATATTTCTTCCCATTCTGGGGGCTGGAAAGTCTAAGATCAGGGGACCACACATAGTGAGGGCCTTCTGTGTCATAATACGGCAGAAGGCATCACACATCAAGAGAGCAAGAAATCAGACAGGCAGCCTTGCAGCCCTAATGCCCTCATGAATGACATTAATCTGTTCATGACAGTAGAGCCCACATGACTCAACCACCTACCAACACTGTTTAATTGGGGATTACATGTTTAATGCATACATTTTGGGGGCACGTTCCAACCACAGCAAACCCAATGAATGGACTGTAATAAAGAATGAGAGTTTTTCAGAGTTCCTTTTTGCCTGCTCTAGAATTAATAAGGTAACTATGCAAACCTAGTAACTTCTTAATTTATGAAAATGAAGCTATAATAATTTTACTAAACTGCAGTATCCAGAAGATACTATTAGAAAAGATTAGGCTATCCAGGATACGGTTGTTTTCTTCTAGAGTTGATAACAAAGTAATGAGAGTAAAGAGACCATAATGGCAATCTCAGAGGAAAGACACTTTCAGTTGAAACGTAACATCTGGGATGGAGTTCATCAAAGAAAATGGTTGATCTCTTTGGTCCCAGGAAAATAACTCTTCTACTGAGCAAAAATTTATGGGGAAAGAACACCAAACAGTTGACCTTTCTACCAGAATGATTCTCTGGACAGAAATCAAGGATGCTTCTATGTTCTCAACAGCACTCATCATCTTGCTGGCCTTCAGTCAATGTTCATAATTATAACATGTATTTCCCTACTGCGACCTCCAAGAGAACTAGTCTTCCAAGTCCGTTCTCCCAAGAAGACCATCTTTTTCTCTCTGCTCCAGGGCCAGCCCACTTCCTTAAGCAGTGATGAACTTCATCCAAATCCAGACCATTCCCACTGGCAGCCCTTGTCTGAATCCAATTGGCCTCAGCTGGAGATCCAGATGGCTCATTCCTCATTCCCCAGCAGGGTATCAGCAGCATCCACCCCTTCCTGATCTCTCTGCCATTAGTGCCATCAGGCTTAATGTTTTCCCTAAATTCTAACAGCAGCTTAGTAAAGCATTTATTCCCATAGAATAGAGTCATCTTTGGAAAAGATGAAATATCTTTGTACAATATGATGAGGTCCAATTATGGAGTATTCTAAAAGTTGATTTTTATTCATAGCATTTCCTAGATATATAAATGACCCTTATACTTGTATATCTATATCTTGAATTGATCTAACAAATCACAGATAGCTATGTCAAACTGATAGATGAACAGAAATTGTTTGAAAAATAACATATAGAGACATAGACATACATATATGTAGATATGTATATCTACAGCTACTTCTATACAGATATAGACATAAAATTTTTTAAACTGACAATAGATACTCTTAAAATATTATAGATATATCCTGTTCATCTATCCATATAAGATTTTAAAAGAATTTCTGACAATTTGTCAGTTTACCTATGGTTGCCATAACATGTAAGGCAAGCTAGCTACAGAGATTTTCACCCAATTTAAAGAGTGTGTTTGGGATGATCTGACTTAAAATATAAACTCTGTCAAATGCCAAATTCAATCTAGGAGGCTTTCTTAGGTAGCCAAAACTGAGGATGGATTTTCACCTCATCTGAAGTACAGGTAACCTCTCACAACACAGCAGTTAGGGATGCTGGCCCTCACACAGTCAAAAACCCAGACACAACTTTTGACTCCCCAAACACTTAACTACCAATAACCTACCGCTGACCAGCAGCCTTATGGATAACATAAATAGTTGATTAATGCATTTTGTATGTTACATGTGTTGTATATTGTATTCTTAAAGTAATCTAGAGCAAAGAAAATGTTATTTAAAATCATAAGGGAGTGAAAATAAATTTGCAGTACTGTACTGTATTTATCAAGACCATAATATTCTATCATCTGTTTACAAGATGAATCATTTGTCTGAGATGCAGGCAACCATACTGCAGACCTCAATCTGAGGCACACATCAAGCCATTCAACTTTTTCTGCTAATACGACTTTGCTTCTTGGGAGCACTTCTAGCATCACTATGGCATTTCACATGGGTCTGAGTAACAGACCCATGTGACTTCATAGTGTTACTTAAGTTTTATGGTATTTAACTGAGCACAGTGAAAAATACTGACGACCCATGATAGATCACATTTTACTGCAGGTTGCAATTCACTGGAGAAACAATCTGTGCATGTTCAAATGATTATTGTCACATGACGTTTTTCAGAGGATACTCCCAACACCTGGGCTCAGTGCACCAGCAATAGGAAGTGCCCATGAAGTTGTTACAGTAGCATGGCATATGCTATAGTCAATTTTATGCATCTATGATTTAATGTTGCATCTTTACATTTGTTTACATTTCTCTCGACTATAAATAATGTCATATATGGTCTGCATTTATTTGCATACGTTTTGATAAATTTTAACTTTTTATTTTAGATTCATGTATAAGTTAGGGTAGTTAATGATAAAATAAGCTAGTATCTACATATATTTTAAACACTCACAACATACCTAATGTTTTCTTTATTTTTCAATGTTTCTAGGCTATGAGGTTCATCTGTGAGTTTTTTCAAATTTTCAAAAATCTCCAAAATTTTTTCCAATATATGTTTTGAAAACATTCCATGTGTAAGTGGACACACGCAGTTCAAACCTGTGTTGTTCAAGGGTCAGTGGTATGCAGTTAGGATGCTCTGAATTAAGATATGGGTTATACGGAGGATACAAATTTCACTTTGTGAGTCCCAAAGAACCCCTCAGAACAGATGAATCGGGAAAATTGTTAGTAGTTTCTTATAGCTGCTATATAAAAATTACCACAAACTGAGTGGCTTAATACAAATTTATCTCTTACTGTTTTGGAAACTATAAGTCTGAAATCAGGATGTTTCCATGCTTCCTCTAATGGCTTTGGGAAAGAGTCTTTACTTGCTTCTTCTATCTTGTGGTGGTTGCTGGCAAGCCTTTGCATTTCTTGCCTTGTGATAACATGACTCTAATCTCCGCTGCAGTCTTCATATGCCCTTCCTCCCTATGTCTCTTCTGTGTCTTCAAATTTTCCTCACCTTATAAGTGCACTAGTCACTGAATTTAGAGCCCACTCTCAGCCAGTATGACCTTATCTTAATTTGGTTACATCTGCAAAGACCCTTTTCCAAATAAGGTCGCATTCACAGTTTCCAGGGATTGGGACTTCAATGTGTCTTTTTGGCTGACACAATTCAACACACGTAAATCATGTGCCCATCATGAGCTGAGAAGCCATCTTATGCCAGGCTCTAAATAACAACTTAGGAAGATGAGCCCAGGACACAAGGTGCTATGAACACAGAAAAGAAATAGGACTGCAATTAGAACTCTAAAAGCAATCAAGAAAAAATTGCTATCCAAACTAAATTAACCATGATAGTGAAAGTGAGTACAATTAATGTTAGGACAACAGATATAAGCCAAACTATTCTTAACAAACTAATGTATGGTCATCTTAGCCTTAAAGGAAAAAGATCACAAAACTAGACTAAGGAGTAGTATTCTATACTTGAGTCGCTTCTGGAATGGGCAATGCCATATATAGTGCTCTAGACTGAGGCATAGGAAGAATTTATATATTTAATGATAGATAATTTCTTTAGAGCAATACTCGCTATTTGAAAGAAATTGTAAGTATTAGGGTGTTTCAGTTTACCTCATAATCTGCAATTGTTTTTGCTGTGAACTTTTTCATGTACCTATAAATAGAAAGACTTGGCTACATTTAAGTCCGAATCTCATATTTTTAATTTATGTTAGGAGCTTTCAAAGAATTGTTTCTATGTTGGTTTTCCCCAGTATATTTTTACTACATTTGGCTGGAATGCTACTGATTAATTTTTTTGAATCTTGTTTTTCATGCCATCAAAATTAAATCTACCATCTATCACAAGGATAGAATCAGTGACTGCACGTAACTGCTTAGCTATCCAAAGTCACTGAAATTCAAATGCAATAACAGAATGAGAAGTTATACTTTTTTTTAATTTTTTCAGGAAAAAAGTGTTTTAAAAAAAATCCTCAACCAGCTGACAGTTTATCTTAAAAAGTAGGTCAGCTTGCAGAATCAAAGGATGACAATTTAATTAACTAGAAGCTAGAAACCCCAAGTGGGTAAGCCACTGTGTGTTTCTCACCAGAGGTTGGCATTTTAGATATCATATAAATCTAGGTGGGTCCTACATAGTAATAATCAATTACATAATTTATGGAACCCCATTATGTAGACATGTTAGCTACTATGATAGTTACCTAAAAATGAAATGCCACAAGTCTCCAGGCATTTTTATTGAGTACTCTGGATATACTTAGACATATAACTAGAAAAATGCAATAACAAACTGATGACCCAATAAAAATAAGAGTATTTTAGTCCTGGCTACTTGTGAGGCTGAGGTAGGAGAACTGCTTGAATCTGGGAGGCAGAGGTTGCAGTGAGCCAAGATCACACCACTGTACTCCAGCCTGGCAACAGAGCAAGGCTCTGTCTCAAAAAAAAAAGAAAGAGTATTTTAAAGCAGGAAGCCACTCAGTGTGGGCTGGAATCATAAGAAAATTTTCAAGGTAAGTGTTATATGTCTTACTCCTTGAGGTAAGAAGGTAATAATCTACTAAGAGGGAAGGAGAATGTGCAAAGGCACAGAGGAGAGAGGAAGGAAGTGACATTTATTAAGTAACATTACATGTTAGGCAGACCACTGGACACCTGACTTACATTATCTAATTGATCCTCACAGCAAGTCTAGGAGGTAAAGTATAATTGATAAATAGATTGTAAGAGTAACTCAGTAACACAGCTGGAAAAAGACAGAATATTTGAGCAAGGATTGTCTGAATCTAGAAGCTACTTTTGGGTTCTACACCGTGGTACCTATTCCAGATAATAAGGAGACTAGCTAGCAGGAACCAAGACTTTGTGTTGGAAAGGAGTGAGCTTTCCCAAGCAAGGGGAACCTCAGCTCTCTGGAAATAGGCAATGCACTGAGGTAAAGTTTCCTAGTTTGGACACTGGCACATAAACTCCATTTTCTCTTCTACAACTATTTAAAGAAATTACTGTAAAATTTCAGTTATTACAAGAAAATGTGTGAAAGAAGTGACTTTACACAGCTGCCGGTGGGAGTAATTTCTAGCAGCTTGAATTGATATTAACATAAGCTAATGTAAGTGTAAATGTGATGAGTCAGTACTGCAATTTGGTGCACTTCAGGGTCATTTTTCTTTCCTTGTTTGACATCAGTTAGCAGATTTTTTCCCCTCTCACATGCAAATGACTATACAGGAAAGGATGGAAAAAAATAATCACTTAGCTCTTCTTAGGGGTTTTTTGGCTTGGCTATGCATTCAGGGGTCAAGGTTTTCAAAGTTTTCAAGTAGCCTATATAGGAATGGATAGTCTATATAGGAATGACTAACTGCCACAGAACAAGAAAGCTTCCTGTAAAAAGAAATGCTTTGAACTAATAACAATGTATACTTTCTCATTGATGGATAAGAATCTACAGGTTTCTTAGTTCACAGTGTTAAAAGGAGCTATTGATGCCATCTCTTTATCTCTGCACATGGGACCTTGTTTCTACCAGTTAGTGTTAGTTAATCCATGTGATATGCTAAGATAAAAATGCTACACATTATACATAGATATTGGTGAATGTGTTAGCAGCATTATTTGCAATTTCTTCCATTGAAATATGGATTCTTCTTAATATGCTTCATATTTAAGATGAAGATTTTTTAGCAAAGTAAGTTTCAGCTCATTTAACTCAAGGTTTTACAGGAAAACCTAAGTAGCTAATAATGTGTAAAGATGTTTCTCTTCAATCCCTTGGATTGGGCAAATGTGCACTGTATTAAATCATAAACAGGTTAAGAGCAAACCAACTTTCCTTCCTCTAAAGTATGCTGCAGAAAACTGTCTAGGCAAAGAAAAAGGGGTAGATGGAAAAAGGTAAGTGCTTTTACAAAGTTATTGGACAGAGTAAAAGAAAAGCTCTCTCAATCTAAGAATGCTAGCTCATTCAAAGACATTTTACCAGGTTACAGATAGTCATTCAAGGCACTATTTGAACATGACAGACACAGAGCTTGCAATCTAGTTGGGGAGGCATACGATGAAGCCAGCAATAAAGTAGTGTGGTAAGGGTTTTTCTCTGACTTGGAATATCAATAATTATTTTTAGAGACATAATATATTAAGGTAGGTTATTTAGATGAATATTTAGGGTAGATTATGATAACAGAGTGGGAAATCGGGGCTGTTCCAGGCAAAGATAACCATATGTTCAAGGGCCTATGGTACATTCATACTATAATCAAGGAAGTAAAAAATGTTCAGCATGCCTGGAGCATAGAGAGTTCCTATTTTAAGGCCAGCTTCATACAAATAGATTGAATGGACAGAGCTGTGAGCCTTCCTCTCAAATACGTTAAATCCATTTAAGACTAAATTATGACTCAATGAAGGATTAACAACATAGAAGTGTTCAAAGATTATCAAATCAGTAGGAGGAAAGGGGATCTCACCTCCCTGCTACCTCCTCTCTTCAGCATCTCTGTGAACTATAAAAGAAGTTCTGTGGGAATGAAGGACAGGATTCCATGTAACTCAAACTCCTTAGAAGAGGTTGAAAATTTGTCTGAGTTTGAGTATGTTCTCTGGTAATCTTACAAGAAGAAGTAAATCAGAAGTATGCAAGGAAATACTAGTACACGTCAGTATCTGGCTGAAGGTAGAGCATGTGGTGAACAAACCACATGGAAAAAGCATCAGGTAACCTAGGAGAGGGCAAGAGTTGGTAAAGAATGCAATGAGTCAATACAGATGGCTCTTTGATCTGAGTGAGAGTTCAGTAAGTGGACTGGAAAATTACAACTGAATATAGATAAATACATATATAAATCAATATGTAGATACATAGTAAAAATGATAATTTTATTATTCTCTGGGGAAATTCTAAGACCTAGCCCAAAACTATTGGGGAAAAGTGGGTCCTGAGATCTTTTTAAATGTGAAATCCCTTATAACTCTGCACAAGTTGTAAGAAACTCCAGCTGCTTCCATCCCCAGGAAAGATTAAGCAGCCACATCATCATTCACTGGTCAATTTTCACAAGGCTTACCTCTAACCCACAAATGGCTCATTTTCCATAAGAGGATCATTAGACACTTGAGTTAGTCAAGAGGTTGGAGAATCCATGCTCATCTACTTATCCTCCTTTCTTGGTGCAGACTCAGTGCTCTTTTTTGTGGTAGTAGAGGTTATATCACTCCAAGGTATCTCTGCGTAGGTCTATCAGCAAGAGGATAGGCGAAGACTGCTATGCTGATCTTTCCTCTGCACGGTCTAGATGGTCGTGTGTCTGTCTTAGAAGTAAGAAAATAGAACAAAGATGAAGAAGGGAAAAATGAAAGGTATGAAGTGAGCTCCCTTTAAGTATAAATGAGGAGAAAGAATATATAAGGAAAAAATGAAACACAGGGCTACAAAAGTAGAAGCATAAAAAGTGAGGAAATAATTGGTTAGGTAAAGTACATGGGGCTATCATTTATATAAACTTTCATATATAACAAACAAAATTATAGGTGTTTTAGAGATACATTTGTAACTAACTTTTAAAAACTGACTGAAAAACTTACATTCAGTTCATAAAATGGCACCGTCCGAGGGCCGTAGGGAGAAGAACAAGACAGAAGATGGTCAACTTTATCTGTCCGTTAAGTCCAGTGCAAAATGTGACAACAGCCGTGTTTTTAAGTTCCGACTGAGTACATGTGTATTTGTTATATTACTCTGAATTTTTATAATGTGTGTTCTTGTCATGCTTTTTAATTTTTTTTAATTAAAAGTGAGAGAGAGATGGTCAAGTGTGTTTGTCTTAGAAGAAAGAAAGAATTTCGAGGACAAAGTGTGACATAGCAAAGTACACGATCTTACTCACTAATTACCAGCCAAGGGAGACAGACAAGTATTTAATGTCACAGCATCTGGAAGTGACCGGAAGGCAGTTTTTCACCAAGCATAAGGAGAATGATCTTTGGTTTTCCTTCTAGTCTTGGTATGTTTTTCCTACCACCTTCATGAAATACTCTGGCTGCTTTGCAATTGTTGTCTATAGCTCCGCTTTGTTTACTTTCTAAGGTTGCTGATTAACTGACATGTTTTCTATCAACTGAAATTTGCAGACACATTACCATGTTTGATAGGCACTGTGAGCTAAAGTACAAGAATTTCCTGAGGAGCAAAGTTTAGGTTGCCCAATATGAGGGCTTTTATAGCGTTCTAGCCAAGGTGGTGTTCTCTAGGTCTATTCACACCACTGGTTTGAAATGTTAAAATTCCCTCACTTAAAATTCTTATTCATTACATATATTTCCAGAAGGAAACTTTCTTGTAAATCAAGATGAGGATATAATACATACTTCAAGCATAGATTGTTACTAATAGGGTATGCTTAGCAAGCAAGAGAGCTGCTTCACATCATATGAGAGCGGTGCTTTTAAAGCCTCAAGCCAAAAAGTTTCCCAGGACTCTAAATAATTGCAGAGCTGGGAAAAGAAAAATTGGAGTGCTTTGAAAGACAAAATAATAGAAGCAAGTACATAGAAAACAAATTGATTTGTGTATTTTATTGTGCAGAAGATTTAGTAGCCCAAAGCAGTGGATAGGTTAATGAATTTCCTGGGGTCACATACAATGAGGTTATAGCAGACAGAATCAACAGATAATCCTACATCTGAAGGGGAAAAAACAATGACAGAAAAAGTAATTTTTAGATATCCTTCAAGTAGAAAAGAAGCCTTGAATATAAAATTCAGACTATCTAAGAAAGTTTCACTGACGATTACAGGAAAATGAGATTCTATGATTTAAGGAATAAATTTTTTTTTTTGCCTATTACAAGCCATGTCAATACCCACTATCAGCCCACTAGCCCCTACTTATCAGAAATAAGGCAAAAAGTGGCTGAGGATCACAAAGTAATGCAGATTATAAATTATCACTTCTAGGACTGTTGCTTAGCTACCAAAACAGCTTGTCTTCTTATTCATATATTTCCTGCTGCATCACTAGCAGTTACTTACATATATTTGAGTGAATTATGAGGCTGAAGTAAAGACCAAGAAACAATTACATGGATACAATTAAATGAAAGAAAAACTGAGTTCTCAAGATACCAGTTCTATGACCTGGGCTGCAGTCTGAAACTGAAAGAGTAAATTGTTGCTTTAGAGTATTTCTAGCCCAGAGTAGAAATTTCACCAGTACAACTGGAAGCAAACAACTGATCACTCACCTGAAAGCAACTGGTAAACGGAACTGTCTCTGATGGTTTCATGCTGTAGAAGAGGCAGGTTTGTTTCCTAACTGATAAATACTGACGGTCAAACTGCCAATCTTCTAACCTTACTGTAAATAACATGTTACATATATGACCATGTGCATCCATTCATGTTACACAAACCCACATGTAGAAATATCACTGCCAAATCTATTTATGTAAGTATAAATTTATCAGAGAAATACTGGTGCTTTGATACAGTAAGGGCCAAGTACTATAAAACTATGGCATAGTTTCTTTCATTACTAAATGAGTCAAAAAAGAAAAAAGATAAGCACGATAAAATTGAAACAAAAACTGGATCCCTGGCAGATGCTTCTCTTATGCGATGTTTCTTCTAAAAGGGATGAAATGCAGGTGAAAATGAGAAGAGAAAGTTTAAATGTGTTTTGTGTAAATGTGAGGAGTAAACATGTTGGGCAGCTGAATTACTAGCACATGTGTTGAAAGAGAAGTGTGATACCATTTGAAGACCTAAAATTGGAGGTGAGCAATGACAATGACCAAGAAACAAATTGTCTAAGTGTTAGTTTCAATATAAGAGACGAGAAACAGAGCAAGAGGCTGCAAAGAGGATAAACATTCTGAGCCAGTTAAATTTGGCTAGTATTTTAGAAACGTGTGGAGAAAGGAAGGTACGTTAAATGCATGATAAAAAGGGAAGAGAGAGAAGCCCATACCAAAGAACTTTCTTAAGCAACCAATTAAATACAATTTCAAGTTAATTTGTAATCATCATGTTAACATATAGTTAAAAGGATTGGTGTGGCCAGGTGTGGTGGCTCATGCCTGTAGTTCCAGGACTTTGGGAGGCTGAGGCAGGTGGATCAAGACCTGAGATCCTGAGACCTCAGGATCTTGAACTCCTGAGGTCCGGAGTTCAAGAACAGACTGGCCAAAATGGTGAAACCCCATCTCTACTAAAAAATACAAAAAACATTAGCTCGGTGTGGTGGTGTGTGCCTTTAATTCCAGGTATTCAGGAGGCTGAGGTTGGAGAATCACTTGAACCTGGGAGGCAGGGTTTGCAGTAAGCCAAGACTGTACCACTGCACTCCAGCCTGGGCAACAGAGTGAGACTCCATCTCAAAAAAGAAAAGACTGATGTAAGTAGCAAAGTAGATGTGGAAGAAGCATGCTATTTGGAAACTAAGACAATACCAAATGTTTATATCATGACACCTTAGTTTTCCAAGGTGGCATCCCTGGAAGATGGAGGGTGGGTCTTACAAGTGAGTAATTATCTAATATAATAAACTATTTTCCCTTAAATCTCATTCCAAAACAATATAATCATCTTGTTGAAGATCTATCTAATGAAAGAGCAAGATGGTAAATTAGGAAGTATCCGGCTTTACTAGCCCCATAAGGAAGTTCCACTAGCAACTATCCACAGACAATAACACCATGGTGGAACCTCCAAAAATGGGAAATAAGCCTGAGTCACCTGCATGGATGATCCATGGTACAGAATAAAATCCACATAGAAAAGGTAAAAGAAATGGTCTCACTCTGACCATATCGTCTTTCTCCCATCTCCAAGTCAGCTCAACATCACACAAAAAGGATTCCCCAGGTACCATGGTCTTTACGGTGGGGGGCAGGGGGAGCAGGGGGTGGAGTGGAGAAGAACCAAAGGCAGACATGCAGCTTCCCTAGCATTCCCAGATGCTTCTCAGGAAACTCTGGCCTCACCTAATGGAGAATGCCCGGGAAAACAGCACAGTAGGACTACCTGGAGTCAGGTAGAAATAAAGCAAGGAAGCAAAGCTCATAGCAACTAGCATGCAAATCTTGGCAGGAGCTCTGTGTACCTGCCAGCAGTAGTGTGCAATCAAAGGTACCAGCTAACAGTACTGACTACCCCAAAACCCCAGCCAGTTGCTCCAACAGGTGGTGGGTGGTGAGAAGTTCTGCCTGACTTGAATGCCTAGGCAGCCAGACTTCTACACGATCGCAGGTCCACAACCAGGGAGGGAGAAAACGACTGAAGCCATCTAGAGAACCCAAAAGCAACTCTACTTGCCTGGGGTCATTACCAGTTGGCCCATCCTCAATTACAAACTAGACTGAATAGTGAAGACACATTCCTGCCAAAGAACATCTGTAAAAGCCAGAAAAGGTGGCTGGGTCCTCAAATGCCCAGAAACCAACACAAAGACATGAGGATTAAAAAGACTCAGGAAATATGACACCTCCAAAAGAAACTAAACTAGCGAAGCTTCAATAAAGAACCCTAAAGAAATGGAGATCTATGAAATGACAAAGAATTCAGAATAATCCTCTTGAAGTTCATGAACTTCAAGTTCATTGTTCATTAGTTCATCAATGAACTTCAATAGTTCAAGTTCATTGAACTATTAATGTAAGAATATACGGATAAAAAGGAAATAGAATTTGGAAAATAATACACAAACAAAATGAAAAGTTTGGCAATGATGTAAGAACAATTAAACAATAGAAATTCTAACCCCTAAGCTGGCAGGCTAAAGAATTTTACACTGTGCCTCACTCACTTCAAAGAAAAATAGTGTGGAGAGATTGAAAAATTGTAACTTTTTATCCAAAAAGGAACATAGACGTTCAACATCAAAGCAAAATAAAACTTCAGATATCAGAAAAGAGAAGGTAGGCAGGCAGACTGCATGTTGCAGTCTGGCTGAAAACTATGAGTGAATCCGCAATACAGGAGAAGGGGAATAAGTGTCTCTCTGCAATCCACCTTCTTGCAGGGGAATCATGTAATACAGGTAACAAGAGAGCACCTTGACCCTCCCAATCCCTGGATATAACTTAAGGAGTGGCTGGGAGACTATCAATAGGAAGGGTGCCAGGGAGTGTCTCACATGTTTTCCCAGACCAAAGCATTGATATGAGGATGCCATTCTCAATCCTAGCTCAGAGCAGACTGCACAGGATCCTGCAAACTAGCAAAAGCAGTAGCCACTGGTATTAGAGAGTCTCAGGCCAGGAAATGGAGATCTGGGTCTCAAATTAGTGGAGGGTGGAGACCCCACAGCCAGAATGGAGAAACAAGTGTAGTGTGGTCTCCATCCATGGGTGCTGGATTTTGGCCCCATCCTTCAAGAAGCAGAAGGGTATTTTCCTGAGAAGTATGATTTAACCTGGGTGGCAAGTTTTATAGCCCAAGGCAACTATATAAACTGAAAGCCAACTGTATGTGACTTTAAGTAACAAACATTTGAGACAGAGGAATGAGCCCTGGTGGGTTTGGGCATGAGAAGAAAACATGTCCCACTCTTGCTCACCTATGCTAAGTGCCCTGGGCCACCCCTCATTTCCCATGCTGATACCTTGGTGTGGCATCAGTTGTTTCACTCCTTGCCCAGGCATCCCTATAGAGAAACCAAGGACTTCTAGATCTCCATAAGGGCCAGTGCTTGTGCCTGCCATTGGGAGGCCCACGTGCAGGCTTGCCCAGTCCAGCTCTACCAAGCTCCCTCCCTGATCCCCTGCTGAAACAGAATGTAGGACCCAGACCACTGAATGTTCCAAGGCCCAAATCATCACCTAGACACCCAGGTACTTCTCCTGGATCACGGAAGTCAAGCATAAATTCTACTGCTGCCACCATAGCAATTTCCTACCTACAAATGCCACCTATCAGCCTAGAGGTTGACCCACACAGCCCTTTCATTACAACATCTGCTGACGCAAGTGCACAGCTCTTGGAAACAAGATAAGCTTTTTGTAACCTCTACTACAACCATTGCATCATGCCTCCTCAGCTACTCAAGAGGCTATGAGCCTTCCTGGTACACTACTGGTAAAACTGACATTTGAAAAAGCCATCTCACTATAGCTATTTATAACAAAAAAATCACACAGAGTAATTGCTACTGAACATATCTAGAAGCAGAGCCAAACAGCCCAATTCAATATACATCATAGTCACATCTTCAGGAAAAAAGTGTCCCATCCTAAAAAACAAAATTTCAAAAAAACTAAACAAAAGAAGTGACTGTTTCTGTAGCTGTGA
Source organism: Leontopithecus rosalia (assembly GCA_028533165.1). Taxonomy (NCBI): domain Eukaryota; kingdom Metazoa; phylum Chordata; class Mammalia; order Primates; family Cebidae; genus Leontopithecus; species Leontopithecus rosalia. Next base: position 89,526,057 of record CM052662.1, read on the forward strand.
AGAAGTCAGCATAATAATACTGGAAGTAAAGAAAGAAAGGTATTATGACGTCGCCAAAGAAAAACAGTAATTTTCTGGCAATAGACGCTAACCAGAAAAAATTCTAAAAATTCCAGTTAAATAACTCAAGACATTAATTTAAAAAGATCACTGAGATGCCAGGGAAATCTGAAAACTAATACGAAGACATCAGAAAATCCATTAGGATATGAGGAAGAAATTTAATAAGGAGATAGATATCTTTTAAAAAAACAAAAATAACTTCTGAAAATAAAAAAATCATTAAAGGAATACATTTGAAAGTTTCAATAATAAACTACAATAAAAAGAATAAAGAATCTCAGAATTTGATGACAGGTCTTTTTAATAAATGCAGGAAGAAAAAATTTAAAAAGATGTAAAATGAATAAACAAAGTCCTTAAAAAGTATGGGATAAAGCAACCAAACTTATGAATCATCAGTATTCCTGAGGGAGACAAGAAAAGCAAAAAATGTAGAAAACCTATCTAAAGAAATAATTGATGACAACTTCCCTAGTCTAGCAGGAGATTTAGACATCCAAATACAACAGTCCCAACAACTAGTAAGAAAATAAATTGCAAAACAGACCACCATGCCATATAATTATCAGACTAAGGTCAACATAAAGGAAAAAAATTCTAAAATCAGGAAGAGAAAGGCGCATACTCACCTATAATTAAAACCCAATCAGACTAACAGCAGAGTTCTTAGCAGAAACTTCATAAGCCGGAAGAAAATGGATGCTATTTTCAAAGTGCTAAAAGGAAAAAAAAGAAAAACTTCCAGCCAAAAATGTTACATCCAGCTAAAATAAACTTGATAAATGAAGGAGAAATAAAGTCTTTCCCAGACAAGCAAACACAGAGAATTCATCAACACTCACTAAGACTGGCAAATGCTCAAAAAGCCATAAACATGAAGACAAGAGTTTCTTGTTTGCCATCATAAAAACAACCAAAAGTGTAAAATTCACAGATTTTATTTAAAAATTACACAGTGGAGGAAGAGAAAGGAATCAAATGGCAATACAACAGAACTCCACCAAACACAAAGACAGAGAGATATAAGAAAAAAAGAATAAATCAGATAGCCAACAATATGAGAGAAGCAAAACATCGCATATAAAAATTAACCCTGAATGTAAATGGAGCAAATCATCCACTTAAAGTACACAGATTGGTGAAATGAATTAAAATAAAACACAGTGCAACTATATGCTATTTATAAGAAACTCACCTTACTGGTAAAAACACATATAGCCTGAAAGTAAAGGGGTGGAAAAAGATATTCTATGCAAACAAACCAAAAGCAAGCAGGAGTATCTATACTTATGTCAATAAAACAGATTTTAAGCATGAAAAGTTAAAAAGAAAACAAATAAGTTAAAGAAAGTCATTATTTAATGACAAAAAGATTAATTCACCAAAAGAACATAACCATCCTAAATATATATGCACCCAACACCTGATCACCCAGATTCATAAAACAAATTTTACTACACTTAAAAAAATAGACACACAGCAATACAATAACAGTGGGGGTCATCAATACTCTACTAACAGCACTAGACAAATCAACAAGAAAGAAAAATCAACAAAGAAACATTGAACTTCAGACAAGATTAACCTAACAGACATTTACAGCAGCAGAAAACACATGCTTCTCAAACACAAACAGAACATTCTCAACAGATCATGTATCAGGCCATAAAGCAAGCCTTAAAAAATTTAAGGAGATTAAAATCATATAAGGTATTTTCATTTTATAATGATAAAATTTAGAAATCAATAGTAGAAGAAATTTCTGAAAATTCACAAATATGTGAAAATTAAATAACACATTTCTAAATAAAAGCCCAAGACTTGATAGCTTCACTGACAAATTCTGACAAATATCTAAAGAATGAACCAGTCTTTCTCAAACTGTTCAAATGGATGATATGTTTTGGATGTGTATACCTGCCCATATCTGACATTGAAAAGTCCTAAGTGTTGGAGGTGGGACCTGGTTTGAGGCTACTGTATCATGGAGATGGATTTCTCATGAATGGTTTAGCATAATTTCCTTGGTGTTGCTCTCGTGACAATGAGTCATCGCAAGATTTGGTTGCTTAAAAGTGTGTAGCACCTCCACCTCCACTCTCTAGCTCCTGTTCCAGCCATGTGATGTGCATCCCCTTTCCCTTCTGCCATGATAAGTTTCCTGAGGCCTTCCCAGAAGCTGAGGGATGCCAGCATCATGCTCTCTGTACAGACTGCAGAAATATGAGTCAATTAAACCACTTTTCTTTAAAAAGTAACTAGTCTTAAGATATTGCTTTAGAACAATGAGAAAAGGAACTAATACAGAAAATTGGTACCAGGCATGGCAAATTGCTATAAATATACCTGAAAATGTGTGTATTAGTCTGTTCTTGTACTGCCAATAAAGACATACCTGAAAACTGGACAATTTATAAAGGAAGGAGATTTAATTGACTCCCAGTTCCACAAGGCTGGGGAGGTCTCACAATCATGGTGAAAAAGCAAGGGACATCTTACATGGCAGCAGACAAGAGAGAAATAAGAGTCAAGTGAAATGGGTTTTCTCTTATAAAACCTTCAGATCTTCTGAGACGTATTCACAAACACGAGAACAATATGGGGGAAACCACCCCCTGATTTAATCATCTGTCACTAGTACCCTCCCATAACATGTGGAAATTATGAGAGCTACAATTAAACATGAGATTTGGGTGGGGACACAGTCAAACCATATCATTCCACCCTTGGCACCTTGCAAATCTCAAGTCTTCATATTACAAAACCAGTCATGCCTTCTCAATAGTCCCCCAAAGTCTTAACTCATTTCAAAATTAACTCAGAAATTCAAAGTCCAAAGTCTCATCTGAGACAAGGCAAGTCCCTTCCACCTATGCAACCTTAAAATCAAAGGCAAGTTAGTTATTTTCTAGATACAATAGGGGTACAGGCATTGGATTAATATACCCATTCCAAATGGCAGAAGTTGGCCACAATGGAGCAGTTAAAGGCCCCATGAAAGTAAAAAATCCAACAGGGCAGTCAAATCTTAATTCTTCAAAATGATCTCCTTTGACTCCATGTCGCACATCCAGGTCACACTAATGCAAGAAGTGGGTTCCATGGTCTTGGGCAGCTCCACCCCTTTGGCTTTGCAGGGTACAGCCTCCCTCCCAGCTGTTTTCATGGGTTAGCATTGAGTGCCTGCAGCTTTTCCAGGTGCATGGTGCAAGCTGTCAGTGGATCTACCATTCTAGGGTCTGGAAGATGGTGGACCTCTCCTCACAAGTCCACTAGGCAGTGCCCCAGTGGGGACTCCGTTGAAGCTTAAACCCCACATTTCCCTTCTACACTGCCCTAACAGGTGTTCTCCATGGGGGCCCTGCCCCTGTAGCAAACTTTTTTGCCTGAAGATCCAGGCATTTCCATACATCCTCTGAAATCTAGGCAGAGGTTCCCAAACCTCAGTTCTTGACTTCTGTGCACCCACAGGCTCAATACCACATGGAAGTTGCCACGGCTTGGGACTTGCACCCTCTGAAGAAACGACCTGAGCTGTATGTTGGCCCCTTTTAGTCATGGCTGAAGTGGCTGGGACACACGGTACCAATTTCCCAGGCTGCTCACAGCAAGGGGCCCTGGGCCCAGTCCAGGAAACCATTTTTTCTCCACCTCTAGGCCTGTGACAGAAGGGGCTGCTGCAAGAATCTCTGACATGCCCTGGAGACATTTTCCCCATTGTTTGGGTGATTAACACTTGGCTCCTCCTTACTTACGCAAATTTCTGCAGCTGGGTTTGAATTTCTCCTCAGAAAATGGATTTTTCTTTTCTATCATATCAGACTGTAAATTTTCCAATCCGTTGTGCTTCACTTCCTCTTAAACGCTTTGCCACTTAGAAATTTCTTCTGCCACATATCCTAAATCATCTCTCTCAACTTCAAAGTTCCACTGATCTCTAGGGCTGGGCCAAAATGCTGCCAGTCTCTTTGCTGAAGCACAGCAAGAGTCACATATGCTCAGTTCCCAACATTCCTCCTCCATCTGAGACCACCTCAGCCTGAATTTCATTGTCCATATCATTATCAGCATTGTGGTCAAAGCCATTCAACAAGTCTCTAGGAAGTTCAAACTTTCCAACATGTTCCCGTCTTCTTCTCAGTCTTCCAAAGTGTTGCATCCTCTCCTTACTCCCCAGTTAAACAGTTGCTTCCATATATTTGGCTATCTTTAGAGCAGTTCCCCAGCCCCAGTACTAATTTACTGTAGTATTTCATTTTCATGCTACTTACAAAGCCATACCCAAGATTTGTAACTTATTTAAAAAAGAGAGATTTAATGGACTCACAGTTTTATGTGGCTCAGGAGGCCTCACAATCATGGCAGAAGGCAAAAGGTACATCTTACATTTCAGCAGGCAAGAGAGAAGTAACAGTCAATCAAAAGAGGCTTCCCCTTATAAAAGCTTCAGATCTCATGAGTCTTATTCACTACCATAAGAACTTATGGAGGAAACTGCCCCCACGATTCAATACTGTCCCACCAGGTTCATCCCACAACGGTGGGAACTATGGAAGCTGTAATTCAAAACGAGATTTGGGTGAACACAGCAAAAACAAATCAATGTGGAAGAAGCTTTGAATCTGGTTAGCAGGTAGAGTTTGGAAGAGTCTGGAGGGCTCAAAAGACAGGATTGGTCACAGTTTGGAATGTCTTAGAGACTGGTTAAATAGTAGTGACCGTAATACTAACAGTGATATGGACAATGAAGTCCAGGCTGAGGAGGTCTCAGATAAAAATGAGAACTTACTGGGAACTGGAGCAAATGTCACTTTTGTTATGCCACAGCAAAAAAACTTGGCTACATTGTGCCTTTCCCTAGGGAACTGTGGAGGTTCGAACTTGAAAGGTTTGGTTTAGGGTATCTGGCAGAATAAATCTCTTTTTAATATATATATATTTATATTCTTTTTTATTATTATACTTTAAGTTCTGGGATACATGTGCAGAAAGTGCAGGTTTGTTACATAGGTACACACATGCCATGGTGGTTTGCTGCACCCATCAAACCATCATCTACATTAGGTATTTCTCCTAATACTATGCCTCCCCTAGCCTCCCACCCCACTACTGGCCCCAGTGTGTGATGTTCCCTTCCCTGTGTCCATATGTTCTCATTGTTCAATTCCCACTTATGAGTGAAAACATGTGGTGTTTGGTTTTCTGTTCCTGTGTTAGCTTGCAGAGAATGATGGTTTCCAGCTTCATCTACATCCCTGCAAAGGACATGAACCCATCCTTTTTATAGATGCATAGTATTCTATGGTGTAAATGTGTCACATTTTCTTATTCTAGTCTATCATTGATGACTGGGTTAAGACTTGGGTTGGTTTTGAGTCTTGGCTATAGTGAATAGTCCTGGAATAAACTTAAGTGTGCATGTATCTTTTTTTTTTTGAGACGGAGTTTCACTCTTGTTACCCAGGCTGGAGTGCAATGGCGCGATCTCGGCTCACCGCAACCTCTGCCTCCTGGGTTCAGGCAATTCTCCTGCCTCAGCCTCCTGAGTAGCTGGGATTACAGGCATGTGCCACCATGCCCAGCTAATTTTTTTGTATTTTTAGTAGAGACGGGGTTTCACCATGTTGACCAGAATGGTCTCGATTTGTTGATCTCGTGATCCACCCACCCCGGCCTCCCAAAGTGCTGGGATTACAGGCTTGAGCCACCACGCCCGGCCACATGTATCTTTATGGTAGAATAATTTATAATCCTTTGTGTATATACCCAGTTATGGGCTTTCTGGGTCAAATGGTATTTCTAGTTCTAGATTTTTGAGGAATCGCCACACTGTCTTCCTCAATGGTTGAAGTAATTTACACTCCCACCAACAGTATAAAAACATTCCTATTTCTCCACATCTTCTCCAGCATCTGCTGTTTCCCAGCCTTTTTAATGATCCCCATTCTAACTAGTGTGAGATGGTATCTTATTTTGGTTTTCATTTACATTTCTCTAATGACCAGTGATGATGAGCTTTTTTTCATGTGTTTGTCGGCCACATAAATGTCTTCTTTCGGGAGTGTCTGTTCATATCCTTTGCCCACTTTTTGATGCAGTTGTTTTTTCCTCATAAATTTTTTTAAGTTCTTTGTAGATTCTGGATATTTACACTTTGTCAGATGCATAGATTGCAAACATTTTCTCCCATTTTGTAGGTTTCCTGTTCACTCTGATGATAGTTTGTTTTGCTCCGTAGAAGCTCTTTAGTTTCATTGTATCCCATTTGTCAATTTTGGCTTTTGTTGCTGTTGCTTTTGGTGTTTCAGTCATGAAGTCTTTGCCTATGCCTATGTCCTGAATGGTATTGCCTAGGTTTTCTTCTAAGGTTTTTATGCTTTTAGGTCTTACCATTAAGTCTTTAATTCATCTTGGATTAATTTTTGTGTAAGGTGTAAGGAAGGGGTCCAGATTCAGTTTTCTGCATATAGCTAGCTAGTTTTCCCAACAGCATTTATTAAATAGGGAATCCTTTCCCTGTTGTATGTTTTTGTCAGGTTTGTCAAAGAGCACATGGTTGTAGATTTGAGGTGTTATTTCTGAGGCCTGTGTCCAGTTCCATTGGTTTATATATCTGTTTTGGTATCAGTACCATGCTGTTTTGGTTACTGTAGCCTTGTAGTATAGTTTGAAGTCGGATAGCATGATGCCACCAGCTTTCTTCTTTTTGCTTAGGATTGTCTTGGGCATACAGGCTTGTTTTTGGTTCTGTATGAAATTTCAAGTGTTTTTTTCTAATTCTATGAAGAAAGTCAATGGTAGCTTGATGGGGATAGGATTGAATCAATATATTACTTTGAGCAGTATGGCCATTTTCACAATATTGATTCTTCCTATCTATGAGTATGGAATGTTTTTCCATTTGGTTGTTTCCTCTCTTATTTGCTTGAGCAGTGGTTTGTAGTTTTCCTTGAAGACGTCCTTCACATTTCTTGTGAGTTGTATTCCTAGGTATTTACTCTCTTTGTAGCAATTGTAAATGGATGCTCACTCTTGATTTGGCTCTCTATTATTGGTATATAGGAATGCTTGTGAATTTTGCACATTGATTTTTTATCCTGAGACTTTGCTGAAGTTGTTTATCAGCTAAAGGAGTTTTGGACTGAGACAACTAATTTTTCAAACTATACAATCATGTCATCTGCAGAAACAATTTTATTTCCTCTATTCCTATTTGAATACCCCTTATTTCTCTTGCCCGATTGCCCTGGCCAGAATTTCCAATATTATGTTAATACTCTCACTATGGTGAGAGAGGGCATCCTTGTCTTTTGCCAGTTTTCAAAGGAAATGCTTCCAGCTTTTGCCCATTCAGTATGATATTGGCTATGGGTTTGTCATAAATAGCTCTTATTATTTTGAGATATGTTCCATCAATAGCTAGTTTATTGAGGGTTTTTAGCAGATGCTAGCATCATGCTTCCTGCATAGCTTATGGAACCATGAGTCAATTAAACGTCTTTTCTTTATCAACTGACCAGTCTCAGGAACTTCTTTACAGTAATGTTAGAATGAACTAATACAAGTAAATACTTCCAAACTCATTTTACAAGGTAAGCATTGCCTTGATAGCAAAGTCAGTGTATTAGTCTGTTTTCATGCTGTTGACAAAGACATACCTGAGACTGGGTAATTTATACAGAAAAAAAGGTTTAATTGACTGACAGTTCCATGTGGCTTCAGAGGCCTCACAATCATGGCAGAAAGTGAAAGGCATGTCTCACATGGTGGCATGCAAGAAAAGAAAGCTTATTCAGGGAAACGCCCCTGTTAAGACCATAAGATCTCATGAGACTTTTTTACTATCATGAGAACAGCATGAGAAAGAAATGTCCCCATGATTCAATTAGCACCTACCAGGTTCCTCCCAAAACATGCAGGAATTCAAGATGAGATTTGGGTGGGGACACAACCATACCATATCAGCCAGGTAACAACAGTACAGGAATATACAGTTACAGTCCCAATAATTTTCATGAACACAGATGCACAATTCTGCAACAAATACTCATAAATGAAATTCAGTAGCACCTGAAAGGGATCATTCACTATGCTCAAGTGGGATATATCCCCAGTACTCAAGGATGACTCAAATAAACAAATCAATAAATGTGATATACCACATTAACAGAACAACAACAAAAAAAAATATGGTCATCTCAATAGATGCAGAAAAGGAATTCAATGAAATTCAGCATATATTCATGATAAAAATTCTCAAAATGAAGTATAGAAAAAAGGTACATAAATACAATAATGGCCATATACAAGAAGCTCATACATAGCAACATATTTAATGCTAAAAGGTTGAAAGCTTTGCCATTAAGATCATGAACAACACCAGAATGTTCACTCTTGTCCCTTCTTTTCAACATAGTACTGAAAGTCCTTGGCAGAGCAATTAGACAAGAGAAAGAAATAAAAAGACATCCAAATTAGAAATTAAAAAATTAAATTATATCTGTCTGCAGATGGCATGATCTTATACTTAGAGAACCCAAATGATTCCACCAAAACACTATTAGAACTAATAAATGAGTACACTAAAGTTGCAAGATCCAAAATCAACATTAAAAAAATCAGTAGCATCTCTATATACTAGCAACAATCTGAAAAGGAAATCAAGAAAACAATCCCACTTACAATAGCTACAAAAAATAAAATAATTAGGAATAAATTTAATCAAGGAGGTGAAAGACCTATACCCTGAACACTATAAAATAACAATAAAGAAAACTGAGACACAAATATATAAAAGATACCCCATGTTCATTGATTGAATGAATTAATAGTGTTAAAATGTCCATACTACCCAAAGCAGTCTACAGATTCAATGCAATCTCTAGCCAAAATCCAATGTCATTTTTCATGGAAATGAGAAAACCAATCCTAAAATTCACATCAAACCACACAAAAAACTTGAATAGCCAAGGCAATCATGCGCAAGATGGAAAAATCTGGAGACACTTTACTATCTGGTTTCAAACTAAACTACAAAGCAATAGTAATTAAATCAGTATGGTTCTGGTGTAAAAATAGACCTATTGACCAATAGAACAGAATAAAGAGCACAGAAATGAATCCACACATATATGGTGGATAATAAATAGTGTTGGCAAAACTGGATATCCATATACCAAAGAATGAAGTTGACTTTTATCTCACACCATGCAAAAAATCAACTGAAAATAGATAAAAAATATAATACCTGAAACAGTAAAATTACTAGCGGAAAACAAGTGCAAAAACTATACAACATTGGTGAGGGCAATGATTTTTTAAATTTGGCCCCCAAAACACAGGCAACAAAAGTAATAACAGACAAATGAGATTACATAAAAATAAAAAGCTTCTGCACAACAAAGGAAATAATTAACAAAATGAAGGAACGACTTACAGATTAGGAGAAAACATTTGCAAGTCTCATATCCAATAAAGGGCTAATATAAAAAATATACAGTAATTCAAACAACTCTATAAAAAGAAAACAAACTCCTTAATGGTTTTGCAGTTTGGGTAAAGGACCTGAATAAGCATTTATGAAAAGAATACGTACAAAAGGCCAACTGATAAATGAAAAAAATGTTCAACATTCTGAAACATTAGGGAAATGTAATGAGATAGCACCTCGCACTTGTCCGAGTGGCCATTATCAAAACAAACAAACAAACAAGTGTTGACAAGGATATAGAGAAAAGGAAATCCTTGTATACATTTGATGAGATGGTAGGTTAACACGGCCATTGTGAAAAAAAGTATCATGGTTCCTCAAAGTACTAAAAACAGTACTATTATCTGACCCAGCAATTCCACTTCTGAGTATTTACCCATAAGAATTAAAATGAGTATGTCAAAGAGTTGTCTGCACTCCTGTCCTGCGGTCACTGCAACACTATTCATGATAACCAACTTATAAAATCAACCTAAGTGTCCATCAACAGATGAATAGATAAAGAAAATTTGTAATATATACACAATGGAACACTTACTCAGCCTTAAAAAAGAAAGAAATTCTGTCATTTGTGACAACCTGAATGGAACTAAAGAACATTATGCTAAGTGAAATAAGCCAGGCACAGAAAGACAGAAACTCCTGCATGTTTTCACTTATATGTAGAATCTAAAACACTCAAACTCAAAGAACCAATGAAAATAATGGTGGTTACCAGAGACCGGGGCTTGGGTGGGGTGGAAAGATGAATGTCAAAGACCATAACGACTCACTTAGAAGACAGACTTTTCTTTGAGATAGACTGCACAGCATAATGAATACAGTAAATAATAACGTACATTTCAAAGTTTCTGAGAGTAAATTTCAAATCTTCTCACCACAAAAAGTATTTGAGGTGATGGATATGTTAATTAGCTTGATGTAATTTTTCTGGTTCATAATTCATAATTTATTATGCCACTTTGCACCCCAAAAATATATACAACTATAATTTGTCAATTTACAATTTTGAAATATGTTTCAAAACAAAACTCAGTAAGTATAATATTCTTTCCTGTTCAAATCAACATACAGAATAAGATTTAACCTTTTCCTGCAACACAAAATTCTTATAATGAGCATCATGTTCTGAATGTCTCAAGGCCAATGAGGACTACAGATTTCAGACCAAGCTCACTGAATTCCTCCCACCTACTAAATTTATTCAAGTTGACAATTTTGGTATCTCTTCCCTGTGTGGCAGTTCCAATGGTATAAACAGCGGTCACAACTCCAGTGACCTTAGACTGTCTGCTGCTCCAATTATTTAATCAGTCTTTTTCTCCTTAATCCCCAGGCTGGCTTCCTAGACAACCACCCTCCACCTTGCTTGCTTTCTGGTTGGAATCTCACATTAAGTAAAGATTGACAGTGGTAAAATTAGTTTTTAATCTTATGTAGTATTGACTCAAAAAAGGAAAACTTTAGTTTCCCTTTAAGTAGCAAAACATATGATCTTTGTGCATTGGCTGTTATTTAAAGATATTTCCTACTAAATTTTGGAAAATAAAAGTTCATACTACTTGATAGCGGCAGGGGTGGTGTGCCTTGGTGTTACCTGCTTTCCCTCATCTCTGATTTTCCCCTTACATTCACTTTGTTTCAGCTGTCCATAATCAGCCTTGATCATTTTCCTATTTCTCACACGGCTCCTTCTATGTTCAAGCAAAAGCTCCAAAGAAGCCCTGATCTGTTATGAAGTTCAGGATAGGTGGTACACAAAAATAATACAATTGGGAAATATATAACAACCTTAAATGAAAAATTTTCCCCAAGACCTATTTCTGGTTCACTTTTCCTTCTTTCAAAAGTGGACAGAAGAAGAAATTCAATGCAATGAGGTAAAACATTTCCTCACTGAAAATCTGTTTGGTCAATAATTTAAGCTCTTGCTACTACACTTTTTTTTTTTTTTTTGGTTTAAGAGTGTTTGTTTCAAGAGACAGCCACAAAATGTAAATGTATACCCAAGCTTAAGGAAAATGACTTGAAAGCCTCAAGATGAGGTGTTTTTTTTTTTTTAGTTCCTTCTGAAATCAGTAGGTAGAGATAAATAACGTCTCTTATTCTAGAGGGTAAGGGTAAGATTTCTGAGTTTGTCACTTCTTTGTGTTATTTTGCCTTCTTTTTTAGAAGTGAGGTATCCTCAACTCAACAGCTAGAAAAGTTTCATCATTGCTTAGGAAGTATCCAAATGTAATGGCAAAGAGCCAGAGACCAAGAGCAGCATTAAGTGTTTTTAATTCATAATGAAAAGTCATAACGGCTTAGTAACTAGACATGAAACTCTGAAAATTCCTCCATGTAAAAGGGCAACATGGTACTCAAGAAGCTGTCAGCAGGAGTAACCAAAGAAGAGAGGGCTAGATAACAAAAGACAAGAATGAGACACTAACCTAGACTCGGGCTAGAGAGACACTACTCATTATTCTGAAGAAGCAGGCAGTCGTCAAAGGAAGAACTCTCCTTTCGTGATATGTTTATTTCCCAAATTATTAATGACAAAATGCCTTCTGGGGTCAGTCTTCCTTTAGCTATATTTTAAATAACTCAAGCCTCCATTCCTTCTTAATCTTGAGAGAATTTTGACCCTTTTCACAGGAAATCTGAGCATGCTCTCATGGTCACCTCTTGTCCTGCTTCATAACAGCACTAATAACAATCTAAAATCAATTATTACACTTCTGAGTTTTTAAAGTCTTTCAACCCACCCCTATTCCTCCCTCCACCAAGCCCTCTCCCCAAGGAAAGTTTTGCACTGAAAAACATTTTCTCTCAAAGTCCAGCTTCCTAATACATTGCCATATCCCTCACTGTATACGTACTTAAATTTCTCCTTTTTAAGTGTCCTTAACCTCAATCTCCCAGGCTACCTGAGCAAACTATAGATTTTTTAATGCAAAGTTAATCAGCATTCAGCTTTGCCCTCTATATCACAATCACGATCACACACTGGAACCGTCTGAGGAGCACACGGCATATCAAAGACCAGGCTCCACCACACATCAAATGAATTACAGTCTCACTAAGAAAGGCCAGAATGCCATTATGTTTTAAAAGTTCCCCAGGAGATTCTAATGCACAAGCTAGAAAACCATTTTAGCCCAGTGCTTCTTGAGCTTTAATCTTTGTAAGCTCTACTTAGGGATCTTGTTAAAAGGCAGATTACGATTTAGTAGACCTAGAGTGGAGTCCAAGATTCTGCAATTCTAACAAGTACTCAGGACCACACTTTGAGTAGCAAGATTCTAAACCAGTGGGTTTCCAAATTTGTTCCACATTAGTATCAACTGGAGATCTTTAGAAACCACTACTGTCTGGGTTCCAGCCCCAGATGTTAGGATTTTTTTAAATTTCATAGGTGCTTCCAAACCTTTATTTTAGACCATAAATCCAGGAAGGGTGAGTCTGTTATATCCGTCATTGTTTCCATTTCCAAGCCAATAGTAGCTCACTGGTAAGAATCTTGCAGCTTCCCTTGTATGCAAAGCTTCTGTAGTTGGCTCTTATTCTAAACAGCAATTTTACATCCCAATTATAGAAGGTTATACATGCCCATAAGATAACCATTTGGTAAAACCGTGTTGATTTATACTTTGATTTCCAAAGGCCCAATACAATAATGCCATTAAGTATAATCTTTAGCAGAAATTTCTAAATGCAGTTGGACTTTTTCACCCATCAGGTCTTACCAATAAGACCAATAGGAAAGAGGCTGCTCTATGATGGTACCTGACATGTGCTCTTTACAAAATTACTAATTAACACTGAAACTAAGATGCCAACATCTTACCCTGGGAAGTGATCAATAAGTAATAATATAAAAGGCTCTGATGGAAAAATGAGACACACTGGTGAGTTTACGCAGACAGGCAGTAGATGGCTACCATACCAGCTATATACTAATAGGTGAACACTCCTTTGTTTGTTTAAATTCTCTTTCCAAACATTACATGAGTGACCTTGAAAAACTTTATTAACTTCTGAGCTCACTTTTCCCACCTATGAGGATTAGAAAAACAAAGACTGCCATATACACACGTACACACACACACACCACATATACATATAGAGAATTTAAAGAAAAATAAATATTAAATTAAATTACTGCCTGTCCATTACTCTGTGCTCAAGAAACATTAGCATGTTTCTTTTGCATGCCCCAGTCAATTTGCAATTATAATTGGCTAGTAAGATCTTCGAAAATGTTAGTACTTTGTAGCTTGATTTTTATAACTATTTCTAATGCAAAGGAAAAATATGATACTAGAGCCGTACAATAGATGTTGCAGAAAGCTGTGAAGGGGGTAGATGTGTTTTCTGTACTTGAAAAGCATATCATCTACTGCCAGATAGAATAAACATAAGTATATAAAAACACAGAGAAAAACACACAGCTGGTTTCAGCCATGCAAAGGATCAGACATGAGAGCTGCACTGTTGCTGAGAGAACAGGCCCTGGGGCCATGTATCTGAAAGCTGCATAAAAATGGAGAGTTTGTGCAGAAATGTTAAAGCTCAAAGGATGGGCCTTGGTGTGACAGAAGGCAGAGAAATAGAACAAAGAATACTATTTAAAGATTATCACTGGCAGTGTTCAGTAACAATACAAACCCATCAAGTAAACTGTACAGAACATCAGGTTTTAAGGACCTACATTTTTTATGACTGAATATAAAATGAATTCAATTTTTAAAACTGAAGATCTAAAGGTACTATGGGATTCTCCATCCTTTTCTCTGATACTTCCGTGGTGTCAATATACAAAAGAGACATAGTTTAAGGATTTGAAGCGTATCCTTTTACCTTAAAAATCAGTCTGATCCGCAATTGCCTTGGTGTTACGTGTTCTTATTGCAGAAACTGGAGACCTCTGTATGGTTTTCACTTCAGAGTACTTCTAAGCCTTTTCCTAAAGTGAAATGTGTGTTTGTAGTGCATATTTGGCAGGAAGGACAGGAAAGCAGATAAAGCTTTTATTATACTCGATACTGTGACAATTTGAGTTTTGTTCACCTACAATGAGATGGCTGAATGTCACAGTAAATAATAGCTGTACTGTCTTTCAATCAACAGGGCCCTAAGCTTGTTTATCCAGATGGTATATATGTATATGCCAAAAAGTCACCAGTTTCGCTGAAACAGGAGAGTTCCCAGACCCCCCTCACAGGACATGTGACAGGGGTGTGGCTCATCTGTTCCATCATTGGCACTGCTGAAATCCCTGATGGGAGGAGGAGTATGCAGACAGCCAGGTGTAGGAGTCCAAGTGGGCATGTGTTACAGTGTGTCCTTTTAGTCTTTTAGGTTGTAGAGCAACAAACTAACCTAAAATCTAAGGAAAGGCAGACACCTCCAAAGACAGATGGAAAGTAAGAACTTGCTGACCTGAAGTAGATGCTGCTGGGCAAATATAAAAAGAGTTTAGCTAAAATATTTAGCCGGGCGCGGTGGCTCAAGCCTGTAATCCCAGCACTTTGGGAGGCTGAGGCGGGTGGATCACGAGGTCATGAGATCGAGACCAACCTGGTCAAAATGGTGAAACCCCGTCTCTACTAAAGATACAAAAAATTAGCTGGGCATGGTGTCGTGTGCCTGTAATCCCAGCT
>CM052662.1:89541357-89570771 GCA_028533165.1 Leontopithecus rosalia
GCCGAGATCGCGCCATTGCACTCCAGCCTGGGTAACAAGAGCGAAACTCCGTCTCAAAAAAAAAAAAAAAAAAAAGAATCATGTTGTCTGTGTATGGCTTGAACGTTAACCAGCTCAGTGAACCCTCTGTCTTTCTACAAGGGCAGAGGACCAGTGTGACAGTTTTCTGTATCCTGAACACTTGTCTAGTGTCCTAGAAGAATAAGGTCACACGTGGAGTCGAATGAAGGATGAAAGTGGGAGTTTTACTGAGTGGTGGAAGCGGCTCTCATTGGGATGGATGGGGAGACAGAAGGGAGGATGGAGTGGGAAGATGATCTTTTGACCATCCTCCTGGATGGTCAAACTCCTCTCTGACCCCCCAGCCAAACTCCTCTCAGGGTTCAGACATTCCTCCTCTTCTCTCTTCCTCCGCTGTGTTGTCCCAAGTTTCATCTGCTTATTTCATCTGTTCATCTGCTTCTAGAACCTGGGGTTCAGATTTATATAGATACAGGATAGTGCGTGTGGCAAGCCAAAAACCAACTTTTTGAACACAAAAGCAGGAATGCCTGTCCCCATTTAGGGTCATGGGTCTCCAGGCTTGAGGGTGGGGCCTTTGTCAGGGAACTGCCCTCTTCTACCCTGTATTGCCCTGCCTCCTGCATCATTACTGCAAACATTACATATTTAATTTATCAAATATCCTTTAAGCTTATAGGCAAATGGATGATGTGATATGAGATAACTGGGATGGCCAAGAGATTTTCCAGCACTCTTCAGCATTATTCTGAGCTCGGCTGTCATTTTATCACTTTTTTCTTCTTTTTGTTTAAAGATGTATCAAGAGCACTTGAAAAGAAGAATTGTAAAATCCAGCTCTTTAATTGTGTTGTCACTACTCCAAAGATTGCAGAAATCACTCTTCCCAATTCTTACAAGCAGTCTGACAAGATGTGTCTTCTCCTCTAGAAAAGGACTAAGACTTCTCAGTTTGTGAGTATCCCCCAACGGCCAAGTGCTGTGAATAGAACAGGTGGATGGACTGGCTAACCCGCTTGAGTCCTTATGAGTTCAATACCTGATTCAATTCTGCACTCAAAGTGTAGTGGTTCCGTATTTAAGTTTCATATAACCTCACAATGAGTGCACAACAGTAAAATACTGAAAAATCAGTAATCCTTCCATCATTTAGCCGAGGTTGTAGAGCAACAAACTAACCTAAAATCTAAGGAAAGGCAGGCACCTCCCAAGACAGATGGAAAGTAAGAATCTCCTGACCTCAAGTAGATGCTGCTGGGCAAATATAACAAGAATTTAGCTAAATTGTTTAAAGAATTAGGCTAACCAGAGAGTACATAACTCCTGTGAGCTGCAGACACAAGGAGAACTTGCACCCACTTTCAGTCTTTTCTCCACAGACCTTGCCACATGTTCAGAAAACAACTTTGAGAAGACTCAGAAAACCTCTCCTGAGATGCAATTCTTGGAAGGGGACAAGTCCTGCTGGAAAAGCACACAACCCTGTCTGGATCCTTTTCTCCTATCTCTCCTAGGATCAAAGGCCTTAAATTTTTGAAGAAAACCAAATCCTCTCTGCCTTGGGTAGGGGGAGGGGGCAGAGCAGGGCTGTTGAAAACCAATTGTATTTAAGGAGTGGAAATAGAAAAAAAAAAAAACCTCTCTACCACTAGGGGAGAAGCAGGAACATGTGCTGGGCACAGACTATTAAAAGTTTCCTCAGAAACATCCTGAGAAGTCCCACGCTCATGACCCAAAACACAGTGCCAGCCTAAGTCTGCCACTTTATCAAAACAACAGAGAATACCGCCACCACCAGCTACACCAGCCACCCCAGCCCCGGCTCCCCGCACCAGACACATGCACATCTACTACCATGCAAGTAAAGCTGAGATATCCGTCAAGGAATAATAGTGTACTTAAAGGGAAGGAGCAAGCCCATGAAGAAAGATGCTCTCTGAGAAGACATAAAGCAGAGGTGGGCAAACATTCAAAAAACCTCTGACAAATCAGCCCTCAACCTAACATTGAAAGCTGGTATTGCTCAAAAAGTTACCATAGCAGCAACAGAGTGTAACTAGAGCCCAGTTTCTGACTTAACTGACTCAACTTCCCCTTATACTAAGGATCTAGCAAAAGAAAAGGTACTACTCCATTTCCAGACATAAAAACTGTTTATCTCAGTCTTTGCTATCCTAGATGAGATGTCCAAATGCCAACAAAAAAGTAACAGGCATCCAGCAAAGCAAGTAAAAAACAACAAATTGTCGAGAAACAAAGCAAAAAATATACCCACTCTCAGATAGGATGGATGTTGAAAATGTCAGACTAGGAATGAAAAATAGCTATGGTTAACATATAAAAGGCTCTAGTGGAAAAATGAGACAACATACAAAGCCAGATGGGTAATTTCAGTAACAGAACTCAAAGTGTAACAAAAAATCAAATGGAAATGCTTTTCTCTCCTTTTAACCTTTTCATTCTACCTTCTGAGCTATTTCCTTCCAAGGATTTATCTTCCCAGTAGTATACTTACTTTTTAAAATTAATTCAGGTATCATGTTTTATTTTATAAGACTTCATTATTAATTTTCAATCATTTACCTTTTTAGCATCTAGTTCTTCAACGAAAATGGCATCATTTCTTTTTTCTGTGAATGAGAATCATAATTTTTTTTAGTTTTCCTCTGATTCTTGGATTCCTTCTATTTTTGTCCATCTCCTCTTCTTTGTTTTGTCTTTCTTGTTGGGAGGAGTTCCTCAAGTATCAGGTTATCCTTAATGATTTATTCATATTTGAAAGTGGCATACAATAAAGCTTACAGGAAACTCCATAAGTGAGTGAGTCTTTTAAGAATACTTAATTCATTGTGTGGACTGGATGGCCCTCTTTTTTAGGGCATGCAACATGTCAATACCTGTGGTTAGTTTCACTTTGGCTCTTCAATATCCTCAGAAAAGTGCCCTCCAGGTTCCTGCCTTCAGGAAGGAGGTGACTGCTGATTTTCCAAGAGCTATGCAGGGAAAGGGGGAAAGATGTATTCTCATCATTTATTGTACACTTTCACTTAATCTATTCTGATCTGATTTAGACAACTTACCCTTTGTGACTGATAACCGCAAGTCTAATCCTTATGGTGACATTTCTGTGAAATCAAACCTTTCATCTCCTCTGGAGGGGGCAGAAGAAGGATGGGCATCTGCTTCTCAGATGAGGGTGAAGGCCTGGATGTCTGCCGAATTCTAATTCATATCTTAATTCTATTTATATTTCAAACCAATTCCTTTGTGTTTATTCCCCATCTTACCCCTCCTTCTTGATAACTGGTACCTCTAATATCTCAATATTTCATGGTTTGACACATCAATAGGTTTGCACCTTGTTATCTTTTTCTGCCTGCTTTTAAGATTCATTTTCCTGTGACTTATTGTTTCTTTCATCCCCTTGTCATATTCCCCTCTAAGTTTTCTCTTTCTTGCCCATTGCAGTCTTCTCTTAAATTTCATTGACGTGTCATTTATAAATCAGTACTTTCTCTATACCTTCTTGTAGTTTTGCTGGAAATTTGAGAGGGAGCAGAGATTTAACACATTTGTTTAATCAGTGATGTTTACCTGATTTTTAAAGTTTCAGTGAATTTTAAGCCTTCTACTATGCTTGGTAATAGGATGCGTAGCAAGGAGTAAAGGATTTGCTTTCTGCATGAAAACCTCAAAAATTACATTAGACTTTTAGATAATAGTTCAGGAGTAGCTCCAGTACACATCCAAATGAATGGTCTAGACAAGAAATAATATGACTGTTCAGACAGAAGATTGATTGATATGTGACCTCAATGTTGAAGAATCAGTAGGCCCTAAAAATGTAGGAAGAATCGAGACTGTGTTCCAGGCCCAAGGAGCTAAAAAACTATGTGTATGAAAGATTACACCAAATTGTGATGAAATAAGAACTTCAAATTCTAACCCATTTTACACATAGGGTTTAAGTCTAGAATTGATCTATTCTAAATTTCCCTCTCCTCATCAGCTCTCATAACTTCTAAAATACTTTAATTCATTTGCTACATGTTGCAATTTAAATTTTTTCATGAAGTCACCATCGGAAATTATAATAATTTTTAGCTAGTCTTTGCCTAGTGCTCGTCTCCAAAATGTTTTGTTAAAATTTACTCATTTAGCCTCAGAGTCTGTTAATTTTCCTTAAATCTTCTGAATAACAAAATAAAGTAATACAAGGGGTATATTTCTCAAGGCTTTCTCCCAAAGTTCTAATAAATATCACATATGCATATTGAATTCTTATCTATTATAAATCTATAGATATGTTTCTCTAGACCAAGAAAGGGACATTTGTATTTGAGGAGGTAAAACAGCCAGAGGTTGCTATTGTTTGATTTTACAACATAAAAACTTGAATAAATCCTTTCATGGCTTAAAAGTTTTGTTTTAGGGCTTTACAGAAACTTAGAATTTTAATCAAAGCTTTCTAATATTTTACAGTGCTGCCAAGATAAACAGTAACAGTTGTGAGATTTATCTGCAGAACATGTGGTTAATGACCTTTAAGGCAATTTGCCTCATATGTCAACAAGAAAAAAAAATGTGAGCTATAACTATTAAGATGAGTTGCTCTTGTTATTTTTGCCTACTTATGTAACTCAGTATCTGGTATAATAGATGTAACATAAGGGCATAGAGGTGTTTTTAAGAACAGTTTTTCTCTTAAAAATGTCATTTTTGAAATAATTATTAAGAAAAATCAGTTTTTTTGGCATTTTGATCCAAAATATGTTAGCATTTCTC
Source organism: Leontopithecus rosalia (assembly GCA_028533165.1). Classification (NCBI taxonomy): domain Eukaryota; kingdom Metazoa; phylum Chordata; class Mammalia; order Primates; family Cebidae; genus Leontopithecus; species Leontopithecus rosalia. Next base: position 89,546,164 of record CM052662.1, read on the forward strand.
AAAGTAATTGGGTTGCATTTTTCTACAAATGTGTATATTGGCTTATGTTAACTTTGGATGAACAAACTGTTACCATGAGATTGTGTTTAAAACAACTAGTGGGACTTGTAGAAAATACTTTTCAACCACTAAAAACTTGCCTTCATATTATACATTTCTTCAAGCAACTCAAAGGAGTTTATAAGGCATTTTTTTGCATTAGAAATGTCTTATGACATCTTACAAATAATTTTCATTCTCTTCTGGAAGGAATGATTATGAATAAAATGTTACAAACAAGAAAACTGGAATATTGATGGAATTATTCACTAGTAAAAGAACTAAACAGGTAGTAACAATTCTTACAGTAGGTTCTGTGTCTATGATCCATGGTTATCAAACACAAGTAGGATAGTTTTGACAGCTATCTAAGATAACAATAGTGTACTGCATGAAAAAAGAAGGGGTCTGGTACTCCAGAGTGTTTAGTAGGCTACTTAGAGGGTTTATAGTCATATATGGCTGAGGTTAAGTACTATCTACCATCTGTTTTACCTGAGGCAAACTGCCTCACTTCTCAGTTGATTGATATATGTAGAGGTACCAAATCATGGCAAATAACAAATGAGACTATTAATAACTTTTGTAATGGAATACGACTTAACAATGGGTCAAGACTTGCTGATCCCTACTCAAAATGGCAGAACCTGCCTGTCTCAAAAGAGATAATTTAAGAGAAGAGAAATTTTGGCAGACTTCTTTGCAAGAAATCTCTGTTCCTTTCTGCTCTACATTTGAGATAGTACTTTGTAATTTTGCCTGATAACCTTGTTTTCTTGTTTTCATCTATTCTATACAATAAAATGGTTATCTTCAATGTTGCTAAAAATATATAGCTAAAAACAAATTATAGCTGGAATTCTAGGAACTCAAAGAAGTTTGGTTTGGCACTTTAATGGGGTACAGGTCACAGAATTACAAGAGATCGTAATGGAGAAGTAGCGTAGACTAGAAAATGAAGAACTTTGAATGTCAAAACTAAGAGTTTGACATTTGTTATGAAGACTATTGGAAGCCATTGGAGATTTTAAGAAGAAATTTACAGGATCAGACTGACGTTTTGAAAGGATGATTCTTGCAGAAATGTGAAGAGCAGATACTAAGAAAATAACATTAGTGATAAAAGGACAAGTTAGGGGCCAGCTGAAAGATTCCTGGTAATGCAGGATCTAATGACCCTGGAGTGTGGCCATGGCTATGGGCATAAAAAGAAAGGGGTAATTTTTTTTGTCGGTAAATCTGTGCTACAAGAAATCATAAAAGAAATTCTTTAGTCTAAAGTGAAATTAAACTAGATAAAAACTCAAGACTTATACCAAGGAATGAGAGCACGAGAAATGGTATATATGCAGGTAAATAAAAAACATTTTCCTTCTGTTTCTCAATATCTTTAAAAGAAAATTTACTTTTAAAAATAAAATGTAATAAAAATGAATTGTAGGAAATATAAAATAGAAAACAGTTGCTTTAGGTGGTTGTTGCTTTTTAAAGAAAAACTGTATCTGTACACTTTCAGTGTAATCTTGAATTCCAACTTTTAGTTAGTAATCAACAAATTTTCATTTGAAATTCTGAACAACTGTATGAGTAAATGTTGTTACTGTCTTATTCCTCTCTCTCTTTTATATGTTAAATATGTTATATTTAAACTTGAAGTTGAAATCCTGGGCCATTCATACATGAAGTTTATTCAATTCATATTCATATATGATGGGAATTATATGGTAATCAACATACTTGAGTTTGTGTTTCCTAACTGTGCAGAATATGAAGTGGAGAGCTTTCTAAGAAGGCATTCTAAGTAAATTTAACCTTGAAAAATGAATTATCTCTTCAAGTGTTTATAGCCTCTTATGAATATTTACAGAATTCACAGAAGAATTGCTAGAGAATGTGCTGGAAAATCTAGGGAAATATTGCTTTAAAAATAATCTTAACATTTAACATTGTCGATGTATTGATTTCCTTAGCAGAAGTTTTAAAAAGACAAATTGCCTGTACATGTTTTCCAGCATGGAATATTTAAAAAAATAATTCCACCAGAAACAATGATAAATAAATTTTCTTATAATTCACGCTGGCCACAGCCATTAGTCTGGCTTCAAAGTCATGAATATTGGTGCAAGGACCAGGCAGTAGATACAAAATCAAACCACAACAACTGCAGTAACAGGTGAAAGCAGGCATAGGACCCCAAAACATAGATTCTCCCCTTAACATTTGATTTAGAACCGTGGAGCGCCACAGTCTGATAAAACTGAGGACCAAAGAGCTGAGTGCAGAAGGATAATTTCCTAGTTCCTCCTTCCCTGAACCTTCTGTTTTCCTAGTTACCTCCTGTGGGGGGGCCTCCACTGCCAAGAGTGGAGTTACCAAAAATCTCAAATACAAACACTTATTTTTTTTAAGATCAAAAGCCTTGATCCAAACGTAATGTGGAAAAGATTGAAAAAGTATACCATGAAAATTATGTTTTCTTAACACTTCTGCAACGAATCTAAAAGCCCTGTTTGAACCGTTGCTGTTGCTGTCATTTTCTCGGCACACCGATCTCCCTATTTCTCCGTTGATGGGTTTGCGTGCAGTGTGAGGCATGGAAGTGCTGAAGGGCTTTTCTCGTGTCCCTGCTCTACCTCCAGACTTCATCAGACCCTGAACACACAGGCCTCAGAGGTCATGTCTCTCCAAACGCTTGCCCCCTCCCCCAGCAGCAGACTTTTATTGCTTATCATTTGGTGCTAGGCTAATGCTGGGAACCGTAGGAATGCCCTGTTCTTCTGGTCTAGCCTTAGTGTTAGCAGAATCTGTGCACCTGGGCCTTGGAAACAGAGCCCTCTCAGCATGGCTGTCTCTATCTCCTCTTCTTGTTTCTGGCAGCTCTAAGAACAGTTATTATTGTTATTTTTCCTTGACCTCCAATCTTTCTTGTGAGCATCCAGTGTAATCCCATGGAGAAGATTTTGCAAGTGACTGTGAATAGAGCTCCCAGTTATTCTAAATTGATATGCTAGCCCACATTTGGCCTTTAGAAATGTATTCACATTTTAGCTGATCACTTCTCCCCTGCTTTCATGGAAGCCACCTCTTCCTCCCATACTGTGCCAAAGATGAAGCAGATCATATGCCCTATCCCTGCACAGAGGGGCTTGATATTCATGGGATTCAGTTCCTTTACCTGTTTTGCGACTTCAGTTACATGATGAGTTTAAGAAAAAAAAAAAATATATATATATATATATTAGGTTATATCTGGACTTTTCTTGTTGTTAGTATGGGGGCAACATTTTTTGTGTTTTTCTACATAGTTAAGCAGAAGTGGAACCTCCAGTTTTTTATTATTATCTAAAATAAAACATTCTTAGAGCTTTCTTATAAAATTTTTAAATCAGAATATAATAGTCACAGAGAATTGAAAGAAAATGAGGAACAATAATGTCTTTGCATACAGAAATTTCTCTGAATTTTTCCTCAAAGGACAAAGGTAAAAACATTATTGCCTTAGGCAAATACTCTGCTGGTAAGCTTCGAAAGTTGGGCATGAGAAGTGTTTCCTGCAACTTCTCATACTCAGGCCTGCATAACTCAGGATCCTGATCACCCAGTATTGAGCAGTCAAGAATTTTGTCTAGAAAAATCCTTAGAACAGCAAAAACTGTGGTGGTTTGGCACTGGACTATGAGAATCTCTAATCTAGAGCGATTTTAGTTACGGTGTAGCTTTTGTGTAACATCGAGATAGGCTTACTTGGGTAAACCAAACCATTAGAAGAGATATATGGGATGCACCTGTGTGCCTTGAAGATCCAAAAGTTACTCCTATAAAGATGGCCAACAAAGTGGGGACAACATCTTCAAAAGGTTCTAATTAAAACACATTTTCCCAGACAGAGTATCCTACTAGGGACATCCCTTTCCTGCATCTCTCCTTTGCACGTGTAGAAATCTTCTTTTCAAATTGATTTATTCATTTGACAAATAATATTGAGTACTTACCATGCTCTAGGCACTGCCCTGGGATGTTGGAATATATCAGAATACAAAAAAAAAGTTTCTTACTTCTGATATGGAGTTTTCATTCTAGTAATGGGAGTCAGAATTGAACAATGCATATAGAGGGAGTCAGAGCAAGAGAGCTGAACAGAAGCCTCCAGCAATTTTTCTCCCCACAGTAACACAATATTGAACAACTACTCACACTAAATGCCCCATGGAGGGACCATTTAAACCAGCCCTGGCCAAAGGCAAGTTGTCCATGCCAGCAGTCAGAAATAGAGATCTGGCAAGCCCTACTGCCATGTGCTAAAGTGCTCTAGGGTCCCAAATAAACTTGAAAGCAGACTAAGCTACGAGAACTGCAATTCCTGGGCAAGACTTGGTATTCTGCTGGGCTCAGAGCCAGTGGAATTGGGATGCACCTTATCCAGTGAGCCACCAGCAAGAGAAGCCAAAGGATTGTGATACGCTTCCTCAACCTCAGGCAGTTGCACTTGCAGCTCCAAGAGAGTATGCTTCTTTCTGCTTGAAAAGAGGAGAGTGGAGGGTAAAGAGGATTTTGTTTGATAACTTGGAAACCAATTTAGCCACAGTAGAATAGGGCAACAGGTAGTCCTCAGAGTCTCAACTCCAGGCCCTGGGTCCCAGACAGCATCTCTGGAACTTGCCAGGGCCCAAAGGAACTCTCCACCCTGCAGGGAAGAACACAAGCCCTCCTTGGATTCCGCAGGTGCTGATTGCAGAGCCCATGGACCTTGAGCAAACATAGGCAGTAGCCACACAGTGGTCACCACCAGCCTCAGGCAGGACCCAGTGCTGTGCTGACTTCAGATATGGAGTCAGCACTGGCCTAGCGGTGACGGCCATAGAGGTGCTTGTCACCCCTCCTCCAGCTCCAGAGACCTCAGCACAGAGAATGAGACTCTCTTTGGAGGAAAGTCAAGGAAGAGAACAAGAGTCTCAGACTGCTAATTCAGGGAATTCTGTCAGCTCTTACTCAAGACCAACAAGGGAGTACTTTTAGAAGTCTCCAAACACCACAGCATTACTGGGCTTAGGGTGCCCCCTAATATAATGACCAAAAACTTAGAACACAGCACCCAAGTTCATTTGAATTCTTGGAAAGCCTTCCCAAGAAGGGCAGGTACAAACAAACCCAGACTGTGAAGACTACAGTAAATACCTAACTCTTTAGTGCCCAGAAACTGATAAACATCCACAAGTAACAAGACCATCCAGGAAATATGACCTCATCAAATGGACTAAATAAGGCACCAAGGACCAATCCTGGAGAGAGAGAGAGATATGACTTTCACATAGAGAATTCAAAATAGCTGTTTTGAGGAAGCTCAACACAATTCAAAATAACACAGACAAGGAATTCAGAATCCTACCAGATAAATTTAACAAAGAGATTGAAATAATTTTAAAGAGTCAAACAGAATTTTTGGAGCTAAAAAAATGCAATTAACATATGGAAAAATGCAACAGAATCTCTTAACAGCAGAATTCATCAAACAAAAGAAAGCATTAGTGAGCAAATAGCAGGCTATTTGAAAATATGTAGTCAGAAGAGACAAAATAAAAGAACATTAAAAAAGAGTAACGTATGCCTACAAGATCTAGAAAACAGCCTCAAAGAGGCAAATCTAAGAGTTATTGGCCTTCAAAAGGAGGTAGAGAGAGAAAAAAGGGTAGAAAGTTTATTCAAGGGATAATAACAGAGAAATTCCCAAACCTAGACAAACATATTAATATTCAAATATAAGAAGGTTATAAAACACCAAGTAGATTTAACTCAAATAAGATTGCCTCAATACATTAAATAGATTCCCAAAGATCAAGGATAAATAAAGGATCCTAAAAGCATCAAGAGAAAAAAACAAATAACATACAAAGGAGTTCCACTTTGTCTGCCAGCAGACTTCTCAGTGGAAACCTTACAGGCCAGGAGAGAGTGGCATAACATATTTAAAGTGTTGAAGAAAAAAAATTGTTTATCTTAGAATGACATATCTGGTGAAAATATCCTTCAAAAATGAGGGGGAAATACAGACTTTTCCATACAAAAACTGAGGCACTTTAACAATACCAGACCTGTCCTACAAGAAATGCTAAAGAAAGTTCCTCCATCTGAAAGAAAAGGATATTAAGGAGAAATAAGAAGTCACTGCTAATAGTAAGTAAACAGAAACACAGAAAACACATAACACTGTAATTGTGGCATGTAAATATTTATATCTACCGTAGAGAGATTAAAAGATGAACCTATCAAAAATGACTTGAAAAACAACTTTTCAAGACATAGTATAATGACATGTAAATAGAAACAAAAAAAAGTTAAAAAGTTGTGTGTGGGGTGGTGTCAAAATTTTCTAAATTATCTCATTTTTAGTTTCCTTGCTTATTATGCAATGAGTGTTAGGTTGTCATCTGTTTAGGATAATATTTGCAAGGTTCGTGGTAACCTCAAATTGAAAACCTACAACAGATGCATAAAAAAGCAAGCAATGAACACATAACACCAGAGAAAATCACCTTCAATTAAAAAAAGACAGGAAAGAAGGAAAAGAAGACCACAAAACAACTAGAAAACAAATAATAAAGTGGCAGGAGTAAGCCCTTACTTATCAATAAAAACATTGAATGTAAAGAACTGAACTCTCCAGTCATAAGAGATAAAGTGGCTTAATGGGAAAAAAGAAAAGCCAGTGATTTGTAGTCTACAAGAAATCCATATCACCTATAAATACAAACAGAAAAATGCAAAAGTAGCTATATTTACATCACACAAAATAGATCTCCAGACAAAAACCATAAAAGGAGACAAAGAAGGTAATTATACAATGATAAAAGTGTCGATTCAGTGAGAGAATATAACAATAATAAATATACATGCACCCAACATTGGAGCACATAGATATACAAAGCAAATATTATTAGAGCTAACAAGAGAGGTAGACCTCAAATAAAGTAATAGTTGGAGACTTCAGCACCCCACTTTTAGCATTGGACATATCGTCCAAACAGAAAATCAGCAAAGAAATATCAGACTTAATCTGCACTTAGACCAAATCAACTTGATAAATATTCAACAGTGATAGTGATTCAATGTCTGCAAATACATGTTCTCCTCAACACATGGATCATTCTCAAGATTAGACCATATGTAAGGCCACAAAACAAGTCTTTAAAATTTCAAAAAATTGAAATTATATCAAGTGTCTTCTCTGACCACAATGGAATAAAAGAAGTCAATAACAAGAGAAATTTTGGAAACTATGTAAACACAAGGAAATTAAACAATATGTTCCTGAATGACCAGTGAGCCAATGAGGACATTAAAAAGAAAAGTTTAAATTTCTTCAAACAAATGAAAATGGAAACACATTATACCAAAACATTTGGGATACAGCAAGAGCAGTAATAAAAGGAATGTTTATAACAATAAGTGCTTACATCGAAAAAGTTTTTAAAAATCCAAATAAGCAACAATGCATCTTAAAGAACTAGAAAAGCAAGAGTGAACCAAACCCCAAATTAGCAGAAGAAAAGAGATAGTAAAGATCAGAGCAAGAATAAACAAAATCAAAACAAACAAACAAAATACCAAGATCAACAAAACAAGAAGTCAGTTTTATAAAAAGGTAAACAAAACTGACAAACCTTTAGCCATAATAAATAAAACAAAAAGAGGGAAGAGTCAAATAAAATCAGAGATGAAAAAGAGACATTACAACTGATACTGCAAAAATGTAAAGGATCATTAGAGGCTACCATGAGTAACTATTAATATATGACAATAAATTGGAAATTCTATAAGAAATGGATAAATTCCTAGACCCATACAGCTTACAATGATTGAGCCAGGAAAAAAAACAAAATCGGAACAGACCAATAACAAGTAATGAGATTAAAATCATATAAAAAGTCTCCCAGCAAAGAAAAGCCCAGGACCCAATGTCTTCACTGATGAATTTGATCAAACATTTAAAGAATACAAATTCTACTCAAACTATTTCAAAAATAGAGAAGGAGGGAATTGTTCCAAACTCATTCTACAAGGCTAATATTACCATGATGCCCAAACCAGAAAAGACACATTAAAAAGAAAAAAAAAAGACAATATCCTTAGTGAACATTGATGCAAAAATTATCTACAAAATGTTAGCAACCCAAATACAACAACACATTAAAAATAACATCAATAGAGGACATTACCAGGGTGGCTGAATAGGAGCAGCTCCAGTCCACAGATTCCAGTGAGATCAATGCAGAAAGTAAGTGATTCCTGAATTTCCAACTGAGGTACCTCGCTCATCTCATTGAGACTGGGTAGACAGTGGATACAGCCCAAAAAGGGCATCCTGAAGCAGGATGTGGCATCATCTCACCCAGGAAATGCAAGGGGTTGGGGTAGGTACTCCCTCCCCTAGCCAAGGGAAGCTGTGAGGGACTATGCCATGAGGAATGGTGCACTCCAGCCCAGATACTATGCTTTTCCCACGGTCTTCACAACCCACAGACCAGGAGATTCCTTTGGGTGCCTATGTCACCAGGGGCCGGGTTTCAAGCACAAAACTGGGCAGTCATTTGGGCAGACACTGAGCTGCTGCAGGAGTTTTGTTTTTTGTTGTTGTTGTTCTAGGTGCCACTGGGCACCTAGAACATTGAGACAGACCATTCACTCCCCTGGAATATGGGCTGAAGCCAGTGAGCAAGTGGCTCAGCAGATCCCACCCCTACAGAGCCCAGAAAACTAAGATCCACTGAAATTCTCGCTGCCAGCAGAGCAGCAGTCTGAAGTCGACATGGGACACTGGAGCTTGGTGAGAGGAAGGTACCCACCATTATTAAGGCTTGAGTAGGTGGTTTGCCCCTCACAGTGTAAACAAAGCCCCAGCAAATTCAAGCTGGAAGGAGCCCTCCACAACTCAGCAAATCTGCTGTAGCCAGAAGATTCCTCCTCTCTGGGCAGGGGATCTCTGAAAGAAAGACAGCATCCCCAGTCAGGGGCAAAACCCCCGTCTCCATGGGACAGAGCAACTGGTGGAAGGGGTGGCTGTGGGTGGAGCTTCAGGAAACTGAAACATTCCTGCCTCCTGGCTCTGAAGAGAGGAGCAGTTCTCCCAGTGCTCGAGCTCTGCTAAGGGACAGACTCCCTCCTTAAGTGGGTCCCTGACGCCCTTGTCTCCTAATAGGGGGACACCTCCCAGCAGGGGTTGACAGACATCTCATACAGGAGAGTACCAGCTGGCATCTGGCAGATGCCCTCTGGGACAAAGCTACCAGAGGAAGGAACAGACAGCAAACTTTGCTGTTCTGCAGCCTCTGATGGTGATACCTAGGGAAACCGGGCTGGAGTGTACCTCCAGCAAACTCTAACAAACCTGCAGCAGAGGGGCCTGTTAGAAGGAAAACTAACAAACCCAAAGGAAGAGCATCGACATCAACAAAAAAGGACATCCATGCAGAAACCCTATCTGAAGGTCACCAACATCAAAGACCAAAGGTAGAGAAATCCACAAGGATGGGGAGAAACCAGCACAAAAAGGCTGACAAATCCAAAAACCAGAATGCTGTTTCTCCTCCAAAGGACCACAACTCCTCATCAGTAAGGGAACGAAACTGGACAAAGAACGAGTTTGACCAACTGACAGAGAAGTAGGCTTCAGAAGATGGGTTATAACAAACTTCTTTTAGGTAAAGGAGCAAATGCTAACCCAATGTAAGGAAGCTAAGAACCTTGAAAAAAAGTTAGAGGAATTGCTAACTAGAATAACCAGATTAGAGAAGAACAGAAATGACCTGATGGAGCTGAAAAACACAGCATGAGAACTTCATGAAGCATACACAAGTATCAACAGCCAAATCAATCAAGCAGAAGAAAAATATCAGAGATTGTAGATCAACTTAATGAAATAAAGCATGAAGAAAAGATTAGAGAAAAAAAGAATGAAAAAGAACAAACCAGTCCTCCAAGAAATATGGGATTATGTGAAATGAACAAATCTACATTTGATAGCTGTACCAGAAAGTGATGGGGAAAATGAAACCAAGTTGGAAAACACTCTTTAGGATATTATCCAGGAGAACTTCCCCAACCTAGGAAGACAGGCCAACATTCAAATTCAGGAAATAATGAGAACACCACAAAGATACTCCTCAAGAAGAGCAACCCTAAGACACATAATCATCAGATTCCCCAAGGTTGAATGAAGAAAAAAATGTGAAGAGCAGCCAGAGAAAAACCTGCTCAAAACCACACAACTACATGGAAACTGAACAACCTGCTTCTGAATAACTACTGGGTAAATAATGAAATTAAGGCAGAAATAAAAATGTTCTTTGAAACTAATGACAACATAGAAATAATGTACCAGAAACTCTGTGACACAGCTAAAGCAGGGTTTAAAGAGAAATTTATAGTACTAACTGCCCAGAAGAGAAAGCAAGAAGGTTCTAAAATAGATGCCCTAACATTCATAATTAAATGAGCTAGAGAAGCAAGAGCAAACAAATTCAAAAGCTAGCAGAAGACAAGAAATAACTAAGATCAGAGCAGAACTGAAGGAGTTAGAGACACAAAAAACCCTTCAGAATATTAAACAGGAACTGTTTTTTTTTAAGATCAACAAAATAGATAGATCACTAGCCAGACTAATAAAGAAGAAAAGAATTAAATAGACACAATAAAAACTGATAAAGGATCACCATTGAACCCACGAAAATACAAACTACCATCAGAGATACTGTAAACACCTCTATGCAAATAAACTAGAAAATCTAGAAGAAATGGATAAATTCCGGGACACATATACACTCCCAAGTCTAAAATAAGAAGAAGTCAAATCCCTGAATAGACCAAGAATAAGTCCTGTTATTAAGGGAGTAACTAATAGCCTACCAAACAAAATAAGTCTAGGACCAGATGGATGCACAGCTGAATTCTACCAGAGGTACAAAGAGGAGCTGGTACATTCCTTCTGAAACTATTCCAAACAATACATAAAGAAAGTATCCTCCCAAACTCATTTTATGAGGCCAGCATCATCCTGATACCAAAACCTGTCAGAGACACAACAAAAAAAGAAAATTTCAGGCCAATATCCTGAATGAACATCAATGTGAAAATCCTTAATAAAATACTGGCAAACCGAATCCAGCAGCATATCAAAAACCTTATCCACCATGATCAAGTCGGCTCCATTCCTGGGATGCAAGGCTGACTCAACATATGCGAATCAATAAATGTAATCCATCACATAAACAGAACCAATGACAAAAACCACATCATTATCTCAACCGATGTGGAAAAGGCCTTTGATAAAATTCAACATGCCTTCATGCTAAAAACTCTCAATAACTTGGTTTTCATGGAATGTATCTCAAAATAATATAAGCTATTTATTACAAACCCACAGCCAATATCACACTGAATGGGCAAAAACTGGAAGCATTCCCTTTGAAAACCAGCACAAGACAAGGATGGCCTCTTTCACCACTCCTAGTCAACATAGTATTGGAAGTTCTGGCCAGGGCAATCAGGCAAGAGAAAGAAATAAAGCGTATTTGAATAGGAAGAGAGGAAGTCAAATTTTCTCTGTTTGCAGATGACATGATTGTATATTTAGAAAACCCCAGGCTGGGTGCAGTGGCTCATGACTGTAATCCCAGCACTTCGGGAGGCTGAGGTGGGTGGATCACAAGGTGAGGAGTTTGACCTGACCAATGTGGCGAAACCCCATCTCTACTAAAAATACAAAAATTAGCCCGGCATGATGGCACACACCTGTAATCACAGCTACTCAGGAGGCTGAGGAAGGAGAATCACTTGAACCCGACAGGTGGAGGTTGCAGTGAGCCAAGGTTGTGCCACTGCACTCCAGCCTGGGCGACACAGTGAGACTATCTCAAAAAACAAACAAACAACAAAAATCATCTCAGCCCAAAATCTCCTTAAGTTGATAAGTAACTTTAGCAAAGTCTCAGGATACAAAATCATGTCAAAAATTACCAGTATTCATATACACCAGTAATAGACAGAGAGTGAACTCCCATTTACAATTGCTACAAAGAGAATTATATACCTAGGAATACAACTTACAAGGGATGGGAAGGACCTCTTCAAGGAAAACTACAAATCACTGCACAAGGAAATAAGAAAGGACACAAACAAATGAAAAACCATTCCATGCTCATGAAGGAAGAATCAATATCATGAAAATGGCCATGCTGCCCAAAGTTATTTATAGATTCAATGCTATTCCCATCAAACTACCATTGACTTTCTTCACAAAATTAGAAAAAGCTACTATACATTTCATATGAAACCAAAAAAGAGCCTGCATAGCCAAGAGAATCCTCAGCAAAAAGAAAGAAAACTGGTGGCATCACCTGACTTCAAACTCTACTACAAGGCTACAGTAACCAAAACAGCATGGCACTGGTACCAAAACAGAGATATAGACCAATGGAACAGAATAGAGGCCTCAGAAATAACACTACTACACATCTACAACCATGTAATCTTTGAGAAACCTGACAAAAACAAGCAATGGGGAAAGGATTCCCTATTTATTAAATGGTGTTGGGAAAACTGGCTAGCCATATGCAGAAAGCTGAAACTGGATCCCTTCATTACACCTTATACAAAAATTAACTCAAGATGGATTAAAGACTTAAACATAAAACCTAAAGCCATAAAAACCCTGGAAGAAAGCCAAGACAATACCATTTAGGACATAGGCATGGGCAAAGACTTGCTGACTAAAACACTGAAAGCAATGGCAGCAAAAGCCAAAATTGACAAATGGGATCTAATTAAATGAAACAGCTTCTGCACAGCAAAAGGAACTACCATGAGAGTGAACAGACAACCTACAGAATGGGAGAAAATTTTTGCAATTTATCCATCTGACAAGTGCTAATATCCAGAATCTACAAGGAACTTAAACAAATTTACCAGAAAAAAATATAACCCCATCAAAAGGTGGGTGAAGGATATGAACAAACACTTCTCAAAAGAAGACATTTATGCAGCCAACAAACATATGAAAAAAACTCTCATCATCGCTGGTCATTAGAGAAATGCAAATTAAAACCAAAATGAGATACCATCTCACATCAGTTAGAATGACAGTCATTAAAAAGGCCAGGAAACAGCAGATGCTGGAGAGGATGTGGAGAAATAGGAACACTTTTACACTGCTGGTGAGAGTGTAAATTAGTTCAACCATTGTGGAAGACAGTCTGGCAGTTCCCCAAGGACCTAGAAATAGAAATACCATTTGACCCAGCAATCCCATTACTGGGTATATACCCAAAGGATTATAAATTATTCTATTATAAAGATACATGGACATGTATGTTTATTGCAGCACTATTCACAATAGCAAAGACTTGGAACCAACCCAAATGCCTATCAACTATAGGCTGGATAAAGAAAATGTTGCATATATACACCATGGAATACCATGCAGCCATAAAAAAGGATGAGTTCATGTCTTTTGCAGGAACACTGATGAAGCTGGAAGCCATCATTCTCAGTAAACTAACACAAGAACAGAAAGCACCACACGTTCTCACTCATAAGTGGGAGTTGAACAATGGGAACACATGGACACAAGGCGGGGAACATCACACACCAGGGCTTGTTGGGGAGTCGGGGGCTATGGGAGGAATAGCATTAGGAGAAATACCTAATGTGGATGATGGGTTGACGGGTACAGCAAAATACCATGGCACATGTATAACTATGGAACATGTACCCCAGAACTTAAAGTATAATAAAAAAATAAGATTATAGATCAAAAGTGACACATTGTGTACAAATCGATGCAGACAAGAAGGATTGTTGAAAGTCAATCTTAACTAAATGTTAGTGTTGTAAGGTTCAGGATAAGAAGAGTAGGAAAACAATAAGAAATACAATCTTATGGACATACAACAAAATATGGATGAAACATACTTTTAGATATAAGGTAAGATCTGGCCTACCCAATAAGGAAAATAATAGTAAATATTCAATCAGTTCCTTTTCTACTGCTAATCTTAAAGCTATTTTTTAAGGAAGAAACTATTTATTAAGGGGAACTGAACATATACTTTAAAAATTTTAAATACTACATGATATAATTATATGCAACTCTACTCAACAGTACTTGTGAGTAATATACAATGGTAAGTTTATACCCCTCAGCAAGAAAATGTCTACAAGAAATGTTTGGCCAGAATTGTCAACTGTTGTTAAAATATAACTTCAGTCTTGGCCCTTCCTATTTTGTACAAGATTCATTAATTCCAGATATCAATGCTGGTATGCTTATAGTAATGAGCTCTATAATTTTTCAATTATAGATTTGTTTCTGGCTGTAGCCACATAAGTTTATCTCTTGTGTTTCTACTGTTCTGCGTATGTTTATAAAATTCTATTTGTTATTCTGAAAGTTGATGTTATGCATGAAGTATAGAAGGCATTAAAAAAAATAACATTCAGCATGACCAAGTGGGATTTATCCAAGGGATGTAAGGACAGTTCAACATCCACCAGTCAATCAATGTGATACATTACATCCATAGAATAAAGTACAAAAACATATGCTAAAAAAGCATTTGATAAAATTCAACATACCATCATGATAAAAACCCCAAAAAACCTGTTGATAGAAGGACTTTACTTCAAAACAATACAAGCTATAAACCACAGACCCACAACCAGTGTACAGAACAGGAAAGAGCTGAAAGCATTTTCTCTAAGATCTGGAACAAGACAAAGATGCCCACTTTCACCACTGTTACTCAGCATAGTACTGGAGGTCTTAATTAGAGTAATCACACAAGAAAATAAATAAAGGACATCCAATTGGAAAGGGAGAAGTCAAAGTATCCTTCTTTGCAGATGACACGATCTTGTATTTGGAAAAACCTAAAGACTCCACCAAAGAAACTATTAAAACTGATCAACAAATTGGTAAATTTTCAGGAAACCAAAGCAACATTAAAAAAGCAGTAGCATTTCTATATGCAAACAGTGAACAATCTAAAAAGGAAATCAAGAAAGTAACCCCATTTACAATAGCTACAAATAAAATTAGACACCTAGGAATAAATTTAACCAAAGTAGTGTAAGATGTTTACAATGAAAACTATAAAACATTGATGCAAGAAATTGAAGAGGACATTAAAAAATGGAAAGATATTCCATGTTTGTGGATTGGAAGAATCAATACTGTTAATGTCTTCATAGTACCCAAAACAATCTATAGATTCAATGCAATGCCTGTGAAAATACCAATGACATTTTCCACAGGAATAGAAAAAATAGTCCTAAACTGTTTTGGAACCACAAAAGATACAGGATAACCAAAGGCATCCTGAGCAAAAGGAACAACAGTGTAGGAATCATATTAGCAGACTTCAAATTATACTACGTAGCTTTAATAACCAAAACAGCATGGTACAGGTAGAAAAAAGCAGACATATAAACTAATGGAATAGAATAGAGAACCCAGAAATAAAGTCATATATCTACAGTGAACTCATTTTTAACAAAGGTGTCAAGAACATACATTGGGAAGAGAACATTCAATAAATGGTGCAGGGAAAAGTGGATATTCATATGCAGAATGAAACTAGACCCCTATCTCCTCTA
The DNA here is from genome assembly GCA_028533165.1 of Leontopithecus rosalia. Classification (NCBI taxonomy): domain Eukaryota; kingdom Metazoa; phylum Chordata; class Mammalia; order Primates; family Cebidae; genus Leontopithecus; species Leontopithecus rosalia. The sequence goes on from CM052662.1 coordinate 89,561,848, forward strand.
TATACAAAAATTAAATCAAAATGAATTATATACTTAAATCTAAGACCTAAAGCTATAAAACTACTAACAGAAAACATTGGGGAAACTTTTTAGGAAAGTTTAACGGACAAAGATTTATTAGTTAATATCCCCAAAGCACAGGTAACCAAAGCAAAAATGGATAAATGGGGCTGCATCAAGTTAAAAACCTTCTGTACAGCAAAGGAAACAATTAGCAAAGTGAAGAAACAACCCAGAGAAGAGGAGACAATGTTTGCAAACTATCCATCTGATAAGGAATTAATAAGCGAAGTATATGAGAAGCTCACACAACTCAATAGGAAGAGATCTAATAATCCAATTTAAAATTGTTAAAAGAGCTGAATAGACATTTCTCAAAAGAAGACACACAAATGGCAAAGAAACATATGGAAAGGTTTTCAACTTCACTGATTATCAGAGAGCTGTCTTTTAAAACTATAATGAGCTATCATCTTACCCCAGCAAAATGTGCTTTTATCCAAAAGGCATGCAATAACAAATGCCAGTGAGGATGTGGAGAAAAGGGAATTCTCATACGCTGTTAGTACAGCCAAGATGGAGAACGGTATAGAGCTTTCTCAAAATCTAAAAACAGAGCTATCATATGACCCAGCAATCCCACTGCTAGCTATTTAGTCAAAGGAAACGAAGTCCATACATATGTCAAAGAGATATGTGCACTCTCATGTTTATTGCAGTACTAATCATAATAGCAAAGATTCGTAAGCTACCTAAGTGTTCATCAACAGACGAATGGTTAAAGAAAATGTGGTACATATATACAATGAAGTACTATTCAGCCGTAAAAAAGAATGATATCCTGCTGTTTGCAACCACATGGGTGTTTATTGCACTAAGTTAAATAAGGCAGGTACAGAAAGACAAGTTTCACATATTTTCACTCATTTATGGGATCTAAAAATTAGAACAACTGAACTGATGGAGATTGAGAGGATAATGATTGTTACCAGAGGCTGGAAAGGGTAGTAAAGGGAGGGGGAATGGGAATGGTTAAAGGGTACAAAAGTAGAGCGCATGAATAAGATCCAGTCTTTTATAGCACAACAGTGTAACCACAGTCAACAATAATTTATTATACATTTAAAAATAAGTAAGCATGGCCAAGTGCAATGGCTCATGCCTATAATCCCAGCACTTTGGGAGGCCAACCTGGGTGGATCACCTGAGGTCAGGAGTTTTTGACCAGCCTGGCCAACATGGCGAAACCCCGCCTCTACTAAAAAAATATAAAAATTAGCCAGGCATGGTGGTGTGTGCCTGTAGTCACAGCTACTTGGGAGACTGAGGCAGAAGAATCACCTGAACCCAGGAGGCGGAGGTTGCAGTGAAACAAGATGGTGCCACTGCACTCCAGCATGGGCAAGAGAGTGAGACTCCATCTCAAAATTAATCAGTCAGTTAATTAATTAATTGTTTTAAACTAAGAGTGTAACTGGAATATTTATAACACAAAGAAATGATAAATGTTTGAGATGATAGATATTCCATTTACCCTGATGTGATTTTACACATTGTATTCCTTTATCAAAATATCTCCTGTACTCCATAGACATATGCACCTACTATTCCCGCATAAATGGAAAAAACTAATAAATATGACTAAAAGGTAAATGCTATAATATGAGGAAAGTAGTGCTATAAAAGTAAAGAACAAGTCAGGGTAGTCGAAAGTGTTTGGAGTGGTAAGTTTTAAAGTAAGTAATCAGTGTAGACTTCTGTGCAAATGTGTCATTTGAACAGACTCGGAAGAGGTGAGGAACTGGCCATGCAGATAACTGGGAAAAGAATGTTTCTGGCAAAGGGAACAGGCGGCAGAAAGACCCAGGGTGGGAATGTGCCCAGTGTGTTATAAGAACAGTAGGGAGGCCAGCAAAAGAAGAGTAGTAGAGCTATATGTAGAGATGTAACAGATGAAATAAATGTAAGTAGCATGGCTTATCTGCACATGTTGTTTCTAATTCCCATGTTAAATCCCCTCTTTGTTGGTGAATGATTCTTTTCTTTTTCTAGCTGGCTTTTTAAATATAGAAGATACTTATATAATGTTCACACAGGAAGTTACTAGACAGAGAGTGATTCAAAGAAACATAATTCTGTCCCAGATTCATAATACAGCAGTTAATAGAACAATTGTTACCAGGTATTGCAGCAGGTCACCATCTAGAAACTTTGAAATAAAAACAGGTCAGAGAATTTGGTTGCTATCTGTGTAAAAACACATTAAGATCAGAAACGAATAGAGAAATAGATATGATTAATAGCAAAATGACCAAGAGAATCAGTCTTTTTAGTAATCACCAAGAAATAATTTTCTATTAACATAAATCATTTCTATATAATCTATTGTGAAATACTACGTTTGATATGCTCTGATTCACTGTTACCAGAGAGAGGAACAGAAATTCTCCGACCATGTAACTAGTAACATAAATAGGTCACAACTCCACTGCAGGACAATTGGAAATACATCAGCAGCTCTCTTAACTGGTCTCTTCTTAAACAGCTTTCTAGATTAACCAGAACTCATTCCCTCTACAAATCACCAAGTACTCTCTGCATGCACAACACTTGAAGCTAGGAGGCTTCTCTCAAGTTCACCTAAGCACTGCTGCTTTCTCAATGGTTAGTGACTAAAGGGATTTATCTACCAGGAGTCAGTTTTGCATTTCAGTTGTATTTTTTATTATAATGCTTATATGATAAAATATTATCCAGTTTGATGAGATTCAAAGTGATTTGTTTTTTCAATGGTAATTAAGTGCTTTGAAAACACTCAATGAATATGCATTTCAAAAGAAAAAGATAGAAAGCTGTCAGATGTGGGTGAGTCAAATTCAAAACAAAACTGTAAATCTTGAATTTCAAGTGCTTTAAGTTCTCTCTCCATTTTAAACAAATTGAAACTAGAATCAGGAATTACGTATTCATTCTACTTGTAATTTATGAAAGGCAGATGATTTAGAACGCCAAGCAGTAGAATTTACTAATAACAAAAACAAAACATTGGCCCAACATAAAAATATTGGCAAGTGAAGGCATAGAAAGCAAATAAAATATATGAGGTATATGTCATTTAAAAAGATCTCCTGCTTTAAACAGCTTCTTTAACCTATCACTCATATTGGGTGAGAGGGCTTCTAACGTATATGGCAAAAACCTTTAAACAATACGATCACGTTTCCAACTTAATAATGAAAAGATTCGGACAAATTCAAATTGAAGGATATTCTACAAATTAGCTAACTGGTACTTGCCAAAAGTATCAAGGTCATGAAAAACAATTTGAAAAAGATTAAAAAGACATGACCACTAAATGCAACATGCTTTTATGGATTGGATTCTTGACAGACAAAAGACATTAGTGTCCTAACACTACTAGTTGTAGCTCAATTAAGAGTATTTATCAGTGTTAATTTGCTGGTACTGATAAATGTACTATGGGTAAGATGTTAATCATTAGGGGAAACTGGATATAGCATATAGAGAAACTGTCTGCACTATCTCTGCAACTCTTCTCTAAATCTAAATGTATTTCAAAATAAAATTAAACACGTACATATAGGAAAAATACCCTTTACCCAGTTTCAGAAACTCTACAACTGATAATTTATACTAAGAAAACAAATACATGTGCAAAAATTTAGCCACAAGTTGTTAATTGGAAATAAAGGTACAAAATAGGTTAATTTTTTTCTGTTAGGAATCCAATCCAAAAATTCATTAAGCATTACAATCAGTGAAATATTTCATAGTTACTATAATGATATTTTAGATGTATAATGATATGGAAAAAATATTGATAACATACTATTAAGTAAATATGCATATATTTGAAAATAGTCCATAGTGTATGAATTCATTTGAGTATACAGACACTCCTACAGAAAAATACACACATATCCTCACACAAACATTCACAGAAAAATTTTTGAAAGACCAGAGACCTTATAGTAATAGTAATCACTGCCAGACTTGAGAATCATTGTCACTTCATTTTATCCAATTATTTATTAAGTAGTAAATGGTGTTTAATATTAATTTAACTGTTTCCATTGAAATAGAACTTCAAATATGTTTTTCTTTCTTTTTTGGTATGCTCAGAGGTGGAACTTTCCATCTTTTTCTCCCTATTTCTCTCTTCCTCTCTCTCTTGCTCTCTCCTTCCCTTCTTCCCCCCCTCTCTTTCTTCTTTCCTTCTTCCCTTTCCCATCCTTTTCCTTCCTTCTTTCCTTCCTTCATTTTTCAAGAGAAACTACTGGTACTATCCAAATTTTTGAGACTGCTTGAAGGAAACATATTTGCATAAGATTAGTGGCTTCCTGAGATACGTTAAAGTATAGGAGCTTAAACCACGTTTCCCCCAAAATTCAAGATTATTAAAATTTGTTAGATTAGGGTAACCCCAACAGAGATTCAGCGACAATGAAAAGCAAAGAAGCCACAGAAATTTGGTTACTATGAGGGCCGAAAAAACTAAGTCCAAGCCACATGACTGTTGGGTGAAGAGTGGTTCTGCATAGGTGAGGTGGCCCAGGCCTATCACAGCCTTTCCACGGGCAGCCTTATGGCTTTACGAAGTAACTATGTGCATAAATCTAAAGAGCTAGAATATTGGGACTTCAGGAGAGTTTCATTATGGAACACCATTGTCCTCAGAGTGTACTGAGGAGGGTGTTAGGGAGAAAGGTTATCCTTCTCAGAAATCTTAAAGAATCACTGGCAATGATCTGCAATGGTTGATACGAAAGTTACCGGATTTTAAAGTTCATCATCATAGGCCTCATCCTACAGCACATTGCTAAAACATATTAAACTTACTTAATAATACTTGTTAAAGGACAGTAAGGAAGACTTTATTTAAGACAATCATAGTAAGTATAGAGACCACTGCAATGGAATCTTGCAGTGAAAGAGAGGAATTGGGCACAACTCTGAGTACAGCACTGGCAAATGGGAGTTTATAGCCAAGGAGCAAGGTGGTAATCAGTTGACAGAAAATTATCAAGAGGAAACATCAGGGCTTAGAGGGATCCTGGCTAAACTGACCTAACAGGATTCTAGCTGAAGACAGGCTGAAGCGATCAATTGCCACTTAGGGAATAGTGGAGGATGAGGAACCCAATCAGATATTGAGGATAATCAGATATTGGGTGTGGAGGGGTTCTTGTTGAACTGACTTAGTTGGGTTATTTGCTAAAACTAGATTTTATAAGGAAGTACACAGATGGATGATATTGGAGAAGGTAGTGGTTTTTAAGAGCAACAAACATCTGCTGGCATTTGTGAAATCCTCCAGCTTAAGAGGTAGGATTGCCAGATTTAGCAAACTGAAATACAAAAATGCTCAGTTAAATCTGAATTTTAGACAAATTATGAATAATTTTTTTAGTGTAAGTATGTCTCAAACTTTGCATGGGACAGACTTATATACTAAAAAATTATTTGTTGTTGATTTGAAATTCATGCTTAACTGGGCATCCTTTTTCCAGCAACTCTATCAGGTGAAGAACCTAAATTCACACTCTAGCAGGGTAATTATATATTACTTCTCATTTTTCTAACATAAAATATTACTAAAGAAAATACTATAAGAGAAAAAATTTGCATTGGACTTCATGGTGTATTTAATGCCTTGGCAAGTAGATATTACAAAAAAGAGAAAAAAATAGCAGATGGCAGCTGTTTATAAGAGGGGTCCTATTACTCTTGAGCTAGGAGTCACTGCATATTAGATTTAAAGGAGAACTTTAAACATAGGAATTGTTTGGGGCATTTTAATTGCATGAAAAATAAAAGCAGTAGAGCTAGCAACAAGACAAAAATAGGCCCAGCCCTTGGAATACAAAAGGAAGGTTAGGTGAGTGTCAGGGAGAGAGATTGGATTTCTTGTTCTCCTACTAATATAAATTGGTAAAGTCAAATGTAATCTTGGAAATGCTAGTCACTGCCAGGGACAGTTATTTACACCCAAGCTGTAAGTCAGGACACCTTCAATTACATCTACAATGATCATTTGGGAAATAAAGAATTAGAATTATTAAGAAATTAAAGAAATAAGCTAAACTTTGGAAGGCAGGAATTCAGGTAAGAAAAAATCAGATAGGTAACTAATGTCAGGGTAAGCAAACATGGAATCCAGAAAACTGTGTCTTAATCACCATCCTTTTCTCAAGAACTCAGAAAAGCTTAATTACAAGGCTGGAAGTACTTGATTTCTTAACTTTTCCTGCCAGAGGGAGATTGTGACTAAACTCTAGTCTCCCTGGGGCTACAAGTGACTACAGGGACGTCATCACAGTTAGCCTTGTGTTCCAAATGTGTAGGCTTTTGCATATCACTTAAATCATTCAAACTGTGTGGGAAGAATCGATAGTACAACTGAGTTCTAACGTAAGATAGAGGTTAAACAAAGTTATTCAGCTTTCTTCAGCAACAAAGAATACTAATCCACTTTGTAGCCATGATTTTATTTGTAATACAGTGAATAACTAAGTACTTAATAAATGCTTTTTGATGGAAATTGGAATGTAATGAATGGTAATAGAAGGATCATGAAGAGTCCTGAAGGGAAAATTTATTGCCACCTATATGAAGACCAACATGACAGGAAAAGCCAGCTGGGCAAATATTTGACATATTGTGCTTGTCTCTAACTGTCCTTGTCCCTAAAGGTTTTAAAACAGCTTAGCTGGGCAAATACATTCTTGCTTGGTGGTCTAGCATGAACACACTTAAGGACAATGAGTTATTCCTTTCTAGTTGTGCTGTGTTTTCTTCAACAAGGGTTTAGTTCCTTCTGCAACATGTAAATCAAATTAAGCAATTATTAAGACTTTACCTTGCATTCTATCTCCAAATATATCTTATGTATTTGTTACCCAGTACATATTTGCTAGAGAATGTTAAAGAGAATTTAATCTACTATCAAATTATTGAAATTAATTCATTCAAGCATTTCTCAGGGCCTACTATGTGCAAAGACTTTCTTGATGATAAAATAATTTTTTTGATAGAATTAAGTAATCCCTCTGCTGGGCTAATATCTAAGAATGTCCATGAACATTATCAATAACAAAACTGAAAGCAACCCAAAAGTTCATCAGTAATATAACAAATAAATCTTGAAAGTATTTATACAGAGGTTGGAGACTGGGCTCCAGAAGATGGTGCAGTAGGAGCAACTCAGGATTGCAGCTCTCAGTGAAGGCGCAGAGGGTGAGTCCAAGCCTCATTTCCAGATAGATCTTTGTTGCCCACAGAACGGGGAATTCCCAGGTGTAGGAGAGACACAGGATGCCAGCGCAGCTGTTTCGGCTGGCGTGGCCGTTTTGGCTGGCGCCGCAGCACAGTAGCACTCTGCACAAAATGCCCTGGTCTGGGAGCCCTGTTAAAACAGCAATCTGAGATTTGGGAGGGCAGATTAGCATACCCATCTGATTAAACAGGACTTGGACAGTGAGCCAGACCAGGAGATTCCTGGGAAGCGATGTTTGAGTCGGCGCAGTGGGTCACTGCACAGGAAATCACACAGATCCTGGTGCCCTATCCGCAGGCGACTGAAACACCTGGGAGAGAGTCAACCGTTCAACTTAAAAAAAATTAAAAAAGGGCTCTGAGGCAGGGAGCCAGGTGATCAGGCTTGGTGGGTCCCACCCCCACAGTGACAAACAAAATGGCGATTCGATATTCTCGGGGGTTGAGAGTTTCACTGGGGGCACAGCTGAACCCAGGATGGTGCAGCTCGGTGGGGGAGGGGCGTCCGCCATTACTGAGGCATTCCGCCCCTACTAAGGTACACTCCTGTTGCTAATGCAGCCTGCCATTGCTGAGGCAACCTGCCATAACAGAGAGACTCCACCAATACAGAGGCAACAGAGCAGAGCCCACAACAGCAGGGCAGAGCCCACGGCAACAGGGCAGATCCGACGGCAGCAGGGCGGAGCCTCGGCAGGCAAATAGTGACGAGACTGCCTCCGAGCTGGGCAGGACAGTGCAACAGATACTCATAAAGAAAGCCCTAACTCCCCAAGACAGAGCATCTGAGGAAAAAAGGGGTTTTATGAGTTCTACTGCAGCAGACTTAAATGTACCTGCCTAAGAGCCCTGAATGAACAGCGGAGCTCATAGCTCAGCACTTGAGCTCCAATAAAGTACAGACCGTCTCCTCAAGCAGCTTCCTGACCACTGTATATCCAAAGAGTCACCTCAAAAAAGGACTGATCGGACTGACATTTGGCGGGCATCATTCTGGGATAAAGATAGCAGAAGAAACTGGTAGCATCCCTCACTGTTCCGCAGCTGCTACAGGTGTACCCCAGGCAAGCAGGGCCTGGAGTGGACCTCAGCAGTCGTACAGCAGAGGGGCTACACTGTTAGAAGGAAGCCTAAGTAACAGAAATACTTCATCATCAACAATCTTGGCATCCACTCAGAGACCCAATTGAAAAGTCAGCAACTACTCAGATGACAGGTGGATAAACCCACAAAGATGGGAAGAAACCAGTGCAAAAAGGAGGAAAACACCCGAAACCAAAACACTTCGCCTACTACGAAGGACCAAAACTCCTCACCAGCAAGGGAACAAAGCTGGATGGAGAATGAGTGTGATGAAATGACGGAATCAGACTTTAGAAGGTGGGTAATGAGAAACTTCTGTGAGCTAAAAGAACGTGTTCTAAATCAATGCAAAGAAACTAAGAACCTTGAAAAAAGATTTGAAAAAAGATTCAAGGAAATGATAACAAGAATGGACAACTTAGAGAGGAATATGAATGAATTGAAGGAGCTGGAAAACACAACACGAGAACTTCGCAAAGCATGCACAAGTCTTAACAGCCGAATTGACCAAGCAGAAGAAAGGATATCAGAAGTCAAAGAACAAT
>CM052662.1:89571271-89638787 GCA_028533165.1 Leontopithecus rosalia
AGAATTTACAAACAACTAAAACAGATTTACAAGAAAAAAACAAACAAGCCCATTCAAAAGTGAGCGAAGGAAATGAACAGACACTTTACAGAAGAAGACATACATGAGGCCAACAAACATATGAATAAATGCTCATCATCTCTGGTCATTAGAGAAATGCAAATCAAAACTACACTGAGATACCATCTCACGCCAGTTAGAATGGTGATCATTAAAAAACCCGGAGACAGTAGATGCTGGAGAGGGTGTGGAGAAATAGGTACACTTTTACACGGTTGGCAGGAGTGTAAATTAGTTCAACCATTGTGGAAGACAGTGTGGTGATTCCTCAAGGCCTTAGAAATAGAAATTCCATTTGACCCAGCAATCCCATTACTGGGTATATATCCAAAGGACTATAAATTGTTCTATTATAAGGACACATGCACATGAATATTCATTGCAGCACTGTTTACAATAGCAAAGACCTGGAATCAACCCAAATGCCCATCCATGATAGACTGGACTGGGAAAATGTGGCACATATACACCATGGAATATTATGCAGCAATCAAAAATGATGAGTTCATTTCCTTTGTAGGGACATGGATGAATCTCGAGAACATCATTCTCAGCAAACTGACACAAGAACAGAAAATAAAATACCGCATATTCTTGCTCATAGGCAGTTGATGAAAAATGAGTACACATGGACACAGGGAAGGGAGTACTACACACTGGGGTTTATTGGGGGGAATAGGGGAGGGACAGCGTTGGGGGGAGTGGGGGAGGGATAGCCTGGGGAGAAATGCCAAATGTGGGTGAAGGGGAGGAAGGCAGCAAAACACACTGCCATGTGTGTACCTATGCAACTGTCTTGCATGCTGCACATCTACCCCAAAACCTAAAATGCAATAAATAAAGTATTTATACAATAAAACATTGTGACTGAAATGAATTAATTCAACCTATACTCATCAACATGAATGAATCTCAAAACCATCTTGCTGAAATCACAAAAATTCATACAGTAGAATTCAATGTATATAAAGTTTAAAATTGTTAAATGTAATAATAAGACAATAAAATGTAGAAAAAAATATAACAGTATTTAAGGATAGATACCTAGATGGCAAAATTACAAAGAAAAGCAAGGAGAATAAAATTGTAAGATCAAGGTGAATCTCTGGGAGAGTCTGAGGGATGCAACTGGTAAAGTGCCTTTAAGGTGCTGGTTATATCCTGTTTCTTAACCCTAGATGAAGCGTACAGAGATATTTATTATTTAAACCCTACAGATAGGTTTTTATACTTTTCTTTATTTACATATATCTCAAAAAATTTTAAACAAAGGTTTAAAAACTAAATGAAATGGAAGCCACTGGAAGATTTTTTTTCTATTTTGATATCTCAGGAATATCAAAACTATTTTAAAAATTAGTTAGTTACTCTACTAAAAATAACTTTCCTGAGGTATTCTCTAGGTAAGTATTCAGGCATTGATGCACGATAGATAATTTATATGATCACCATTGGGGAGCAAATGTGAAAAAATGAATATCTGGAAAGAAAATCTATCATCTACCTTCAGCTTTAGTTAGTCACATCTTGTTAAACAGGAAACCCATGTCGCTATTTAGAATATATTTTAGAAATGACAATGAATTAACTGAGATGACATCCCACCCTACACTTGAAAGACTTTAGGCTTGGATTGAATGAGATGTATATGACCATTATGAAGTTTTTTTAATATAAAATATACAAACAAGTACATGTTTTAAACATAATTATTATCAATAATAGCTGTTTAAACTATTATTGTAATAGTTATGTTTTTATCCAAATGCACTTATGAAAAGGAATGATAATTTATCCAAAAAGCTATTTAGAATTTTCTCAACAATATCTCATTTAAATAAGGAGGTAAGACATTTCCTAAAACATCTTTTGTTTGTAATTTTCATTGCAGTACCTTATATAAGCACCATTCATCCTGCTTTTAATTTGCATTTATTGAGGGAGTGACTGTTAGTGTAGGGTCACAAAATTTTTCTTACTTTAATTCCAAATAAGACATTTACAACTTCATATCTTGACTAGCAGTATTACTTGTAAACATTATAGAGTGGGAGAAGCCATAAAACATGAATCCTTATTTTACTAAAATAAAATATCTAAATCACATTATAAATCCCAGATTGTCCCCTAATATAAGTTAGCTTCACCAGAGTGTTAGACTCACATGTCCACTTTTTCCAGTTCACATACATTGAAGGAATGTGATCTCTGAGAATGTGAAATGGACAAGTTCTCTAAGATATTGAAGGTGGGGGCAGGAAGGAAAGAATAGCATCTTTTCTAAAAGTGTGCTAAGTTGCTCTAATGGTGTGCAAAGGTTTGGCTTTGGGGAATATGCTGTCCACTCCATATTTTCCAAATTTCAATGTCAAATTTATTTATAATATTTATATATGATATTTTTAGTAATATTACATTTGAATTTTCATCGGACTATTTTATCCATGGAAATTTGTATTTATGTTATTTAGAAAAGATACACTTAAAAGGATATGCATTGTCTTATAAATCAGAAATATCTCTGTAAATTCAGAAGCCCAAGAAGGCTACTTAACATAAAATACCTATGCCATGAGGAAAGGTGAAAATAACAAAATCACTCCGCTGCTGTAAAGGAAGATGACAGGTTATTGATTGCATGTCACCTTGTTGGCAATATGTCCAAGGAGATGCTGCCGGTCTCCTCTAGACAAGAGAAACTCTGGCATTTTCTGGAGAGAGACAGGCTGAGAGCAGAAGTCAATGTATGAGGTATATTTGTGAAGATAAAATATGGAAAAATGGGCATTAGAAACCAGTTTCTAACATAAAACTTAAAAACAGCGATGTACAAAGAGACAAATGCAGTTAGGCAAAATAAAAGAAAAACCTGTTGAGACAATAATTTCTTTTTTATTGCCATGACCCTGGAAGTGAATTTTCTACTCTTGGTTTCTCATCTTTATTTCAACTGTAACTTCCATAACTTTCAACCTGAATTTTAAATTAAACCAAAAGATAGTTGAAGTCTGAGAATCTATTTACAAATAGGAATCTATCTGTTGTGAATCATATCTTAATAGCTTGGCACTGCACTTCTAATCATACAAATGTTTTTCAGGCAAGGGAGATATGGAAAAGTACAGTCCAGATGAAGGACTCATTTATAAAGAGTTCCAGAAATTGGTGCAGTGTCAATAAAGTGTTAACCTGACAATCAATGAATACAATGAAAACTTGAGAATTTTTAGTATATTTTAACATTATCTATTCTTCTCTTAATTAGTTTGATTGGTATTAAGAGAAAGAAGTAATGGGCCAATAACTTTAACTACGTAGATGTTCTTCTATGGGTAGAACTTCACGTTTTGCATAGGCCTCCAATCTTGAGCCTGTGTGTTGTGGACTAGCCCCAAGTAGTATTTGAAAAGACACAGCAGAGAACTCAGTGTATTTTTATAACCATATATGAACAATCTATTTTAAACATTTTTTCTTAGATGATCAATAATATATTTCAATAAAGGAACGGAACTTAATTTTAAAATAAGTTATTTGTGGGATAACTACTTGCCTAATTTAAACTAGCGGTTTAGTGTGCCCAAAACACAATTCCCAGACCAGCAGCACAAGGACCACTTAGAAACTTATTGGCAATACAAATCTTTAGTCTCCACTCCAAACCTACTGAATCAAAAATTCTAAGAGCAGGGCCCAGCAATTTTAACGAGCCTTCCAGATGACTCAGATGGATTACAGTTTAAGAACCACAGCTTTAAACTATTCTAATCTAATGACCTTTATTGGAAAATGGGTAAAATCTAGGCCATTGATAAAAACGAATTCCCTATCAAAACACCTGAAAACGTATTCTTCAGCCTTGATGGATTAATCATTTAGCCTGGAATGTAAAGATTCACCAAAAGAATTGCAATTCAGCAGCCTTTAAGCATTACATTATTTCAGATAAAAGATGGCAAATTTCTATTTTTCAGGTAAAAATTATTGCAATAGTATTACAGTAATTTTCTTTTGCTATTGAAGATTCTAATTATGACATTCTCCATAATCATACCACTACAGAAAGGATATTGTGGTAATGACAGAGAATGCTTTTCTAAGGAGGTTGTCTAATTCAAGAACTTGAATTGAAATTTCAGAGAAAGTTTTCCCCTGGCCTAAAGGTTTTTATACCGTTATTCTGTGTTTCAAAAGATCATTCTCTCCTCAAATTTCATTTTTCTCACCTTCCTAGTTTTCCCAAGCCTGAAACCTCTGAGAACTTCAAACAAGTTATAAATGCTATTTAACATAGTGGAACTGACTGCTATCTATTTTATAGTCAAATTTCTTTGTGACTTTTTCCTACACGTTTCTCCATGCTTCTCAGATTTTCCTTGTTGGTCTACAGAGTTCTCAGAGGCTAATAATATTGTCCAGAGATTAATGAAGCTAATTATCGATTAGAAAACTGATTAGACTTACTGAGGATATTAACAACACTTTTATACAACTTTCAAAATATGTATTTGGACAATTATTTAGGCCTAATAAAGCTTCTTGCACATAAATAGCCCATTTTCAAATAGCCTCATTTTAAATTACACTGTTCCGAAGAAGAATTTTAAATGCACTGTCAATTTATAAAGAAAATAAATTATAATTTCATTAGAAAGGAGAAAGGCATTTGAAGACAAAGGCAGGAAAACACATTCCACTTAATAAATCAGTATGAGCTATGTACAAAGAACTTCTTGTCTGTGATATTGTGATATAATAAGAAATATATATACTTGGTCTCTGTTCCTGTTTTCTAGCACACAGCTGTTAAACTCCTTGGAGTCTTGGAATAACGAGATGACTGATGGATGTAGGGTCCTGGATAGCCCCCGGATGGAGGCTGACTGCAAGGGGAAGCAATCATTAGAGGGCTGGACCTTTCAACCCCAGAATATGCTATTCCACCTCTGGGTAGGGGAGAAGAGCTGAAGATTGAATGAATCAGCAATAACTAGTGATCCAATCATTCATGACTACATAACAAAATCCACAAAACCCAAAAGGCCAGGGTTTGGAGAGCTTCTGGGTTGGTGACTACTTAGAAGTACTAAGCTCCCCACTCTTTCTACCATACCTTGCCCCATACATCTTTTCCATCTGGCTGCTCCAGAGTTGCATCTTTTTATAATAAACAGGTAAAAATAAGTAAAGTGTTTTCCTAAGATCTGGAAGCCATTTGAATAAATCATTGAATCTGAAAGGGGGTTGTGGGAACCTCTCATTTGTAGCTGACTGAGACAGAAGTTGTGGGTAACCCGTGAACCTAGTTATTTGTGAAAGGCGTCTTAAGTGCAGAGCAGTCTTACGGGACTCAGCCCTTAACCAGTGGGGTCTGGGCTAACTCCGGTCAGTGTCAGAATTGAACTGAATTGTGAGACACTGAGTTAGTGTCAGAATTGATTGGTGTGGGAGAAACCCCCACAGCTTTGGTAACCAGAGCAAAGTATTAATCGTAATAGAGTATAGGAGAAGGAAAACACAGCAGAGAGCTCAGTGCATTTTCTCTGTTCACTGCTCATTTACAAAATGTTTTCCTTTTTAAGCGTATAAATAGGGTAAGAAATTTTCTCACTTATAGGCGGGTGTTGAACAATGAGAACACATGAACACAGGGAGGGGAGCATCACACACTGGGGTCTGTCGGGGGAAACGGGAGGGACAGCACAGGGTGGGGAGCTGGGGAGAGATAGCATAGGGAGAAATGCCAGATAGGTGATGGGAGGAAGGCAGCAAACCACACTGCCATGTGTGTACCTATGCAACAATCTTGCTTGTTCTTCACATGTACCCCAAAACTTAAAATGCAATAAAAAATAAAATAGAATTTTAAAAAAAGAAATTTTCTTTTTAAAGATCTCTTCTTTAGTATATATTCTTTATTTTCCATTAACTTTGAAATAAAAAATATATATAAAATGTAACTTTTGAGAAAAAGCTTAGATATTATTGATTCTAAAATAATAGCTAAAAATTGTACTCTGTATGAATTGTATGATTTATATAATGTGGCTATCACATATCCTAAGATATTATCATTATAACTACCCAGACTGATAGTCTTACTTTCCCTAAAAGGTAGCCAAATATTTAAAGACATTCATTTAATACCATATATACATATATATATATTTTTAAATCACATTTCTTAATCAATATTATTGTTGGCTATAATAGCTTGCAGTAATAGTGGGTGCTATAGTTTAGATGTTTGTTCCCACCAAATTTCATACCAGTATTGGAGGTGGGGTCTAATGGGAGGTGTTTGGGTCATCTCTTTCTCTCTCCCCTAGTGGAGCGAGGGCTGACCCTCATGACCCAAACACCTGGGGTCAAAAGTGCTTGGCACCTCCCCTTCTTTCTTTTTCTTCCTTTCTCACCATGTGACTTCTGCACAAGCCAGCCCTCCCCCACCTTCTGCATGAGTAGAAGCAGGCTGAGGCCCTCACTAGATGCAGATGCCCAATTATTAACTTTTCAACCATCCAAATAATGAACTAAATAAACCTTTTCTTTTTTTTTGATATGGAGTCTCGCTCTGTCACCCATACTGGAGTGCAGTGGCACCATCTTGGCTCACTGCAACCTCCCGGGTTCAAGCAATTCTCCTGCCTCAGCCTCCTGAGTAGCTGGGATTACAGGTAGCTAATTTTTGTGTTTTTAGTAGAGAGGGGGTTTCACCATCTTGACCAGGTTGGTCTTGAACTCCTGACCTCATGTTCCACTGGCCTCGGCCTCCCAACGTGCTGGAATTACAAGTGTGAGCCACCACACCTGACCCTAAACGTATTTTTTTTAATAAATTACCCAGTCTCTGGTATTCCTTTGTCTCTGGTATTCCTTTATGGCAACACAAAATGAACTAAGACATTAGGATACAATGCTGTTATTATAATATTTAACCAAAGATCCAGAAATACCAAATCTTGTTCCAGTAGCCACCATTCTCATAGGAGGGGTGAAACACCCATTCCTTCAGTCAACAAATTTATTAAGCACCTACTATTTGCCAAGTTCTAGGAATACAGTAATGAGCAAAACAAATGACACCGCTACTTTCATGGAATTGACGTTCTAATTGGACTGACAGATTATGAACTAATCTATCAAATAAATATTTAATATATCAGATGGCAGAAAGTACTGTGATGAAAAAGTCAATTAAGGGGCCAGAACATGAGTGGGATACAGTGGACAGGAAAATGAAGTTTCTTTTTTTCTTTTTTTTTTTTAGAGATTGAGTCTTGCTCTGTCACCCAAGCTGGAGTGCAGTATTGCAATCTTGGCTCACTGCAACCTCTGCCTCCTGGGTTAAAGCTATTCTCCTGCCTCGGCCTCCCAAGTAACTGGCACTACAGCACATGCCACCACACCCAGCTAATTTTTTTTTTTGTATTTTAGTAGAGATGGGGTTTCACTGTGTTGCCCAGGCTGGTCTTGAACTGCTGAGCTCAGGCAATCTGCTGGCCTCAGCTTCCCAGTGTGCTAAGATTACAGGTGCGAGCTGCCACAACTGGCCAGAGAAAGGTAGTTGTCTTAATGTAAGGTGGTTAGTTTAGGAAAGCCCCCTCTGAGAAAGTGATACTTGCATAGAGCAGAAAATAAAGTGAGGGGCTTTATGAACACATGGGTTGGGGGTGAAGGGTGGTTGAGTAAGGGGGAGGTTAAGAAAAGGTGTTAGGAAGCCAGGAGCCGGATTACTAAGGGTTGTTAAAACAAGGTGAATTTCATTCTAAGACAGAAACAATTGACCTGGTTAGAGCAGAATTATAACTAGGTTTTTAAATGATCATTCTGGCTGCTGTATTAGTGGCAGAGCTGGAAACAAGGACATCAGTTAGGAAACTATTATAATAGTTGCATAATATTCAGGAGACATCCTGGCTGGCTCACCAAAAAAAATGTTGCAGAATATTTAGGAACCGGAGGGACCAATAGGTGAAACAGGAAGATTTTATTAAGGTGGCCACTGGCTCAGCAGATTAGCGTCTCTAGGCTGAGCAAAGGAGAAAGAAAATGGGGCACTTTTCATACATCCAGGATGACGTAGCAGCTAACAGGTTCAAAGAAGCCAGAACAAAGAACAGCTAATTAATTTGTAGCATGTCTTGTGATGTACTTTACATTTGAAAAGTAGCATTTTGAGAAACATATTGTACATTCCTTGGGTGTTATCTTGCCATGTGACCTTGCAGCTGGTCAGCAAGAAAAACAGAAGTCTTGAGATGCCTGAGAACTTTGCTGAGAATACGGGGAGAATAGATAAAGTAGGTTTTACAGGGAGTTAGTTAATTTTAAGCAGAGCTGGGGATTAGGTTTTGTATTAAACAGAACACAACATAGCAAAATTTATTATATAGCAACTACAAATTATAAGGTTATGTTTTTACTATTATTGCTATTATTTAATTCCCTTCTTCATAATAGCTTAAATACGAAGTGGTGATGGAGACTTGGGTTAAGGTGATAGAGGTAGACAGGGTGAAAACTGTCCAGATTTTGGATAGATTTAAAGGTAGATTCAAGTGTGCTTACTTATGGATAGACGTAGGGAGTGAAGGAAATGAGGCAATCAAGGATGACTCAGGATTTGAGACTTAAGCACCAGAAGCATGAAAGCTCAATAGAGAATATACTTATGACAGGAGTAAGAGAAGTTTTTTGATTAGTAGCAGAAATTTTGGCTTCTTGGAGGGCTCTGTCATGTCACTTGATTAAGAACTTAGTAGCAGAAGGAAATAACCGACAGGAGAGAGCCATGCCCAGAAAAAATAAGAGCCCTTCCTAACACAGCAGCTTATCAGAGCAAGACACCAGCAGAACATTTGTGGGAAACTGAGACAGCTGTTTTGGGGTACCTTCATGTAGCCTAGTAGACAGCAAACACCTCAACATCAGACAACCTCAGCTACAGGTCAAAGCTAGAGATAAGGAAAATGGAGATAAAGAAAATGGAAAGGCCAGGTGTGGTGGCTCATGCCTATAATCCCAGCACTTTGGGAGGCCGAGGCAGGTGCATCACAAAGTCAGGAGTTCAAGACCAGCCTGGCCAACATGGTGAAACCCCACTTCTACTAAAAATAAAAATAAAAAAATTTGTTGGGCATGGTGGTGGATGCTTGTAATCCCAGCTACTCTGGAGGCTGATGTAGGAGAATCGCTTGAACTCGGAAGGTGGAGGTTGCAGTGAGCTGAGATCATGTCATTGCACTCTAGTCTGGGTGACATAGCGAGACAATGTCTCAGAAAAAAAAAAAGCTGATAAAACTTGGTAATAACAATAAAACCTCCCCAGGGGAAACCTTGAGAAATAACTGTGGCCAAGTTTTCAGGAGGCTGGAGCTGAAGGTTCTGTACTAAGTGTGGAAAAGAGCCATAAAAACAGACGTTAAAGTTAATTTAATACTTATTTCACTGAAATAGGGTGTGGCTCATCTAGAATTTCTTATATGTTTCTTTGGTGTTAGATATTTTATAAATGAAAAATTGAAAATTGCCTCCAATATTGCCATTTTTTGCTAGTGGAATGTTTTGGAATTATTTTTCTATCTTATGATATAGAAAATACAAGTTCTAAAGTGACACAAAATGGCATTTAAAATGTTCAAACCTTTTTTTCCAAATGGTTTTATCAGTAAAATATACATACACCATCAACATATATTTCAACACTGCTGAAAACCAAATTGACTTCTGTGTGATTTTCCTCGTTTTAATATTTCTTATGCAAGCTATTTGTGATCTTTCAAAATCAGATTTATAAAGTAGTATACCAACAGCATCATTTGAAATAAGTAAGTTCCAAGATACATTTCATCCCTCTGTGTACAGTATGCAAAGTGCATGCTGCAAACGGTGTTTTAAATCACTGCAAATATGGTGAAGGAGAGATAAGAGGCTTTTCATATCATATCTAGGAATACAAATGCTTCTTCTCTGAATGGACCATATCAATTGTCAGCAAGAGCTGATGATTATTTGTATAATAGAAAAGGTGCATTTTGGCTTTTGTGATGCACATAGGTATTTTTCTCAATTATTCTTGCCATTTCAGTCATCATCCCAAGAACTACCTCAGAGATAAGAAACAATGGCCATTTTCTTCCAGGAACAGTGAGAATTATTTTGTTTCATGATGTGATTTTTTTTCACAGTTCTGAATGCCTTATTGGTGTGGTCATTTCTTAAAATCTTCTTCACACCAAAGATAAAGTAAAAAAGAGAGAAAAAGAAGTAAGTCATCAGTACAGTGCTACTTTCATGCTGTAAAGGAGTAGGGAAGAGAAGTTAAGATCCAAACATTCAGGAGCAGTTTTAAGATCATAACTGGTGGAATACCAAAGGAAGGACTGTTTCCACTTTCATTCACTTTCATAAGGAAAAACTGAACCCTACGAGTTAGGGTGGGAAGTGCAGATGACTTATTACAAAGCACTGCTCCTTAGAGCAACCTTAGGACAATTGGGAACCACAGTATACTCAACACGACTGCTTATATATTTATCCTGGATGATATGCTGGTGAGTTTATCATTACGAAAAGGAATAGAAAGAACTATTTTTACAAAATTTATAATTAACCCAAGGGACTTTCCACTGAATTTATAGTTTAGCAAGGATTTAAATGGATTTAAAAGGTAGACAAGAATGTAGCTATTGCAATTTCATGAATAACTCTTAAAGGCTGCAACTGACATGAAATAATAATATTACTGCTCTCTCTTTCCAAGTACTAGTATTACTTCCTATATATGGGGAGAATTTCAGCAAGATACAAGTAGCAGATTCCTTGAGTGAAACTTGTAATGTAATTACCATTATAGTAGGGAGTTTTTTGGTCTTGTTCATCACTGTATTTATAGCACGTAGCACAGTGTCTGGTACATATTAGGAGCGCAACAAAAATACTTAATACATGATTAAGCCTATTTGGGAAAACCATACTTGTTTCCACAGCTGCTAATGCAAGATATATGACTTGAGTCCCTAATGTATGGGAATGAGCCAAAAGGAAAGATCATCCAGAAGTGTTGGAATAACTTTATTCAGGGTCAATTAAAGAACTTCCTGTGA
Organism: Leontopithecus rosalia; assembly: GCA_028533165.1. Lineage (NCBI taxonomy): Eukaryota > Metazoa > Chordata > Mammalia > Primates > Cebidae > Leontopithecus > Leontopithecus rosalia. The sequence goes on from CM052662.1 coordinate 89,582,440, forward strand.
TCTCATTTGAAAAGTAAAATTCATTACAGAAATGGGTGTTTACAGTTTAAATCTTTGACTCTCTTGCATGCACTGTTTGTGTCCCATCCATCCCCCCTTGGACTTTAACCACTCTAGTCCCCTCTACTCTCCAACTACCAGCAGCTTCATCTCTTTGCTAAAAGGTTCATCCAGATGGCAGAACAGAGCTAACTTCATGGGTTATAACCAGCAGACACCCAGGTCTCTGTACTCAAAAGTGGGTATCACATGCTTGAGGTTTAATTCTCTGCATTTGCTGTATTGCAATTCTTACTCTTTACCTTTGAATCTTCATTCTGTAACAGAATTTCAATGGGACAATAGAACTGCACAGGGGGCTTGGAGCCTCTACTTCTGCACACTCCCTGGTCCTGCTGCTTCCCTGCCTCAGACCCAGTGACTTCTGCTACCCTCTTACCACAGAGGTTGCCTGGGCACAAGTTGTGATGAGAGTCAGGGTCAGGCACATATGTTGAGCATACCCAATGTGCCTAATTTTGGGACAAAATGGGGCAGGGACCAGACAACTATGAGGACCTGCACTTGCCCTGAGTGTATCTCCATGCCAGAGGGAGCGTGACATCAAAGAGCAAACAAACACACACACTGTGTGTGTGTGTGTGTGTGTGTCTGTGTGTTTGTATGTGTGTGTGTGTGTGTGAGAGAGAGAGAGAGAGAGAGGAAAAACTAGCAAAAGCCTTTTTCCACAAGGGATCTCACATTCTCTTTTTGATTTTGCTCTGAGCCCCACAAATCCTGTAGTTGACCCTGGATGGAACTCTCTTTGCCCATACACAAGCAGACCAGCAGTGCCAGAGAATCAATTCCCCCCTCCTCACCCTACCCCTAATGACCGGTTGTTGGAGTTAGTGGGAGAATTTCGAAGCATGCATTCTACACTGACTCCAGTGTTCTCCGGGCAGGATGAAGCTCCTTCTATTTTCATTGGTAATTTGCATGATGACACACTCTTTATTGGCTGCCTTCCCTTCTCTCTCTTCCTCACTTCTCTACTGGTATTTCCTGAGATCAGCTCTCAGGTAAACCACCTGGACTTGAATCCTTATCTTGGGATCTGTTTCTGGAGAAACTCGATGTGAGATTTGAGAGAAACATTTCTAATATCCTTGACTACTTGAAAAATAAATTTCTCCAGTAGAGTGGGTCCTTTCTTCCTTGGTCTTCTCTCTAATTCAAAGGCTTAGAGTTTGTATCTTTGTTTAACTTTTAGTATCTAGAACACAAAATCAAATTCATTTTTCCCCTTTATTTCATCCTCTGTCTGAATGAACAGGGTTTGAGTCTCCCAAGGTTTCTCTCCACTCTGTAATTCAGTGAATATTCTGGTCTCTCTCTATAAGAAGTGAAAAAGTTGCTCTATACCTATTACCACAAAACACAATAATTTTCGATGGATTTCTGAATTCTAGTATGGAGGTGTTTGTTTTTGTTAAATATGACCCTCAAATTACAAACAACCTACACAGTGTATTTCTGAACCTTTGTTCTTGAAAACAAATACAGTATGTTCAACTGAATCTTTAAGTATGACTTCAACATTTCCTTCCAGATTTGGGTAACAAGTTGGAAATGTTATAAAGGTACAGGGGATGTGGCAATTTTTTTTTGAGATGAAAATATGTTTTATATTTAATTTTTTAAGACCAAAGTCTTAATTTTAGATTTTTAATGCTAAGGAACTTGTCTTTTTAATGATATATCCTCAAGCACTGCTTCTTATTCCTGATGTGAAAGGGAAAGATTAGAGGATGTTGACAGGGTCTTAGTTAAACATCCCATTTCAGGAGTTGCCTTGGAAGAAAAAATAATAACATGATGCTAAAACTTAAAAAATTAATTGCTCCCTGGTGCTTCTTCCCTCCAATGATTCATGGGCTTTTGGATAAAAGTCATTGCAATCACTAAAAAAGAGTCCCCTTCTTGCCATGTTTCAGACAGGATGAGTAAAACAAGACTAGGCCTGCTAAGAAAAATTCTAGATCATCTCCTAACATAAGTACTTGATGTAAACCTTAACCGCTCTGGGTACAAACCTAACTACTAGGCCTTGTGACTGATCTATTTGTTCTGCCTATCTTCCTGGTTGTTCCATTCTTACACTCCATTCCCATTGCACTGTACCAATTCCTTGTCCTGATGAAAAGTTCCCACATTCATATATCTGCTCTTTGAACAAAAATAACCTATTACGGGATATGGTGATCTACAAAAGTGGTCTGCAGAATGGCAGCATCAACATCACCTGGGAGTTTATTAGAAGTACCAATTTCTAGTCCCCATCTCATACCAACTGAATCAGAATCTCTGAAGGTGCGACCCAGGAATCTTTGTAACTAGCTGCCCATGGAATTCCTATGTAACTAAGATTTGAGAAGCATGAATCTGGATCGAGATTGGGGCCCAAGAATTTGCATTTCTAATAAGCTTTCAGGTAATGTTGATGCTGCTACTCCAGGGACACTTTGAGAACCACCAATCTAGAATTTTAAGTTATTTTCCCTGCTACTCAACAACAGCCTATATCTAAATCTCCCCAAATTATCTTTTACCCTCCTCCTCTACTTTTTCTAACTAAATCCAAGTTCATCAGAAAGTTTGAGGCCCAACTTGTGAACTCAAAGCCTTTCAAATTTGGTAGCAATATACAACAACTGCCACTGTACCCTGTTAGTATTATCTCCCTCATTATCTTCATTTTTGACTCACATGGTTTATCAGAAAACTTCACAGCATGTTGAACTGAGGACAACTCTGAGTTAGATTGCATAGGTGTAAGCTATAAGTTTATCACATTACCTGTATAATTTTGAACAAGTCACTTAACATTTCTGAAGTTCATTTCATTATATGCACAATGAAAATGACGTTGTTTGGAAGAGATTACGTACAGTCATCTCTCTGTAAACGTGGATGATTGTTAGTTCCAGGGTAATCCCTGTATAACCAAATCCATGCATACTCAAGTCCCACAGTCAGCTCCCTAAAACCTACGTATATGAAAAGTCAGCCCTCCGTATACTTGGGTTGCATCTTGAGAATACTGCATTTTCGGTCTGTATTTGGTTGGAGAAAGAAAATGCATATAATCATGTCCATACAGCTCAAACCCATATTGCTCAAAGTCAACCGTATTTGAAATAAGCCAGCAACAAGGTCTGACTTACAGTAGGTGCTCTATAAATATGATTTAAATTTTTACATCACAACCTTTTTCTCTTTCTTTAATATCATCTAATACCAGGTAATGACCTGGTAATGACATGAGGGTGCTTTTTGTTACTTTTAAAATTCAATTTAACTTTACCCTCTATATTTTATTCTTCCTTCATTTTGGTGACTTCTAAGAGGTACAAAATAAATTTTCTTTGACTTAAAAAATATCTACAGTTTTAAAAACTACAACAGACTATAATAGAATGGCACAATGGTCGTTCTAATGTCCAGTGTCCTATATTTTCTTGTCATGTAATACCCAATAAAAGTCATAGCTAAACATACCTTAAAATTTCTCATTAGAAAAATAGCTTTAATATTGACTACGCCATTTATCCAATACCTGAAATCCCTTTATAGGCATTAGCTAATTAAGTTTTAAAACCCCTTCATCAGTAAAGTGAGAATTAGAACACCTAGACTAAAACTACTAAGGCTACTTTAAGAAATAAGAGCTTATAATATATCAAAGTAAACTGAATAGATTACAGCACAGCGTCTGTATATTCTCACCATTTTGATACCTGAAAAGAGGTTTTAAAACTTTTGAATTCTGAGAATCAATTGAAAAGAGTTTTCAAAATCATGTTTACATAAAAGTGATGCATATATATGCTGATAAAAATCAAGTAGTACTGAAAAAGTTATAATGAATATATCTATCATTTCTTTCTCCATTTCTCTCTAACACCAGATTCTATTGCCTAGCAATAATCTTTTTTAGCTAAAAGCTTCTGCATTTATAAATAATATGTTTATATTGCTAATCTCTTGTGTGTGACAGGGTCTTGCTCTGTCATTCAGGCTGGAATGCAGTGGCACCATCACAGATCCCTACAGCCTCAACCTCCCAGGCTCAAGCAATCCTCACACCTCAGCCTCCCAAGTAGCTGGGAACACAGGCACATCACCCTGCCTGGCTAATTTTTTAATTGTTTTAATTTTATTTTTTTTTGGCAGAGATGAAGTCATACTATGATGCCTAAGTTGATCTCCAAAGCCTCAGCTGAAACATCCTTCCCACCATAGCCCCCAAGTGCTGGGATTACAGGCATGAGCCATCACATGCAGCCTATGTTGCTATTCTTGATTTACCAATGTTAGATACTATTTATGTCTTTCTCTAATATGTAGTGATGCAGCTCCTACAATACAACTACAACCTCTCTCCCATTCCTTCCAATACAGTTATATAATTTTTAGTTAAGTAACCTAACAGTGTTTATATTTTGAAGTCACATAAATATCACTGCAGTCAGCCAACCAGTTGTACTATAGTTACATTTCCTGTCTTACACGGCTTTTTGGGTTTGTTTCTGGAATTTGTACTTACTTCACTTTATTCTTATATATTATTTTTTTCAAGTCATTCTCAATTTTTTTCTGAAGTATCATCATATGAGGTATTTATAAAATGAGTCCTTCTCTCCCCACCCCTAACCATGGAGAGTTTCTGTCTCAACTTTCTGCTTCATTTGGGGTTGCTGCTCTCCAGATGGGCTGCATAGCTATCCTGGGACTACCCTTGACTACTCTTCTGGGTTGCAGCAATGATTTCCTGGATTTCATGTCTTCCTATTTCCTGATTTACACTGGTGTTGCTGGAGGCAAATGTTCTGAGGCTTCCCTGACTGAAAATGTTTTTCTTTTCTCTACCCTCACACTTGATACTTTGTGTAAGTATAGAATTGTAGGTATAAAATCATTTTCCATCAGAATTTTAAAGACTAATAGATTACTAACAATGAATACACTAGAAGGTGATGGATTAACATGCCATGGTCTAGGGTGGCACCCCCATATGTAAACATCGTAAGAGTTCTTGGAGAATGTTTTGACACAGTACAAGCTTAAGGGAAAGAAAAAATAATAATTCTTGGAGAACAAAGAAAAAGGTATAGATCACATGACAATAAGATTTTGGTTTAAAGTAGGACTGGCTACATAATCTTCACAGCCTAATGCAAAATGATGATGTGGAACCCCTTGTTAATAAGTTATGGAGAATTTCAAAATATTGACAGTAAGTAGATTATTAAACCAAGCACAGGGACCTTTTTTTTCTTTCCTTTTCCTTTTTATTAAGATGGAGTTTCACACCATCACCCCTGGCTGAAGGGTAGTGGTGTGATCTTGGCTCACTGCAACCTCCACCTCCTGAGTTTAAGGAATTCTCCTGCCTCAGTCTCCTGAGTAGCTGGGATTACAGGTGCCTGCCACCATGCCCAGATAATATTTTGTATTTTTACTAGAGACAGGGTTTCACCATGTTGGCCAGCCTGGTCTCAAACTCCTGACCTCATGATTCACCCACGTTGGTCTCCCAAAGTGCTGAGATTACAGGCATGAGCCACTGTGCCCGGACCACAAGTCAGGGCCTATTCAACCGCACAGGTCAATACCTGCGAAGCTGGCCTTGGTTTAAGATGTGCATCTATAGACCATCTCTTTGATCCTTAATCCCTCACTTCATTTCACTGAGCCTTATAGTTCCAATTCTAAAGCAGGAAGTTCCAATTCTATAGTTCTAATTCTATAGTTCCAATTCTAAAGCAAGGGAAGATAAAGGTATCTTCCCTTCCAACCATCTAGGATTGTGCCAGCTTTTATATAACATGATAATATATGTGTGAGCAGTATGTAAATCATAAGAATGTAAATCAGGGTTATTATATATGGAATATTTTCCTGTATCATTGACAGACAGTGTTAGGCTGATGTGTGCCTCACTGTACCCTCTTCCATAGATGGATAACTGCTGTACAGACATTTCACAGCTTCAAACACTTCAAATACATATTTTAGAGTTATCCCAACACTAGTTTTCTAGAACTGAAGCTGTACCTCATTGTTGAAATCACATCATACTCTGAAACTCAAAACTAATAACCTTTTTATGGAATAAAATTAGCATAATTTCACCTCACGAACTGCATTTTAGTCAGCATTTACATCTGCCTTAAGTTGTGAAACATGAATGATAACACAGTGTGATTTACTAAATAGATTGAGTATCCCTTAACCAAAATGCTTCAGACAAGAAGCACTTGGATTTCAGACTTTGTTTGGATTCTGAAATATTTGCATGATTCAACTGAGCATCCCAAATCTGAAAATCTAAAATCCTCCAGTGAGCATTTCTTTTGAGCATCATGTTGATTGTTTCAAAAGCTTCAGATATTAAAAGACTTCAGAGTTTGAATTTTTGGATTTTGGATTCTCAATCTGCCTTGTGCCCTGTGTTTCACCTGGTGATGCTATTGAAGTGATAGGCCTCTACCCAATTTCAAGCTATATTTATTCATGTTTGTGCAGTTGCTCTGTTTTAGTGTTTGAATCCTGGATTGGTTACTAACTAGCAATGTGACATCAAATAAATTACAAAATCTTTCAAATTTCATAGGGTTCTTGTGAGGACTAACCAACGTATGTGTAATTTCAGACACATAACAGGTGCTCAGCAAACAGTTGCCACTATTATTATTTTATCAGAAGAATGTAATACTAATTTTATTTTTTAAATAACCAAGCATCAGTTTTTATACAAGAAAATTATATCAAAAACAACTCAATTCAAACATTCTCATATAGAGTTTCATGGATGGAAATCAGTACTCAGCTTCTTAATAGATCAGCACTGTGCTTTCAGACCAGGGGTTGAAACTATGGTCCCCTGCCATGCTTTTACACAGCTTTTGAGATAAAAATGGTTTTTACACTTTTAAATTATTGAAAAAAATTTTCTGTGAGAAAATTTTATGAAATTTAATTACTGTCCATAAATAGTTTTATCATAACACAGCCATATTCACTTATTTATAAATTGTCTATGGCTGCTGTTGAGATACAATAACACCTAGGTTGTTGCAACACAGACCTTACGGTCTGCAAAGCTAAAATGTTTACTGTCTGGATCTTAACAGAAAAAGTTTGCTGAACTCCTACCCCGACTAGACCAGTCCTGATTTCTTGCTACATAGCCACAATTCAATGAGACCATTCCAGCACACTCACATTGTTGCCCCTCTGTCTGGAAACAACTTCTGTAGCACTTCACATTTCACCATCAAACCATCCTGACTCTCCAACTCCTGATTCCTCATCCATCTCCTGATATCTGCATTTAGCCTGATGGCTCTGACCTCACTTCTTAACCACAACTCACACTTACTTCTAATAACACATCAGTTCCTGCTAATCAGATGGAAGAGCCCATTGGATCCAATCCAGTTATAAAACCCCACTCCAGCAAGTTAATCCAGTGGGAATTGCCAAGTGTTTTCTGGATGCACTTTTGGAAAATGTGGTGCATTTAATTCACCCACCATATATATTAAACATCTGCTATATACCTAAGACCCTAGTACGGAATAGAGAGGAGGCATAGGAGGTAGAGAAGGGTGGCCTAGGGAAGAAGAAAGGGACGAAGAAAGGTAATGAGATAAAACAATCAAGAAAACGAATCAGTTTTGTGATAGGCTGTGAGTTACAGACAAGATGATAGAAAATTGAAAATAAAAGATGAATAGGTGGAATGGGAATAATTAAAAAAGACTCCACCGGGAAGATTAGAACTTAGCTAGCTGAGGATAGTATGGATTTGCAGAATAGATATTAGAGAAAAGCAGGAAAAATAAATAGGTGGGTGAAATGAGTTCTATATTCGAATAACCTACCTACAATATGTGTCACAAATTGTGAAGCTGCCTCACTTCCCCAATCTCCCACTTCCTGTAGCAATAAACTGCAAAAAGCCACATCCACTGAGTAGGCTAAATATTGGCAGCTGTCTCTGGCTGGACCAATAAGGGAAGGCACACTTTCCTCCAGTGGTGTAAGCAGACCTGTATTAGGGCACAAAATAAGGTGAAGAGGGATGGTTTTCAGTCTTCATTTGCACCTTCAAAACTGAACGCTCCTACACAGCACGACCTGACCAATAATACACTGCAGATCTGCAAATGAGTGGATCCCTAGCTGCAGCTTATGTTTGGACGTATTTTGTTGACATCTCCTACTGTATTAAAACCACTTGAATTAGCAAATGATTGACAATATGCTATGTTGGCTAGGCTTGGGTAAACAGGTACTCTAACAATGTGTGAGAGTGCCTGTTTACCCAAGCCTAGCCAAAAATTATACAATTGCTCCAGAGAGGAATTTGCCAAATTCTACTGTAATTACCTATATATTGCCCTTTGACACAGCAATTCCAATTCTAGGCATCTGTGGTAAAGACATACTGGCAAAAAATACAAAATGACTGATGTCAAAGGCTATACTTTAAAGCATTCTTTATTTATTATTTCTACTAAACTGGAAACAACCAAAACATCTGTTAATAGTAGATGGGCTCAAAAAATCAGAGTTGGCAAATTTTTTTCTGGAAAAGGCCAGATCGCAAATACTTTAGGCTCTGCGGTCTGCAAGGTCTCCCTTGTAACTACTCATCATTCTCACTGTAGCACAAAAGCAGCCATAGACAACACGCAAATAAGCATGGCTGTGTTTTAATAAAACTTTATTTGCGAACACTGAAATTTGCCTTTTAAATAATTTTCATTTAAAAATACTATTATTATTTTAATTTTTCTTTCAATCATTTAGAAACAAAACTCATTCTTAGCTTGAAGTTGATAAAAAACAGGTGTCAGGCTAGATTTGTCCTCAGGCTATTACTTGTCAATCCCTGAAATAAACAATGGTGCATCCCCATAATGGAACCCTGTAGAGTTGCCCAAAAAACGAGGAAGATACCCATACACTTATATGGATTCAGAATGTAGTAAGTGAAACAAACAAGGGGCAGACAGTGTGTATAGTATGCTATTGTTTAAAAATTAAAGGAAATATGAGTGTATGTATACACAATGTTTTTATTTTCAAAAATTTAGAATGGAGCATAAAACAAAAACTAATTACTTGTAAGAGGGATAAAACAGAGCACAATGAAAAGAAATGGAAGCAAGACTCTTGTGAACGTAACTGGTAGTATCATTTTGACTTTGGGATACAGTTTGACATAATTAACAAAATATGAAATTACAAAGAAAAAATTGATTTAGTTGTCAACATTTAAAAATTGGGATATTTCAGAGACATCTGAATTTTCTTTCTCCTGAACTGCTACATGTGCTATAGCCAAAAAGAATAGTGATTATACATTTGTTAAAATTGTAGATGGAATAACACAATCTTGACTCATCAGTTATAACAACGTACCACACATGCAGGATGTTAATAATAGGGGAAAATTGGGAAGGTAGGAAAACAGATGAGAACTCTCTGAACTTTCTGCTCAGTTTTTCTGAAAACATAAAACTGTCCCAAAAAATTAAGTCTATCAATTAGTTTTAAATTACGTCGGTGGAAAAATACACTAGCAACCTATTGTGAACATCATATCACAGTTTACTCCCTCAGCGAAGCTCCATTGGAAACATCTTTAAAAGGCACAAATGACTAAATGCCAATTGAGATTTAAAGTGAATATTAAATTTAGTTTCTGAAAAAAGTGAGAATGCTTTAAAAATCAATTTTTAGAAATCATTGAGAAACTTTTTAAAACCTTTAATTTTAAAAAGGGAATTACCTTGAAACTGATTCAGGTTTTTTAGCATATTTTTCCTGCTGAAATTTGACCTGTTGGTTAACAGCATTATTAGGGAGATTGGTCTTGGTACCTGACAGAGATTTTGTACTATAACATAGATCACAACATACACAATTTATATGCACTGATTCTGTGATGAATGGCCGGATAATATAGGCACAAGTCTGCTGACAACAGTCATATTGTCACCAACCCAAATGTTAAAATGCCTAGGAATTAAATACTTATTTCTAAAGCTAAAGTGATTATATGGTAGTCCACTTGGGTCATTACAGTCAGAGTAATTAAGTTAACCCAGGATTGAATGGCCTTCACATAATAATGTAATCACATTTTCATGATATTAAAACAGGAAGATTGACTTCATGTTTGCTCTCCATTGACACTTCAAAAGTAATTCTTTTTTTCCTTCTCTTCCTCCTCTTTTTTCTTTATTATATATTTTAAACAAGTTGCTGCATAACCACAGAGAAGTGAATGAAAACATATTTAGATCCTGACTTAGTTATCCCACCTGTTAGCACTTCTAGGATTACTCAATTATTTAATTTACTGGGTCTCAACTGGGAAGCTCCTCCCACCCCCAACTCTTTGAAAGCCATTGCTATCATCCAAAGTCTTCATTTTAAGATGAGGAAGCTGAACCCCAAGAGATCGGCTGATTTGCTCAAGCTGTACAGCATCCTCCCTTTCATATTATGTTACCTTAGGTCGATGGATTCAGTTCTACATATACTTGTGCTGTAACAACAGAAACAAACATTAAAATGGGCTGATCTCTATAGCCTCTTACAAATTCTAAGATTTCGTCAGTAAACTGTGTGGATACAAGGGAGTAAAGGTAAGAGGAAGCGATGGTAGTATTTGGCTTCAATTGTTTTTTTTCCTCTCTTCCTTCACTATACAGCAAACAAGGAAACTGAATATATTTGACTGGCATACCTACAAAAATTAGACTGTAGTTAGTCCAAAAAGTGACGCCTAGAGTCATGCAGTGTATCACTGCAGGCACTGTGAGGCACTCATGAGATCTCATGTTTTGCAGATAGACTAGACTACTTTTCACCTACCCAGCTATTCTCCTAGTTTCAATTAGCAAAATACACACACTGGCAAGAATTCTCAGTCTTAAAGTTCTGCTTATTTCCAGAGGACTCAGACAGTAACTTGCTATTAGAGCCACCATTGCTATTTCACATGAATGTAATTTTAGATAATTCTCTTTGTACAAATTAAATAGCTTCTTTATGCTGTCTTATCCTCTCAATTAGAGTGATAAGATCTTCATGTTCCTTTCAGCCTTTTCAGGTCTGGGAGAAATTGTGGGAAGCTTGATAAATTACTCTATTTCGTGCCTGCCTCAACTCTACAGCTTATATCCAGCATACTGCAAGGGAGACAGCTTTTCAATGTACTTCCAATTTTGAGAAAAACAACAAACTGCCAGGAACCAAATTGCTGCCCTGTGGCCAACAGGCAGTTCCTGGCTTCTGACTCTAGTTTCTCTGTGTACCTCTGAATTGTGAATATTAGTGGCATAGTGGGTCACTGTGGGCTGTCTTGCCTTGAGAAAAGGCCTTTGGGTATGTGTACCTTTGTAGGCATTCCCTGAGCCAAAGAATATGGCAGGAATTCTTAAAAACAAACACCAAGTACAATCGTGTGGCATAACAAAGTTTCTATCAATAAAGGGACACATATATCATAATGATCTCATAAGACTATAATACTCTTGAAAAATTCCTATCACCTGGAGACATCATAGCCATCATAATGTCACAGCTCAATCCCTTGCTCACATGTTTACGGGGACACTGATGTAAACAAAGCTACTACGCTGCCAGTATTGTAAAAGTACAACACATACAATTATATACAGCACCAAATACTTGATAATGATAATGACTGCTACTGGTCTGTATATTTACTATCTACACTTTTATTGTCAAATTAGCATGTACTCTTTATACTGACTTTTTTAAATGTTAACTATAAAATACCTCAGGAGGCATTCCAGCAGAAGGCATTGTTATCATAAGAGATTACAGCATCATTTATGTTATTGTCCCTGAAAACCTTCCAGTAGAACAAGATGTGGAGGTAGAAGGTATATTGATAATCCTGATCCTGTGTAGGCCTAAGCTAATGCATGTGTTTGTGTTATTTAAAATTATAATAATACTGGAAAATAGCTCATAGGATAAGGAATAAAGAAAATATTTTTGTACGGTTGTGTAATCTGTTTATGTTTTAAGCTAACCATTGTTACAAGAGACAAAAGTGAAAAATTAAAGCATATAAAATTAAAAGGTTATAGTAAGCACAGTTTATTATTGAATAAAGAAAAAAGTTTATAGATGTAGTGTAGGCTAAGTGTATAGTGTTTATAAAGTCTACAGTAGTGTACAGTAGTGTCCTAGGCTTTATCATTCACTTGCCCCTCACTCACTCACTCGGAGCAATGTCCACTCTTCTAAGCTCCATTCATGGTAAGAGCCCTATACAAATACACCATCTTTTATCTTTTTACTGTGTTTTCACTGTACCATTTCTAAGTTTATATGTGTTTAGAAACAAAAATACTTACCACTGTGTTACAATTTCCTATAGTAGAGTAACTTGCTTTATAGGTTTGTAGTCTAGAAGCAATAGGCTATATCATATAGTCTAGGTGTGTAGTAGGCTATGTCGGTTAGGTTTGTGTAAGTATATTCTTTGTTGGTACAATGACAAACCACCTGCCAATGCATTTCTCAGAATATATTCCTATGGTTAAATGATGCATGACTGTATTAAATGTTTGTATAATTTAATAGGAAATTCAGTACCTTAGGAAAAAAATGAAATTGGAGGTACAATATCCTTGAATATCTAGAAACCATTTTTTAAACTGGATCCCCTTAATGATTCCTGTATCTGAGATTGTTTATGTAATAAAACTAAGAGAGCAACTCAGAGTTAGTCTTTATATAGTTAGAAATCAAGTTTTCTGAAATATTACTAAATTCACTTACTCCACCATGTTATACACGCACGCATGCACTCCAAGAAAGAAAAACATGAAAAGATTGCTTCATGAAAATACATGAAAAGATTTACTTTTTTTTACTTCAGGATAACAACCACAACTGTCAGGACAGGGTATGAGGAAGCTTCAAAAGCATCAACCAGTTTCACAGGTAGCAGCATCACCTTTCTTTGGAAAACACCTTTTTTAAGGTAGAATATGACCTTGTCCTGAGCAAAGCAGACAAAGAGCACTGAATACAGAGGATGACGGCAATGCTTACTTTTCTCCCTGAAAGGGAAGGCTGGGGAAACTGGCCTAACACCCGCTCCTTCACCTACTTTCCAGATGCCTCTTACTGTTTTGCCTTGTGTTTTCCCTCTAAACTTGGACCGTTTGCATAGATGGCAAAAAAGTACTTCTAATCTTGCCACAAACACTGAACAATTAAACTGGATTTTGTAGAACTGCTTGATACCACTTCCTCTGGACCAAATTTTCAGGTTTAGGACTTTTAAAGAGAGGAAAATCTCAGTGCAAGAATACCTTTTAAATTACTCTTTTTTCTTCTCTTTATATATTTTTTTCTACCACACTTTATGGAAGAAAAAATATGTAAATAAATATGGAATGTTTCATTAAAAGCATGATCAGTTCTATGCTTCTATTATTCGTTCATTTAACAAATATTCATTGAATTAATCAATGTATAACATTAGCTAAATGCTGAGTATGTATATGGTAGTCAACAAAATAGACAAAGTCATAGTGAAGTTTAAACTTTTGTGAGTTACATATTAAATTAAATTAACATTTGTTATGTGAATAAATAATCAGGTGTAATTAATTTAGACTGTGAGGTCAAGGAAAGGTTTTCTCAGGCAATGACATATATGAATATCTGAAAAGAGAGCCTATTTAAAGAAGGCTGACTAGAGACTTCAAACACCTTCCCTCTCCAGAAAGGAAAAACAAAATTACAAATTGGTAATCACACCACAAACAGATAATCTAGGAGAGAGTAGTGGAGTCCAACAGATAAGTCATGAGAAATACCTGAAGTCTAAAAGAAAAAGGAAGCAAAAGACCAGCTTAGCTAAACTGCCTAGGAGCCCAGGTGGGTCTGGAATTGCAAAGAAAAGGTAAGTGAGAGAAGATTAGTGGTGTACATCCCCAGCATATACTGCTACGATCTGAACCATGGGAGAGCTTCTCTACTGACACAAATCCTGCCACTAGCTTGGGTGGTGATTTGGAGACTCCACATTGTACCAGACAGGGAACTCATTCTGGGTCATCCATCTCCCTGAGACCTAAGCAGCTGCAGCAGGCTGTCACTGTGAGAGCACAGCAGTGATGGGGCAGCATCCTGCCCTGGGAACCACAAATTACATCTCCCTGTGTCTACCTGGAGAGCTACAGTGCCATAGTGCTGGCTGGACCCAAAGGTGCTACAGGGTCCCTACTAACTTATCCTATAGGGAAATGACAATGCTGAACTGAAAAGGAAGCCCTGGGACAAAGGAAACCAAAATACAGACTTTTCCGAGATTGAGAGCTCCCTCTCAGTGGCCATCAGAGGTGACCTCATCTCCAGCTGTGGCACAAACTCTGTGGTCAGCCACACAAGTGGAGAATGAGATCGTCTCCCACCAGAGGAGTGGCTCAGGCTCACCCATAGAGAGCAGAATCCTTTCTCCTCCTTTGCACACCACAGTAGGCACAGCCACTACTGCTGCCATTGAAGCCTGTGGTGGGTGAATTAGAGTACTGTCTGTTTAAGGCTATACTTGTGGTGTGGCCTTCATGCCTGGGCTTGCACACAAAGGACTGGGTCCCTCCCCTCTCTGCATGGTGCTGCAGTACTTCTGCTGCCAAGAGCAGTGAACCTGAGAGCTGTGTGTCTGAGGCTGTGGAGAGTGATCCTGTACCATGGCAACTGCCAATATCAGCACGTAAAGCTCACGACCCAGAGGGTCATTGTGCCACTCTACTGGCATTGCCCAATCCATGTCAGTTACTTAGGGATCCAAGAACCTGCTCATCCATTTGGTCCACTGCTGCCACTACCAGCATGTGAACAACCACCTGGAGGTCCAAGAATTGGCTTGCCTGATCCAAATAACCCCAGTGCCAGCATACAATACCATGGTGCCTAATAGCAGGCATTCTCAGCCAACTGTTGTCGCAACTGGAGCCCAACGACTGGCCCACCTGGCACCCCTGTCCCTAGCAAAACTTTACTACAGCCTCCATTAATAACCACAACTTAAAACACTGGGGAATCACAGATACCACTGACACTGATTATAGACAAAGAAACCATACAGAGACTACACTACTACATATACCCAAAATCAAAGCCAGAGAACCCTACTTAATCAACAATATTAATATATCTTCAAGAAAAAGTCCTGCCCTATGGAGCTGAGCCAAAAAACTGAAAGAAATATCTATCATAACAGATGTGCACATATCAAAGTAAGGATAAAGGAGACATGAAAAATTAGGGATATGTCATGACTTCAAAAGAATACAGTAATTCTGTATTATAAATTTCAATAAATTCTTGAAATCCCAGAAAAAGAATTCAAAATTATGGTACTAAAGTTCACTGAGATGCAGGAGAATTCTGAAAAACAATGCAAATAAATCAGAAAAGGGAATTAAGAATATAAATAAGAAATTTACCAAAGAAATAAATACTATAAAAAAGAACCAAACAGAAATTCTGGGACTGAAGAACTTCCTCAATGAAATAAAAAGTATACTCAAAAGGTTCAACAATAGACTAGATCAAACAGAAGAAAGAGTATCAGGACTTGAAGATGAGTCTTTTGAAATAACCCAGTCAGACAAAAATAAAGAAAAAAGAATAAAAAAGATTAATAACAATCATCATGATATATAGACCACCATAAAGCAACTAAATATATAAATTATCAGTATGTCCAGGCAAAGAGAGAATGAAAGGGTTGGAAAATTTATTTAACAAAATAATAGATGAAAAATTCCCAAATCTAGCAAGAGATTTAGACATCTATATACAGGAGGCCCTGTGATCCACAAATAGATAAAATGAAAAAGGTCATTCTCCATGGCACATTATAATCAAATTGTCTAAAGTCAATGACAAAGGAACATTCTAAAACCACCAAGAGAAAAGTGTCTCATTATATAAAGGAGCCCCTGTTCCATTTACCACAGAGTTTGTGGCAGGAGAGACTAGAAGGATATATTCAAAGTGCTGAAAGATAAAAATGGCCACCCAAGTATACTATATCCAGCAAAATTATTCTTCATAAATGAAGGAGAGATCTATTCCCGATAAGCAAATGCTGAAGGAATTCATCACCACTAGACTGACCTTACAAGAAATGCTCATAGGAGTTACAAACTTTGAAGCAAAAGGATGACAGTTTATCATGAAAGCATGTAAAAATATAAAACTCATTAGTAAAGTCAACAAACAAGTGAGAAAGACAGTAGACGCAAATGGTACCATCACAGAAAATCACTAAAACACAAGGAATATTGATGAGAGTAAAAAGAAAAAGAAATGAAGACTATTAAAAACAAGCAGAAAACAACAATATGATAGAAATATAACAGAAAACAACTCTTACATATCAATAACAACCTTGAATGTAAATGAATTAAATTATTTATTTAAAAGACATAGACTGGATGAATGAATTTTTAAAAAAACAAACATCCAGTTATATACTGCCTACACGAAATGCACATTACCTGTAAAAACACATAGAGATCGAAAATAAAGGGATAAAAAGAGATAGTCCATGCAAATAGAAACCAAAAGTAAGCAGGAGTAGCTATATTTATATCAGATAAAACAGGCTTTCGGCCAAAAAGAGTAAAAAACATAAACAAAAACATGACAATGAAGGTCATTATGTGATAAAGAAACTAGAGTAGCAAGAGGATATAACAATTCTAAATATACATATACCCCCAACACTGGAACACCCAGATTCATAAAGCAAATATTACTAAATCTAAAGAGAAAGATAGACGGCAATACAGTAATAATGAGAAACTTCAACACCCTACTCTCAGCTTTAGACAAATCATCTAGACAGAAAATGAACAAAGAAACATTGGATTTAAGCTAGACTTTAGATCAAATGGGTTTAATAGACATTTACAGAATATTCTACCCAAAAATGGAAGAATACATATTCTTCACATCAGCTCATGGAACATTCTCTAAGACTGACCTATGTTAGCCTACAAAACAAGTCTCAACAAATGTAAAAATGCAAAAATCATATCAAGTATCTTCTCAGACCACAATAAAATAAAACTAGAAATCAACACCAAGAGGAACTTTGGAAAGTATACAAATAAATGGAAATCAAACAACTTGCTCCTGAAAACTATTGAGTCAATGAGTAACATGGAAAAAAAAATCTTGAGGCAAATGAAAATGGAAACATAACATCAAAACATATGGGACACAGCAAAAGCAGTACTAAGAAAGAAGTTTATTAAAATAAGCCCCTAAATCAAAAAAAAGAGAGACAGATTTCAAACAATCTAATGTAAAATAATCTAGTTCCACTTCAAGGAACTGGAAAATTAAGAACAAACCAAACCCCAAATTAGCAAAAGAAACAATGAAGATCAGAGCAGAACTAACTGAAATAGAAACTAAAAATTAATATAATGATCAACAAAATGAAAAGTGCTTCTTCAAAAAGATAAACAAAATTGATTAACCACTGTATTAGTCTGTTCTTACACTGCTAATAAAGACCTACCTGAGACAGCGTAATTTACAAAGTAAAGAGGTTTAATTGACTCATAGTTCAGCATGGCTGATGAGGCCTGAGGAAACTTACAATCATGGTAGAAGAAGAAGCAAACAAATCCTTTTTCACATGGTGGCAGGAAGAAGTGTCGAGCAAAAGGGGGAAAAACCTTTTATAAAACTACCCCATGGTTCAATTACCTCCTATGGGGTCCCTCCTATAACACTTGGGGATTATAGGAGCTACAAGTCAAGATGAGTGTGTCCCCACCCAAATATTATCTTGCTTCCATAATCCCCATGTGTTGTGGGAGGAACTCACTGGGAGATAATTGAATCATGGGAGCAGTTTCCACCATACTCTTTTCATGTTAGTGAATAAGTCTCAAGGTCTGATGGTTTTATAAGGGGTTTCTCCTTTCACTTGGCTCTCATTTTTTCTCTTGCCTGCCACCATGTAAGAGGTGTCTTTCATGTCTTTCATCTTCCATCATGAGTGTAAGGCCTCCCCAGCCTCTTTTCTTTATAAACCTATTTTCCTTATAAATTACCCAGTCTTGCGTACGTCTTATCAGCAGCATGAAAAATGACTAATATAGTAAATTTGTAGCAAACAGTGGGGCACTGCTATAAAAGTCCTCAAAAATGTGGATGTGACTTTGTAACTGGGTAATAGGTAAAGGTTGGAATAGTTTGGAGGGCTCAGAAAAAGAGAGGAAAATGTGGGAAAGTTTGGAATTTCCTAGAGACTTTTTGAATGACTTTGACCAAAATGCTGATAATGATATGGACAATGAAATCCAGGCTGAAGTGGTCTCAGATGAAAATGAGAAACTTGATGGGAACTGGAGTAAAGGTGACTCTTGCTATGTTTTAGCAAAAGGAATGGCAGCACTTTGCCTCTGCCCAAGAGATCTGTGGAACTTTGAACTTGAGGGAGATGGCTTAGGGTGTCTGGCAGAAGAAATTTCTAAGTGTTCAAGAGGAAGGAGAACATAAAAGTTTGAAAAATTTGCAGCCTGACAATGTAACAGGAAAAAAAAGTGGGAGAAATACAAGCCTACTGCAGAAAGTTGTATAAGTAACAAGGAGCCCAATGTTAATCACAAAGACAATGAGGAATATGTTTCCAGGGCATGTCAGAGACCTTTGTGGCAGCCCCTCCCATCACAGGCCTGGGAGCCTAGGAGGAGAAATGGTTTTGTGGGCCAGGATCTGGGTACCCCTGCTGTGTGCAGCCTAGGGACTTGGTGCCCTGCATCCCAGCTCCTCCAGCTATGGCAAAAGGGGCAAGGTACAACTCAGGCTGTGGGTCCAAAAGGTGCAAGCCCCAAGCCTTGGCAGCTTCCACATGGTGTTGAGCCTGTGGGTGCCCAGAAGTCAAGAACTGAGGCTTGGGAACCTCTGCCTAGATTTCAGATGTGTGGAAACACCTGGATGTCCAGACAGAGGTGTGCTATAGAGGCAGAGCCCTCATGGAGAACCTCTGCTATGGCAGTGTGAAAAGAAATGTGGAGTGAAGTCTCCACACAAAGTCACCACTAGGGCACTGCCTAGTGGAGCTGTGAGAAGATGGCAACCATCCTCCAGACCCCAGAGTGGTAGATACACTAACAGCTTGCACTGGGCACCTGTGAAAGCCACAGACACTCAACATCAGCTTGTGAAAGCAGGCAGAAGGGGCACTAAGCCCTGCAAAGCCACAGAGGCAGAGATGCCCAAGGCCATGGGGGCCCACCTCTTGCATCAGTGTGACCTGAATGTGAGATGTGGAGTCAAAGGAGATCATTCTGGAGCTTTAAGATTTGACTGCACTCTGGATTTCAGACTTGCATGGGGTCTGTAGCCCCTTCATTTTGGCCAATTTCTCCCATTTGGAATGGGTATATTTATCCAATGCTTGTACCCCTATTATATCTAAGAAGTAACTAACTTGTGTTTTATTTGTAGGCTCATAGGTGGAAGGGACTTGCCTTGTTTCAGATGAGAATTTGGACTGTGAACTTTTGGGTTAATGCTATGAAATAAGGTTTTGGGGGACTGTTGTGAAGGCATGATTGGTTTTGAAATGTGAGGACATGAGATTTGGGAGGGGTCAGGGGAGGAATAATATGGTTTGGCTCTGTTCCCACCCAAATCTCATCCTGAATTGTAGCTCCCATAATTCCCAAGTGTTGTGGGAGAGACCCGGTGGCAGATAATTAAATCATGGGGGCCGTTTCTCCCATACTGTTCTTGAGATAGTAAATACGTCTCACAAGATCTGGTGGTTTTATAAAGGGTTTCTTCTTTCACTTGCCTCTCATTTTTCTCTTTCCTGCTGCTATGTAAGATGTTCCTTTCACCTTCAACCATGATTGTGAGGGCTCCCCAGCCACATGGAACTGTGGGACCATGAAACTTTTTTTTCATAAATTACCCAGTCTCAAGTATGTCTTTATCAGCAGTGTGAAAACAGATTAATACACCATATCGTTCCAATTTTAGTATATGTGCTGCCGAAGCGAGCACATAATACACCATATCAACCACTAACTACACTAACCAAGAAAAGATCCAAAATAAACAAAATCAGAAATGAAAAAGAGACATTACAGTTGCTCTACAAGAAGACAAAAGATCAGACTATCATGAACAACTGTATGTTAAGAAACTTGAAGACCTAGAGAAAATTGATAAACTTCTAGAAACATACAACCTACTCAGATTAAATCAGAATGAAATAGAAAACCTGAAATGACCAATAATGAGTAGCAAGATTGAATCAGTAATAAAAAGTCTCCCATCAAATAAATGCCCAGGACTGAATTGATTCAATGTAGAATTCTATCAAATGTGTAAAGAAGAACTAACACCAATGCTCTTCAAACTATTTTAAAACATTGACGAGGAGAGAATTCTCATTAACTCATCTATGAGGCTACAATTACCTTAACACCAAAATCAGACAAGGACACAACAACAAAAGAAGAAAGCTACAGTCTAATATCCCTGGTGAACACAGACGCAAAAATCTTCACCAGTGCAAGCAAACCAAATCCAACAGCTCATCAAAAAGATAATACACCATTATCAAATGTGATCTATTTCAGAGATACAAGGAAGATTCAACATATGCAAATCAAATGTGACATAACAACAGAATGAAGAACAAAAACCATCTCAATAGATGCAGAAAAATCATTTGACAGCAGCCAACACCCTTTATGGTAAAAACAAACTATCAACAAACTGGACATAGAGGAACCATAACTGAAAATTAAAATTTAAAAGGCCATATATGACAACTCCACAGCTAATATCATACTGAATGGAAAAAGTTGAAAACTTTTCTCTAGCATTAGAAGACTAGAATGCCCATTTTCATCACTCCTATTCAACAGTGTTGGAAGTCCTAGCAAAAGTAACCAGATAAGAACAAGAAATAGAAAGCACACAAATTGGAAATGAAAAAGTCAAATTGTTCTTTGCAGATGAATCTCATATCTAGAAAAAACAAAAAATGACTCCAAAAAACTCTCAGAACTTATTAACAGGTTTAGTAATGTTGCAGGATGCTGAATCAACATAGAAAAGTCGGTAGCATTTCTACATACCAGTAATAATATAGCTGAAAAAGAAATCAAGGCAAACCCATTCACAATAACTACAAAAAAAAAAGAAAAAGAAAATACCTAGAAATAAATTTAATCAGAGCTAAAAGACAGCTACAGGGAAAACTACAAAACACTGATGAAAGAAACTGAAAAGTCATGAACAAATGGAAAGACATCTCATTCTCATGGTTTGTAAGAGTTAGCATTGTTGAAATCAGGGGTCCTCAACCCCTAGTATTGGTCTGTGGTCTGTTAGGAACCAGTCCACACAGGCCACACAGCAGGAAGTAAGCCACAGGTGAGCAGGCATTACTGCCTAAGCTCCACCTCCTGTCAGATCAGTGGCAGCATTAGATTCTCATAGGAGCATGAACAAGAAGAATGACCTGCACATGCAAGGGATCTAGGTTGTATGCTTCTTATGAGAATCTAATGCCTGATGATCTGAGGTGGAAGAGTTTCATCCTGAGACCATCCCCCCTCCCCTGATCCTAGTCTGTGGAAAAATTGTCTTCCACAAAACTGATCCCTGGTGCCAAAATGGTTGAGGACTGCTGTTTAAAATGTCCATATTACCTAAAGCAATCTACAGATCAAATGCAATCCCTATCAAAATATCAACATTATTTTGCAAAGAAATAGAAAAAACAATTTTAAAATTGGTATAAGACACAAGAAGAACCTGAAAAGCCAAAACAACCCAAAGCCAAAGGAACAAAGCTGGAATCATCACATTACCTGATTTCAAAACATATTAAAAATAACCAAAACCACTCGTTATTAGTATAAAAATGGACACACAGACCAATGGAACAAAATACAGAACCCAGGTATAAAGCCAAATAACTACAACCAACTGATCTTTGACAAAGCTACCAAGAATATACATTGGGGAAAGGATACTCTCTTCAGTAAATGGTACTAAGATAACTTGATAAGCATATGTGGAAGAATAAAACTGGACCTTTGTCTTTCTTGTTATACAAAAATCAATCAAGATGGATTGAAGACTTAAATGTAAGACCCAAAAGTATAAACTTGCTAGGAGAAAACATAGGAAAAGCTCTTCAGAACATTGATCTAGGCAAAGATTTTATGGTTCAGACCTCGAAAGCACAGACAACAAAAACAAAAATGATAAGTTGGACTACATTAAACTAAAAAGCTTCTGCACTGCAAAAGAAATAATGAACAGAGTAATTAACTCAAGATGGATTAAAGATTTAAACATAAGACCTAACACCATAAAAACCCTGGAAGAAAATCTAAGCAATACCATTCAGGACACAGGCATAGGCAAGGACTTCATGACTAATACACCAAAAGCAATGGCAACAAAAGCCAAAACAGATGAATGGGATCTAATTAAACTTAAGAGCTTTTGCACAGCAAAAGAAACAATCACTCAAGTGAACCAGCAACAAACAGAATGGGAAAAAAATTTTTGCTATCTACCCATCTGACAAAGGGCTAATATCCAGAATCTACAAATAACTTAAACAAATTTACAAGAAAAAAAGCAAACAACCCTATCAAAAAGTGAGCAAAGGATATGAACAGACACTTCTCAAAAGAAGACATTTATGCGACCAACAAACATATGAAAAAATGCTCATCATCACTGGTCATTAGAGAAATGCCAATCAAAACCACTAGAAGATACCATCTCATGCCAGTTAAAATGGTGATCATTAAAAAATCAGGAGACAACAGATGCTGGAAAGGATGTGGAGAAATAGGAACACTTTTACACTGTTGGCAGGAGTGTAAATTAGTTCAACCATTGCGGAATACAGTGCGGGGATTCCTCAAGGACCTAGAAATAGAAAATCCATTTAACTCAGTAATCCTATTACTGGGTATATGCCCAAAGATTATAAATCATTCTATTATAAAGATACATGCACACGTATGGTCATTGTGGCACCGTTTACAATAGCAGTGGAATCAACTCAAATAATCATCAATGATAGACTGAATAAAGAATTATGGCACATATATATACCATGGAATACTATGCAGCTGCAAAAAAAGCATGAGTTTATGTCCTTTGCAGTGACATGGATGAAGCTGGAAACCATCATTCTCAGCAAACTGACACAAGAACAGAAGACAAAACACCACATGTTCTCACTCATAAGTGGGTGTTGAACAATGAGAACACATGGATACAGGGAGGGAAATATCACACACTGGGACATTTTGGGGAGTGTGGAATGCTAGAGGAGGGACAGTAAGGGGTGGTAGGATTAGGGAGGGATAACGTTAGGAGAAACACCTAATGTAAGTGACGGGGGAGGATGGATGCAGCAAACCACCACAGCATGTGTAAACCTATGCAACAATCCTGCATGATCTGCACATGTACTCCAGAACTTAAAATATTAAATAATAATAATAATAAATGGAATAAAGAGACAACACCTTTTTTGGTTGTGTTTTAGACAGGGTCTTGCTCTGTCACCAGGCTGGAGTGCAGTGGCACAATCATAGCTCACTGCAGCCTCAAATTCCTGGGATCAGGTGATCCTCATTTCTCGGCCTCTCAAGTAGCTGAGCATACAGGTGTATGTTACCACACCCAACTAGTTTATTTATTTACTTTTGTAGAGACAGGATGTTTCTATGTTTCCCAGGTTTGTCTAAAACTCCTGACTTCAAGTGAACCTTTTACCATGGCCTCCCAATGCACTGGGATTATAGGCATAAGCCATTGCGCCTGGCCCTAACCTCTTGATTGGGAGAAAATACTGGAAAATTCCTCATCTGACAAGAGACTGATATCCAGGATATACAAGGAACTCAAACATAATAACAGTTAAAATAATAATAATGATAATATCATTTAAAAAATGGGCAAAGAACATAAATAGACATTTCTCAAAAGAGAACATCCAAATGGCCAACAGGTATATGAAAAAATGTTTAATAATACCAATCATCAGGGAAATGCAAATCAAAACCATAATGAGAATTATCTCACCCCATTTAGAATGATTATTATGAAAAAGACAAAAAATATCAGATGCTGGTATAGATGTGGAGGAAAGGGAA
This sequence comes from Leontopithecus rosalia, assembly GCA_028533165.1. Classification (NCBI taxonomy): domain Eukaryota; kingdom Metazoa; phylum Chordata; class Mammalia; order Primates; family Cebidae; genus Leontopithecus; species Leontopithecus rosalia. Next base: position 89,606,736 of record CM052662.1, read on the forward strand.
TTCTTATACACTGTTGGTGAAAATGTAAATTAGTACAACCACTATGGAAAAGAATATGAAGATTTTGCAAAAAACTAAAAATGGAACGAATATACTATCCAGTAATCCCACTTCTAGGTGTCTCTGCAAAGAGAAAGAAATCAGTATATCAAAAGATATCTGCACTTGCATGTTTATCATAGCAGTATTCAGAAGAGCAAAGATACGGAATCAGCCTACATGCTCATCAATGGACAAGCGGACAGAGAAAACGTCATATGTATACCGTGAAATATGATTCAGCCATAGAAAATAATAAAATCACGTCATTTGCAGCAACATGTATTGAACCGAAGGTTATTATGTTAAATGAAATAAGCCAGGCACAGAAAGACAAATACCACACACTCTTACTCATAGCTGGGAGCTAAAATACTTGATTTTGTAGACATACAGGGTAAAACAATAACAAACTGGGAAAGGGGGTTGAGGGAAATGAAGAGATGTTGATTATTGATACAAATATACAGTTAGATAAGATAAATAAATTATAATAATTGGTAACAGACTAGGGTGACTAGGCAATAATATTATGTATATTTCAAACTAGAGGAGAGGACTTGAAATGATACTAACATGTAAAAATGATGAACACTCAAGGTGATTAATACTCCAAATACCCTGACTTGATCATTACTCATGCTCTGAATTTAACACTCAATGTATCCCATAAATATGTAAATTATTATATATAAATAAAAAGGTTAAAAAGCAAAAAAAAAACATCAATTTTTTAAAATTAAAAATTATTTGAGGATGATTCTATATATTCTCAATAAATTATTCTCCTAAATCTTCTGATACAATATTATCTCTAAGTGTACATATCTGGAAAATAAATGTTATATCAAAGTGTGAACACTTATTTTTAAGAAGATAAGTATTTATTTTTTAGCATTGAAACCAATTTCATCTAGCAAAATTGCATTTTCTAGTACTATGAGAGAAAACTCACTATTTGATGCTGATGAGGCGTACTAAACAAAGTGACAGGATGAAGGAAGAACCACTGCGGCAGAGACACTTTCCTTTAGATGTGTAAGAAAAGGATTTAAAATCTCAATATGAATGAGAGTGGGAATCTGATTAGTACTATAAACAGACTCAAACCCCTTTTTCTTATATCTGTGTCGTTACTGCAACAAAGGGGACATAAAGCATAAAGACATGAAAAGACAATTTTTCCATATACTGTCTTGGTCAAACTTCAGAATTTTGTTATAAATTCATGAAGTCCAAAGGACCTCATCGCATCTTTTTCTTCAGAGATCCAATATAGGTTCTCACATTCAGAAGCAGAAGGGCAGATCAATCTTAAATGTTAACATGGTTTTGAGGCCCTTTGTGACTCGTGCCCGTGGAGACAAACTTGACAAGGTTTCACAAATGTATTTCTGCCATGAGTATGTTTCATAAAAAAGAATGCAAAAGAAAGAGGATAGAAGTCCCTGAATAAGGCAAAAACTTACTTACAAGTGATGGGGTTCGGGATATATTACCCCAAAATAGCAGAAGCAGGAAAGTTACTCTCTGACCTTCTCCCACCCTCCGTCCCTGAAGCAAAGTCATAGACCCACATCTTAGAAGTGTCTAAGACCATTCCTGTCCCTGGAGATAACAAACAACCTTGTCTGTGAAGACCCAGGGACACAGAGAAGAATGTGTATAAACCTGCCTTGCTAACCACTTAGTCCAGTCATACCTCTCCATGATTACCCACTTCTCTATCAAACCTAGCATACAATACACATAGATTTACCTGTTCTTTAGATCTTCATTTCTTTATGAAGTCTCCCATGTCACATTAACTTTATAGTCAATAAATATTTATTACTTTTTTCTTGTTAACCTCTTTTTTAAAATAGGGGCTTCAGCCACAAACCTAGTAATGGGTGAGAAAAGAAAATCTTTTCTTCTCTAAAAGCCTGTTTCCTTGTATATGAAGTAGGAGAAGAGGATTAAACCTATTTAGGTCAAAAAATTCTCTGATTCAAAAAGTATCTGGCCTAATCATATTCAGAAGCAAATAAAAGGAGTACTGTACACATTTCAAGCTTCTGCTTTTAATTTTTAAAACAGCATTACCTTTGTAGTGCCATGAAGATATGAGACATTACAAATTTTAAATATATGTTATCAGTTTACTGTTTATTATTCGTTTACTATTTACATGATTATATAATTTGCTGCAAATTGCTCTGTGTTTTCATAATTCTTCACAAGTATGGGTCCTAGTCAATGCAACGACTTTTCCATTGAACCTATATGGAAAGCCAAATAATTTTTTGTATTCCAAGAATGTACAATTTATACTGCCCCGTGCAAATGCATATAGAACTACTGGCCTATCACTGAAGAATAACGAAAGGACTATCAATCAAGTCCTGAGTCTGCACCCAGCGTAAGGAAAATTCCGTTTTCAATGACAATTCCGAAGAAATGGTCTTTTCATTGTTGCTATTTCAATATCACTATGGGAGGCAGTGCTTGGGCACTGACTAGGAACTACCTCCATAAGCATATGAATAAAGTGAGAGGTTTTAAAGCACTTTCTAAGAGGATTTGCAACAACAGACTTTTGGGGAGTGAATATTACCTTCATTTTCAACAGGAGGCCATGATAAAAATAAGCTATTGGATCTTCTCATATATATTGTAATTTTAAGAGTTTTAAGCAGTAGAAGGGCCTTAATACATCTAAAGATTAAATTACTGAGAAATGACACTTATTTTTAAACTTAAAAATTAGTATTTTAAAAGGCATTTCTAGTGAACAGAAACAGAGTACTATATTCAAGCCTAAGAGCTAAAAAATAATAATTCATTGTTACTTTTATGTCCTTCAATTTTTAACCGTTAATATGTCAGGAACAGCAGATACACACATTCTTTCTACTCAACATTGTAATAATTATAAATCAGCATGACTCAGGATATAGTTCTACTTCTAAGTTTGGCTTAAATGGTAGAATATTTTTAAAATCCAGTTTAGTATACTATTCTTTTTAAAGTTCCTTTAAGAAACCTCTCAAAATAGATTCTTACTATACTGAATTTAACATGAATAACAAATGAGTAAAAAGGAGTTTGCAAGCTGACAACTTGATTAAACCTAGTTTTACAGACTGAGCTTAAACTAGTCAGGATCTTAGAAAACGTCTAAGAACTTAGGAAAACCAAATAAGATTTATGTTCTGTGTAAGCAAATCTTTGTAAATTTGCTGTCAAATGGTACTTTCCCCGACCAGGGTGGCATTTCTTGGCAGCTTAATCACCCGTTTTCAGGGTGTTTTTCCACTCACAGATATCACCTTGTCCTCAGTCTTCATCTTAGCAAGAAAAGGGAACCTCTCAGTTTCATTGTCTTTTTGTCTCACCCCAACCAAGTAAGAGGAGATGGAGAAATATCAGGCAACTGAGCAAATAGAAATCAGTTTTGATCTCTAATGCCTAACATTTTCTTGGCCCTTAATACTGCCTTGCACTTTTACACTCCTATAGTCAACTCACTCCCCTATACCCACAGTAAGTATTTCAAACATCTGCTCTTCCCTTATACTCTCATGACTTTGCATCCTCCCTAAAAAAAAAAAAAAAAAAAAGCATCATGGAAAAAATGTCTTCAATCCTTCAACTTCCTGCACCAAATCAATGCTACAACTCCCCTCTATTCTTTCTGATCTGTAAAATTGGAGGAAATGCTTACTTGTATATGTAAGGCCAATCTCTCCACTATTCTGGCATGTATTCCTTTACGTTTTTCCAGGAATCTCATGCTTTTTGCTCAACTTCTTTTTTCCTTTTTTTGCTCAAGTTTTAACTGTTTTGAGTAAGCAATATATTTAGATGTCTAAAAATTCAAAAATTACAGAAGGGAATATGACAGAAAATCTATTTTCTATTCCTAGTCCCAGTCATCTATCTTCTCTAAGGGGCAGGTGTCCTTTCAGAGATATTCTATGTACACCTAAGTAAATGTATACAAATATTTTCTCAAGCTTAAAAAAAAAGTGACATACTATATACCCTGTGGCATATCTTGCTTTTTCACTTGAAATATATCTTACAAACAATATTAACTCACAAAGTATTGATTCATTCTTTTAAAACTGCATAGTATAAATTATGAATGTTGCATAATTTTGTTTGTCCTGACCCTATTGATGGACATTTACATTGTCTCCTAACTTTTACTATTATAAGCAACATTGCAATGAATATTTTTGTACATTATTTCACATAAGTGAAAAATATATCGATAAGTTAAATTCCTATTAATGGGATTACACAGGTAAAGGGTAAATGCAATTATAATTTTGATAAATATTGTCAAATTATTATCCATAGAGATCAAATGACAATCCCACCAAAAATGTATGAGAGTATAGGGGCCAAGGGAAAACTTCCCCTTTGCCCTCTGACTATTTGCTGAAAATCACTAGCAGGCAGACTAATAATAGGAAAAAAGGCATATAAAATTATTTGATTATAGTTTTATGTATATGGGAGCTTTCAGAATGAATACCCAAAGAAACAGGGAAAACTGTCTATTTTTATACTTAAGTTAAATGAAGTATGGACAGCCAGGTAGAAATATTAATGGACACAAAGGATATGATCTAATGCTAATAGACTGAGCGGGGAAACCCAGTAAGGCCTGTCTGCCTAGATTCTTGATGTCTCTGAGCATGCATTTCTTCCTTCTGTATATGGGGCAGGACCCTCTCTGGAATGAGAGTATTATGACCTATAATCAAACAAGACAGGTCAGATAATTTCTGTATGGCCAATTTTTACACAGAAAATGGGGGCATGGGGGCAACCTGCAGTAATATTTTTAAGTTTTATGGCTGGTTTAAAGGGAAAAGGGCTCTGGTTTCTGTGATCTGCCCTGGGAAAGATGGATTCTAGTTTCTATGGCTAACCTCAAGGAAGAATGAAAGGCCAGAGACAGGAGGGTAGGAGAAGGTCAAAGAAACACCCTTGCTTCTGAGGCTACTCCTGAAGCCTTGATTGTGGGGTATTGTTTTCTAAGCCCCAACAAGCAGTAAAACTCACCCAAAACAAGACCATTGCAAAGGTTTTCCTGGTTTCATAATACAATTTTCATTAACATTTTGCCATTTATTTTAAGATTGAGCCTCTTCAAATATTTAAAATCCATTTGTATATCCTTTTCTCTGTTCATATCCTTTTTCTGTTTTCTCATGTTATGTTTTTAGGAAATTGACTTGTAGACATTATTCATATGTAAAGATGGCTTTTGTAATATATGTTGGTTTATTTGCCATGCAGAAAATTTTTTATAGTCAGATTTATTCAAGTTTTACTTTAATTGCTTCTGGCTTTTGTTTTATACTTGGAAAGTCCTTTTCTAATCTGTGATTACAAAACAACAACAACAACAAAAAACCTTATGGTTTCTTCTATTTATTCGGTAATTTCTATTTTAAAGTTTCTTTATATGAATTTTACGTTTTTCTTGTGAAGATCATTTCTAGGTATTTTATCATTTTTATTGCTATTGTAAGTGGATTTTGTCTTTTATTAGATCTCCTAACTCGTTTTTTCAATATATAAGGGCCACTAATTTCTGTATACAGATTTTTTAGTCAGTCACTTTATTCAATTCTGAAAAGGTTTTTAGGTAATTGTTTTAAGATTTTCACAAATAAAATTATGTTACCTGCCAATAGTAATAATCTAAACTCATCCTTTCTCATATTTAAACCCCTAAATTATTTTTTCACTTTCTATACTTGGTATCCCCAGAGTAATGTTAGACAATAGTGTGATAGCAAGCCTTCTTGTCTTGCTACTCAGGTAATCTTATATCTTAAATCATCTTAGAACTTTCTAATTTCATTAGCTTCTCCCTATTTGCTAGATCTTTTTAATCTTGAAAAACTCTCTGTGGATATCATACTGCAGGTCAGTATGAAGCCACTGCTCTCTCGCTTTTCTTTTAAATGTCTTAGAAATGTTATTTACAGTTGATCCTTGAACAACATGCATTTGGACTACATGAGTTCATTGGATGCGGATTCTCTTCAGCCTCTGGTAACCTTGAGGCATCAAGACCAACCCCTTCTCTTCCTCCTCCTCCTCAGCCGTCTTAATGTGAAGATGATGAGGATGGAAATCTTTATGATGATCCACTTCCACTTAATGAATATAAGTATACTTTCTCTTCCTTATGATTTCCTTAATAACATTTTCTTTTATCTGGCTTACTTTCTTGTAAGAATAAAGCATATCATACATATAACATACAAAATATATGTAAGTCAGTTGTTTATGTTATCAGTAGTACCAACCACATGCTATTAGTAATTAAGTTTGGGGAAGTCAAAAATTACATGTGAAATTTTGACTGTGCAGGAAGTCAGCACCCCTCACTCCTGCATCATTCAAACGTCAGCTATATTCTTTTTCTTCTCAGATTCTCATCTTCCATTTATTCCACCATTAGTTTCAATCTAGCTTTTGTTTCTGTCACCAGGTAGGTCAGGTAGACTGGCCTGTGAATAAAGCAGGCCTCAAGAAACTCTTTGGTGGTGGTGACAGTTGCAGGGAAACTGAGTTCCAGAGGTGACCATTGGCAGCAGTGTAAAAAGTGGGGTCTAATGACAGTTCAAGTCTTCTCCCTGGTGTCAAATGTGACAGCTAGTGTCCACTGGCTGCATCAATAGTATCTTCTCTTGATTTCCTCTGCAACATGGTTTTGGACATTGTTTCTGGCGGCTGGACTCTGATCTGGTTTACCACATCTCTGAGAGATTTAATAAATTACCTAATGCCCTTTAAATAAATTCAGTGTCTGCTTATATTAACAACTGTTTGGTTTCTGTTACTTGCTCTTGCTGAGATTACCAACATACTCATTCAATCGTGGTATTCAACCTAATTAATTATTTCCTCTTTCTAGAATTATTCTTATTCCTCAGTTTCTAGGATGCCACATTTTTAGTTTCCCTTTCTCCTCTCTGGCCACTTTTAGGTTTCTTTTTCTGGCACTACCTTCTCTTCAGCATGTCATTTAAATATTCCCATTTCTCAGGATTAGACCTTATTATTCTCACAGTATGCTCATGTCCTAACAGATTTCATATATTTACATGGCTGGAAATATAATCAATTTGCTGACTACTTCTAAACTTATTTCCTCAGCATAGATTGACGTTACAAGTTCTACATCTACATATATAACTATGCTCAGCATTTCTGCTTATATATCTCATATGCAACTTGAACTCTAAGTTATGATATTTGGCCCTAAAATGGTCTCATCTCAGTGAATTACATCATCATCTATCCAGTGTTCATGTCAGAAATCTTAGAATCATCCTTTACTTTTTCCCTCTTGCCCCCTAAATCCAACCAAGCCCCAAGTCCTGTCAATTTCTTTTCAACTCTGTCAGTTTCTCCACTTTTATCACTTTGGGTCTAATTACCATCATTTCTTATTTGAATTCCTATCCACTTAACTGATTCTTGAATTCACTCTTATTTTCAGCAATCCATTCTGTTTATGGAAGTCAAATTGCTGTTTTTAAAATTGGAAAATTTATCATATGACTTCTCCATTGCAAATCCTTCAATAGGTTCCCATTGCTGTTACAATGAAATCCAAAATACTCTATACTCAAGCCAAAAGAATATCCTTTACCTGGTCTTTTTTGAGCTCATTAGACTCTTTTGCCCTTCTTCTATGCTGTATTAGTCAGTGTACAGCTGGAAAAACAGAATCCAAGAACCATTTCAATGAATAAAATATTACCTGGAGATCAGGAAGCTGTTATCACCTTCCACTAGTCTTTACTTCTCTTTGATATGTTGCAGGCACTGTGCCTATTCTTGCCACCTTGTGACAGAAATTAATATAAAATGTGCTTACCAAAGACTTAACAAAATGTAATTTGCAAGCTTCTAGCTCCTGTGATTGAGAGGGGAACACAAATAACAGGCACATGTTCCTACTCTTAACTTTTCAAATGAACCAAACTTGGCTTTAAACCACTCTATCAAGACACACACACACACGCTCACACACAAACACAATTTCCATAAGGTTAATATTAATTTATTCTTTGGGTATTAGCCTAAACAACAGTTCATCAACAAAGCTATTTTTGTCCCCAACATATTAATTTTGTTCCCTCAGTATGTACCCTCTGGCACCCTGTGCCTTTCCTCATGACATTCATAAAACTGAGACTAAATAATTAAATAGATGATATTCATTTAATATCTACCACTCATGCCAAAGTAAAAAGTCATAGAAACGAAAGACACATATGCCTTGTTAATTGCTACATCCCCACTGGATGGAGTGTGGAAGACGTGGAATAAATATTTGCTGAATAAATGCAGTGTATCTTCTATTAGAGTATTCAAAAGGGTAGTCCCTTCATTTATTGTTTATAATCCCTTCAGGGACAAAAACTGTTTGAAATGGTTGTTTTACCATAAGCAAAAGAGTCCGTTTCTCAGGGATTTCTCTTATGTTATACAGAAATTTACCAAAAAGTGACACATTAAGTTGTGAGGGTTAATTTTAGGTATCAACTTGACTGGACTAAGTAATATTCACAGAACAGGTAAAGCAAAACGTCTGGGTGTGTCTGTGAGGGTGTTTCCAAAGGAGACTGGCCTGTAAGTCAGTGGACAGAGTGGAAACTTTCAAGTGGGCAGACACCATCCAATTGGCTGGGGGCCCAACAGAACAAAAAAGGACAGAAAAAGATTTTCCCTCTCTCTATCCTGGAGCTTACATGCTCTCTTCCCTCTGTCCTTGGACATTAGAACTCAAGGCTCTCCAGCCTTAGGACTCTAGGACTTACACCAGTGGCACTCCCACCTTGGGTTCTCAGGCCTTTAATCTCAAACTGAGAATTACACAATCCACTTCCCTTGTTTCAAGGCTTTTCAACTTGTTTGAGCCATGCTGTTGCCATTTCAAAATCTTCAGCCTGTAGTGGGACTTCTCAGCTTCCATAATTACATGAGCCAGTTTCTATAAGAAACCCTCTCTCTCTCTCTATCTATCTGTCATCTATCTACCTATCTAATTACCTAGCTGCTTATCAACCTATGTAGCCTATTGCTTCTATCTCTCTGGAAAACCCTGACTAATATAAGTGTCTTGGAACCATGAATGCCTAAATATTTTTCAATAATCTAATATATTCCATATTAATTTAAGTAACCATGAAGACAGTTATGAAAATAGATAGGAAAAAGAGTCCAAAATAAGAAAAATTAGAAAGCAAAGACCCCTCTAATCTTGAGGTTCTATCACATCAAGATATAGAAACATAACAAAATATATGAAAACAGATTTTCACAGATTTGAAAACAACAAAATCTGAAATCTTACCACATTGGGAGGCCAAGATGGGAATCCAGGAGTTTGAGACCAGCCTGGGCAACATAGCAAGACCCTGTCTATAAAAAAAATGTAAAAAATTAGTTGGACATGTGACACACACCTGTGGTCCCAGCTACTGGGAATATGAAAACAACAAAATCTGTTTTACCTAAATATTCACATACATTTTATGCCATAATGATATTTTCAAATAGTGAATGGCAACATCTGAGCATTAAAGTATTTGATACTGAAGGAATTAGAATTGACTCATTTGACAAGCTGGTTGACAGTGCTCCAATTTGACTCTATCTATTAGGTCAAGCCTTTGGCTCTTTATTCCCATAACAGAAAGACTCTAGGACACAAGAGGGCAGCTGAGCTATCAGCAGTCTGTTATCTTTGAAGCTGGGTTCCTGAATCTGCAATTAGATTTTAGAAATTCTAATACTGAGGGTTTGTTCTATTTTTAAGAGGTGAGTTGTATCTATGCTTTTCCATCATCAGAGGCTTATAATATAACCATTTATAGATTCTGATTTGTGGGGGAAGGTGGAGATAAGGTTACAATGAACGAACTTTGAAATTATTGCTGAGAGAGAGGAAAGGGTGAGAAGGGAAGTTCCATTAAGAGGTAATTGATGTAGTTCATCTAGGAGTGCTTTTTTATTGGAGAAATAAGAAGCAGTCTTATCCAATGGAAGTGTATGGGCTAAGGAAATGGATGGAGGCTTGAGGAGAAAGGAGAAAATTTGAAGCAGTCACTGCAAAATCTTCAAAAAGATGACTGTAAGTATTCTTGCATAGCTTTGAGAATTTGAAGAAAAGTTTGATATCATGAAATATCAGCAATTATAATTGGCACCCTGTTGATCTTTTATGAAGCAACTATTGATATGTATGGCCGGAGTGCTGAGTTAGTGAGGGCTAGCAAAGCAGACAAGGGCTGATGAGCATGTTATTGAAAAGTTTACCATGAATTCCAATCTGAATAGAAAGGCAGAAAAGCCAGAATTGGAGTCATGGATTTGGAGATAAGTATTACAAGACAAAAATTGGAAGACAAAGCATAAATTCAACAGTGATGATAAATTGCTAGGAAAACAGGAGGCTAGGCAAGAAAAAACTTTTAAATGAGAAATTCCTACTGAGACCAGAGGTTCTAAGGAGATTGAAAACAACCGATTTTGTCAAGGACTTCAAGTAGAAGCAGAATTTTTAAAACACACACAGAAGTTCAAAAGGTGAGGGGGTTGTTAAAGAAAGGCTACAAATAATGGTCTAGGTCTAGAAGTAGATTACCCAGCCCGTTTCAAGAAACATGGGTTGAAGTACGTGGAATAAACAGAAGCTTTTTTAAAGAAAAAGCTGCCAAAGATCTTAAATTTTAAGATACAAATTCATGTTTCATTTAGTTTGAGAAGGTAGACTGGGATGTTTGTTTGTGGTGGAACAGGGTCCTAAAGAGTCTTATGAGAAAAACAAAGAGACTACTCAGGAATGGAGTTGGCCTATAGCCTAGGGAGGTAGGCTAGATAAGGTAGTTAGAAATAAACTGAGTTTTCATTTCCTAGACAAGATGGCCGAATGAGAACAGCTCTGGTCTGTAGCTCCCAGTGAGACCAACACAGAAAGTGGGTGATTTCTGCATTTCCAACTGAGGCATGCAATTCATCTCATTGGAACTTGTTAGACAGTGGGCACAGCCCAAGGAGGGCAAGCAGAAGCAGGGTGGGGTGTTGCCTCACCTGGGAAGTGCAAGGGGTAGGGAAATTCCTTCCCCTAGCTGAGGGAAGCTGTGAGGGACCCTGCCAGACACTATGCTTTTCCCACAGTCTTTGCAACCCACAGACCAGGGGATTCCCTCTCCCTCAGGTGCCTACCTCACAAGGGCCCTGGGTTTCAAGGACAAAACTGGGTGGCTGTTTAGGCAGACACCAAGCTAGCTGCAGGAGTTTTTTTTCATACCCCAGTCATGCCTGGAATGCCAGGGAGACAGAATCATTCACTAAACCAGGCAACCAATGGTCTTGCTCAGTGGATCCCACCCCCACAGAGCCCACCAAGCTAAAATTCTAGCTTGAAATTCTCACTACCAGGAAAACAGTCTGAAGTTGACAGTGAGCTCTAGACCTTGGTGGGGGTGGGGGTGAGGGGCATCTGCTCTTACTGAGGCTTTAGTAGGCAGTTTTCCACTCAGTACAAACAGAGCACCCAAAAAGTTCAGACTGGGCGGAACCCACCATGCCACAAAGCTACTGTTGCCAGACTGCCTCTCTAGATTTGTCCTCTCTGGACAGGGCATCTCTGAAAGAAAGGAAGCAGCCAAGTCAGGGGCTTATAGATCAAACTCCCATCTCCATGGAACAGAGCACTTGGGGGAAGGGGCAGCTCTGGGCACAGCTTCAGCAGACTTAAACATTCATGCCTGCTGGCTCTGAGGAGAAGAGCAGATCTCCCAATACAGTGCTTGAGCTCTGCTAAAGGACAGTCTGCCTTCTTAAGTGGGTCCCTGAACCCCATGCCTGCTGACAGGGAGACACCTCCCAGCAGGGATTGACAGATGTCTCATACAGGAGAGCTCCAGCTGGCATGTGGAAGGTGCTCCTCTGGGACAAAGCTTCCAGAGAAAGGAGCAGGCAGCAATCTTTGCTGTTCTATAGTCTCTGCTGGTGATACCTAGGCAAACAAAGTCTGGAGTGGACCCCCAGCAAACTCCAGCAGACCTACAGAAGAGGGGCCTTGTTAGAAGGAAGACTAACAAATAGAAAGTAATAGCATCAACATCAACAAAAAAGATGACCATGCAAAAACTCCATATGAAGCACCAACAGCAAAGAACAAGGGTAGATAAATCCAGGGTGAGAAATAATCAGCACAAAAAGGCTGAAAATTCCAAAAACCAGAATGCCTCTTCTTCTTCAAAGGCTCACAACTCCCCTCCAGCAAGGGAATGAAACTGGATGGAGAATGAGTTTGACAAATTGACAGAAGTAAGCTTCAGAAGGTGAGTAATAACAAACACCTCTGAGCTAAAGGAGCATGTTCTAACCCAATGCAAGGAAGCTAAGAAACTTGAGAAAGTGTTAGAAGAACTGCTAACTAGAATAACCAGTGTAGAGAAGAAAATAAATGACCTGATGGAGCTGAAAAACAAGCATGAGAACTTTGTGAAGCATACATAAGTTTCAGTAGCCAAATCAATCAAGCAAAAGAAAGCATATCAGAGATTGAAGATCATCTTAATGAAATAAAGCATGAAGACAAGATTAGAGAAAAAAAGAATGAAAAGAAATTACCAAACCTCCAAGAAATGTGGGACTATGTGAAAAGAAAAAACCTATATTTGATTGGTGTACCTGAAAGTGACAGGGAGAATAAAACCAAGTTGGAAAACACACTTCACGATATTATACAGGAGAACTTCCCCAACCTAGCAAGACAGCCCAACATTATATTCAGGAAATACAGAGAACACCACAAAGATACTCCTCAAGAAGAGCAACCCTGAGACACATCATCCTCAGACTCACCAAGGTTGAAATGAAGGAAAAAATGTTAAGTGCAGCCAGAGAGAAAGGTCGGGTTACCCACAAAGGAAAGCCCATCAGACTAACAGGGGATCTCTCTGCTGAAACCCTACAAGGCAAAAGAGAGTGGGGGTCAATATTCAACATTATTAAAGAAAATAATTTTCAAGCCAGAATCTCATATCCAGACAAACTAAGCTTTGTAAGTGAAGGAAAAATAAAATTCCATACAAACAAGCAAATGCTAAGGGATTTTGTTGCCACCAGGCCTGCCTTACAAGAGCTTCTGAAGGAAGAACTAAATATGGAAAGGAAAAATCACTACCAGCCATTGCAAAAACAAACCAAAATCTAAAGACCATCAACACTATGAAGAAACTGCATCAACTAAAAGGCAAAATAACCAGCAAGCATCATAATGACTAGATGAAATTCACACAATATTAAGCTTAAATGTAAATGGGCTAAATGCCCCAATTAAAAGGCACAGACTGGCAAATTGGATAAAGAGTCGAGACCCATCCCCATTGGTATGATGTATTCAGCAGACCCATCTAACACACATAGACTCAAACTAATGGGATGGAGAAATATATACTAAGCAAATGGAAAGCAAAAAATAGTGGGGTTTGTAATCCTAACCTCTGATAAAACACATAATTGGAACTAAAACACTCTCAGTCTCTCAGATTACAATGCAGTTACACTAGAACTCAGGATTAAGAAATCCACTCAGATCTGCAGAACTACATGGAAACTGAATGATCTCCTCCTGAATCACTACTGGGTAAATAATGAAATTAAGGAAGAAATAAATGAGTTCTTTTAAACCAGTGAAAACAAAGACAATGTACCAGAATATCTGGGACACAGCTAAAGCAATGTTTAGAGGGAAATTTATAGCACTATATCCTCATAGGAGAAAGCAGGAAAGATCTAAAATGGGCACCCTAGCATCACAATGAAAAGAAGTAAAGAGGCTGGGTGTGGTGGCTCATGCCTATAATCCCAGCACTTTGGGAGGCCGAGGTGGGTGGATCACGAGGTCAAGAGATCGAGACCATCCTGGTCAATGGTGAAACACCATGTCTACTAAAAATACAAAAATTAGCTGGGCATGGTGGCATGTGCCTGTAGTCCCAGCTACTTGGGAGGCTGAGGCAGGAGAATTGCTTGAACCCAGGAGGCAGAGGTTGTGGTGAGCCGAGATTGCACCATTGCACTCTAGCCTGAGTAACAAGAGTGAAACTCCATCTCAAAACAAAAAACAAGAAAATAACTAAAGAATCAAGAGCAAACAAATTAAAAGCTTGAAGAAGACAAGAAATAACTAAGATCACAGTAGAACTGAAGGATATAGAGACATGAAAAACCCTTCAAAAAAATCAGTGAATCCAGGATCTTATTTTTGAAAAGATTAACAAAATAGATAGACCAATAGCCAGACTAATAAAGAAGAAAAGAGAGAAGAATCAATCAGACACAATAAAAAATGATAAATCCCACTGAAATACAACTACCAACAGAGAATATTAGAATATTATAAACACCTCTATGCAAATAAACTAGAAAATCTAGAAAAAATGGATAAATTCCTGGATACCTACACCTTCACAAGACTAAACCCAGAAGAAGTCAAATCCCTGAATAGACCAATAACAAGTTATAAATTTGAGGCAGTACTTAATAGCCTACTAACCAAGAAAAGCCCTGGTCCAGATGGATTCACAGTCAAATTCTACCAGAGGTACAAAGAAGAGCTGGTAGTATTCTTTCTGAAACTATTCCAACAACAGAAACAGAAGGACTCTTCTCTAACTCATTTTCTGAGGCCAGCATCATTCTGATACCAAAATCTGGCAGAGACATGACAAAAAAAGAAAATTATACGCCAATATCCCTGATGAACATTGATGCAAAAATCCTCAATAAAATACTGGCAAACTGAATCAAGTACCACATCAAAAAGCTTATCCCCACAATCAAGTCAGCTTCATCCCTGGGATGCAAGGCTGGTTCAACACATGGAAATCAATAAAGGTAATCCATCACATAAACAGAAACAATGACAAAAACTACATAATTATTTCAACAGATTCAAAAAAGGCATTTGATAAAATTCAACATGCCTTCATGTTAAAAACACTCAGTCAACTAGGTATCAATGAAACTGATCTAAAAATAATAAGAGCTATTTATGATGAACCCACAGCCAATATCATACTGAATGGTCAAAAGCTGGAAGCATTCACTTTGAAAACCAGCAGAAGACAAGGATGCTCTCTCTCATCACTCCTATTGAACATAGTATTGGAAGTTGTGGCCAGGGCAATCGGGCAAGAGAAAGAAACAAAGGGTATTCAAATAGGAAGAGACAAAGTCAAATTATCTCTGTCTGCAGATGACATAATTGTATATTTAGAAAACCCCACTATCTCAGTGCAAAAACTCTTTAAGCAAAATAAGCAACTGCAGCAGAGTCTAAGGATACAGAATCAATGTGCAAAATTCACAAACATTCCTATACACCAGCAATAGATAAATAGAGAGCCATATCATGAGTGAAATCCCATTCACAATTGCTACAAACAGAATTAAATACCTAAGAACACAACTTACAAGGGATGTCAAGAACTACTTCCAGGAGAACTGGAAACCTCTGCTCAAGGAAATAAGAGAGGACAGAAATAAATGGTAAAACATTCCATGCTCATGGATAGAAAAATCAATATCATGAAAATGGCCATGCTGCCCAAAGTAATTTATAGATTCAACGCTAGCCTCATTAAGCTCTACCATTGACTTTCTTCACAGAGTTAGAAAAAACTACTTTAAATTTCATATGGAAACAAAAAAGAGCCCATATAGCCAAGACAGTCCTAAGCAAAAAGAACAAAGATGGAGGCATCATATTACCTGACTTCAAACTATACTACAAAGCTACAGTAACCAAAATAGCATGGTATTCATTCAAAAACAGATATACAGACCAATAGAACAGAACAGAGGCATAAGAAATAACACCACACATCTACAACTGAGGGAATGTGTTCTCTTCCAGGTCCACAAGGGGACGTAGCTTTAAGGGCAAAAATTTCCTAGAACCATGACCCCCTCCCATCTCTCTCCATCCAGGAGACTTAACAGTTTATGTTTGAATTTTGTGGGCATGGGAAGAAACTAAGAGTCAATCACTCCAGTGGAAGTTCTAAGGAACTCCTTTCATTGGCCTGGGGTCTTAGAGAAGGTTGGGGTTCCTCCCAGGTTGAAAGTCGCCTTCTTCCACACCCCTTCAGACTTCATGTTTGGATCCCCTTCCACAAACACTCCCTTCATGGAAGCCATCTTTCTCTCTCCTGGAGTTCCCTTCCACACTCTCTCGTGGAAGCCTGTCTTCCCTCCTAAACTCCATCTCTCTCTGTTCCCTTCCACTCAGGGTGGAAGCTGTTTCCTCTCCTAGATTCCATCTTTCTGGATTCTCTCACTCAGTATGAGAGTTAGCTGTTTCTCTCTAAATAATAAATAAATAAATAAATAAATAAATAAATAAATTACTTTCTACAAACACTTTTGAGTCCAGCATTTACTGCACACTGTGCCTTGGTCCCCTCTCTCATTCTTGAGAGGGCAGGAGACCAAGAGCCTGAAGAAACATCCTCTCAGGGGAGCTAAGGGCACCTTGAGCCTTTGAACCCCAATATTACATGTTTGGTGAGCCAGCCAGGAGAGTGGTACACCAGAAAAAGGGTTACAGCCAGGAAAGAGGTACAGCCAGAGAAGAAGACTTCAAAATCGTGAGTAAAACTGGCCCCATCCTGTCCTGTCTCCTTAAGAACATCTGAAGCAGGCACAGCCAGGCAGGGCTTCAGGGAACTGGAGCAGCGTCACTGAGCCTTGGTGGCATGACCCAGCCCGTCTTAAGTGGTGTGGGCTAGCCGGAATTAAAAGCACAGTTTCTGTACCTTCAAGCTCTCTCTCTGCTTTCCCTCTCCTTCTCTATCCTTTGGGACCAAAACCTGAAGGAGCCTGTGGAGAGGAGAAGGCGATCACTGCCCCCAGGGCCTTTCCCTCCTTGCCGGCTGGGAACAGCCCAGCCCCTGAACAGGAACTGGGACCTCTCACAGCTCAGCTGTGCAGCAAGCTGCAGCCGGGCTAGAGAAAACAGCGGGGAGAAGTGAGGTAGAGCTTGAGCTGTAAGGGACCTGGGAGCGTGGTGGCCTGGCCCATAGTTCTGGAAGGCCTCCCTGGCATTGTCCAGTCCCAGGCAGCCAGGTAAAAAGGCTCCCCAGGATGCACGGGTCCCTGTGTAGGCAGCAGCTTGGGGAGTGGCCCAGGTGCACACATGGTTCTGGCAGGGTCAACATGGTGACTGAAAGCCATGGGCACATGGGAATGCACGGCTGGCCCAGCAGTGGCTGCTAACATGGCTTTTAAACTGTTGTGGCAAGCGGCTTTTTTCCTCTGCGAGCGTGGCTGATAGAAAGGAAGTGGCTGTTGGCCGTCAGCCCCGCCCAGTTTTTAGGCGGGCCACCTAGTCTCAGGGTGCAGTATTCTCATTCAAAATACAGCTTAAGAAAGTTTTCTGTCTTATTTAATGCAACTGGCCTGTGTGCACTGTTGGTTAAGATACAGGGTCTATAATTGCAGGGTTGCTGGTTCAAGTCCCTGCTGGGAGCCTGTCCTGAATTGGCAAAACCTTTTGGGGAAATTCAGAAGCTGAAATCTATGGGACTTTGTGTTTGGTGTATAATTTGTCTTGCTTAGGATTGGCTCTCTCTACGGCAGAACTTTTCCATATAGAAGATCATAGTTAAAATGGTTCCAGGCCCCAAATAGTCAATGGCAGATCTCACAACCTTAAGAACATTTTCCTACAAGAGAAGATGGATTAGGGGAAAGGAGGCCTGGGTCCTAAGGGTGTTGTTCCAGCCTCAGCCATGTGACCCATCTTCTTTGAATTGTGTGCTCTAATAACCCCTCCCAAGAAGTTTACCCTTCTGGGGCAGTTTTATAAATTGGCCTGTATAAGTTGGACTTTTGCTGGGAAATATTGGTGCCCACCTTCTGAGCCTCATTGGCCTCATCGGGGCTCGTTGGTACGTGACTACCTAACCCAATAGATCCTCTCATTCCGTTCCTCTATGGTAGTCACTGGAGGTAATGTAGGCAGTGAGGGTGGTCGTATGATGTTGGTTTGTCGTGATTCAAATCCAGTATATCTTATCATACATCTGATAAGATGGATCATGCATTTTGGGCATATGAAATTTCAGGGTACTGACTAAAAGATGTTTCAGTTTAGTGCCCATCTTACCTGGGGGACACCTCAGGTAGAAGTGGCTATAATTTCTTTAACCGGGGATGCGGGCATCCCTTGTGTCTGAGTTCACATGGGTGCTTCTATTCCCAAGTTCAAGTCCCCATTAAAGTGTATACTGGAAAATTGGGACCAATTTGACAAATAGTCTTTAAGGAAGATGCCACTCATTTTTCTCTGCCAAATAGCATGGCCAAATTATCCTCTGCTGAGTGGCAAACCTAACCCCCAAAGGGAAGGGAAAAAAAACCAACAGCTTTCCTTGAGCGATTGAGGGACGCCTTAATAAAGTATGCACCCTGTCACCAGATTCCATTAAGAATCAGTTAATACTAAAGGACAAGTCCATTATTCAGTCAGCAGCAGGTATCAGATGGAAGCTCCAGAAGCTGGCTTTCGGACCAGAACAGAGTCTGGAATCATTACTGAACCAGGCAACCTTGGTGTTTTATAATAGAGATGAGAAGGAACAGGCTGAAAGGAACAGGAGAGATCAGCCTTAGTTATGGCTTTCAGGCAAGCAGACCCAGGGGCTCAAATGAGGGAAAGGCTTGGGTTAGCCAGTCTGGCAGAACTTGTTACCAGTGCAGTCTCAAGGGACATTTTACAAGAAATTATCCCCAGAGGAATGGACCACCATCTTGTCCTTGCCTGCTGTGCCAAGGAAATCACTGGAAAGCACACTGTCCCAGGGGATGAAGGTTCCCAGGGCCTGAGGTGTCCGACCAGATGACCCAATGGCAGGATTGAGGGTGTCTGGAGCAAGTGCCAGCATGAGCCATCACCCTCACAGAGCCCTGGGTAAAGCTGACCTTAGAAGTCCAGGATATCAGTCTTCTCCCAGATGCTGGCACAGTCTTCTCAGTATTTCTTTCCTGCCCTGAAGACTTGGGCTTGTTAAATCTCTCCCCTCAGACTCTCCCTCTCTAGGCCCATCTTGGGAAGGACAATTTTTGGTTATTCTGTCTACCTCAACGGCAGTTAAAGTGGTGGGAATTGACTCATGGATTCATCACACTCGGCCGAAGCCTTGGACAACTCCTGAGGAAAGTCATAGACCCTCCACTCCGCAGCCTGCAGTTCCAGGAGACGGCCCTTCATATCCCTGCGAGCTCTTAGAAGATCTACATCTGCTTTTCCAACAAGATCCTCAGGGAAGTAACCACACATAAGTCTAATTTATATCCTGGCATTCACAGGACTATAACCCTCAGCTTCGCTATCTCTCAAACTCTGAGCATCCTTTTCTTAGTGGGAAGGGAATCTGTCTTTGGGAAAAATGCTGATATTTTGTCAATCAGTTAAGTGTTGTGAAGCTTGTTTAACAACTAAATGCCCTGGCTCTATTCTCTCCTAGGCTCATTTATAACCATTCTCTATTTGTTGGCCTCTGGGCCTCTCATCTTTAACCACCATGTCACACTCATTTCTTATAGAACCATAAGGTCACAAATAATCCTGCCGCTGGAACCCCTGATGTCCTTGGCTTGTGAGCTCTATCGTGGACCTCAGGATCAACCTGTATCCCTGAAAGGCTCCCCTCTGGAGGAAGCCTCAACTGCAAGGCCCTTTCTACACCCCATTTCAGCAGGAAGTAGTTAAAGAGGATCCACACCCGTAATTCCAACAGAAGTTGGGCTTTCCTGTTCAGAGCGGGGGAATGAGGGAATGTATTCTCTTTCCGGGTCCACAAGGGGCGTAGTTTTAAGGGCAAGAACTTCCTAGGGCCATGCTGCCCTCCCATCTCTCTCCATCCAGGAGACTTAACAGTTTATGTTTGAATTTCACTGGCGCGGGAAGAAACTAAGAGTCGATCACCCAAGTGGAAGTTCTAAGGAACTCCTTTCCTTGGCCAGGGGTCTTAGAGAAGGTGGGCGTTCCCCCCAGGTTAAAAGTCCCCTTCTTCCACAACCCTTTGGACTCCATGTTTGGGTCCCCTTCCACAAACACTCCATACATGGAAGCCATCCTTCTCTCTCCTGGATTTCCCCTCTGGAGTCCCCTTCCACATTCTCTTGTGGAAGCCTGTCTTCCCCTCCTAAACTCCATCTCTCTCTGTTCCCTTCCCCAGAGTGGAAGCTGGATTCCATCTTTCTGGATTCTCTCACTCAAAAGTTAGCTGTTTCTCTCTCTCTCCTCTCTCTCCTCTCTCTCCTCTCTCTCTCTCTCTCTCTCTCTCTCTCTCTCTCCTCTCTCTCCTCTCTCTTCTCTCTCTCTCTCTCTCTCTCTCTCTCTCTCTCTCTCTCTCCCCCACACACACACACACTTTCGACACTTTTGAAACCAGCATTTACTATGCACTGTGCCATGGTCCCCTCTCATTCTTCAGAGGGCAAGAGACCAAGAAGCTAGAAAAACGTCCTCTCATGAGAGCTAAGGGCACCCTGAAACCCTGAACCCCAATATTACACAACCATGAAAAAACAAGCAATGAGGAAAGAATTCCCTATTTAATAAATAGTGTTGGAAAACTGGCTAGCCATGTACAGAAAACTAAAACTGTATATATATCTTATATAAAAATTAACTCAAGATTGATTAAAGATTGAAACATAAAACCATAAAAACCCTAGAAGAAAACCTAGGCAATACCATTCAGGAAATAGCCATGGTCAAAGACTTCATGACTAAAACATCAAAAGCAGTGGCGACAAAAGCCAAAATTGACAAATGGGATCTAATTAAGTGTAAGAGCGTCTAAACAGCAAAAGAAACTATTATCAGAGTGAACAGGCAGCCTGTTCTCTACAGAATTGGGAAAAATTTTGCACTCTATCCATCTGACAAAGGGCTAATATCCAGAATCTACAAGGAACTTAAACAAATTTACCAGAAAAAAAAAACCATCCAAAAGTGAGTGAAGAATATGAACACTTTTCAAAATAAGACATTTATGCAAGCAACAAACATGAAAAAAAGCTCATCATCAGTGATCATTAAAGAAATGCAAATCGAAACCACTGTAAGATACCATCTCATGCTAGTTAGAATAATGATCACCAAAAAGTCAGGAAACAACAGATGCTGGAGAGGATATGGAGAAATAGGAATGCTTTTACACTGTTGATGGGAGTGTAAATTAGTTCAACCATTGTGGAAGACAGTGTGGTGATTCCTCAGGGATCTAGAACTAGAAATACCATTGACCCAGCAATCCCATTACTGAGTATATGCCCAGAGGATTATAAGTCATTCTACTCTAAAGACACATGCACATGTATGTTTATTGCAGCACTGTTCACAATGGCAAAGATTTGGATCCAACCCAAATGCCCATCAATGACAGACTGGATTAGGAAAATGTGGCACATATACACCATGGAATAGTATGCAGCCATAAAAAAGGATGAGTTCACGTGCTTTGCAGGGACATAGATGAAGCTGGAAACCATCATTCTCAGCAAAACTGACACGAGAAGAGAAAATCAAACACCACATGTTCTCAGTCATACGTGGGAGTTGCACAATAAGAACATATGGGCACAGGGATTAGATCATGACACACTGGCACCTGTAGGGTGGTGGGAGGCAAGGGGAAGGATAGCATTAGGAGGTATACCTAGTGCAGGAGACGGTTTGATGGGTGCAGCAAACCACCATGGCACATGTATACCTATGTAACAAATCTGCACGTTCTGTACATGTATCCCAGAATTTAAGCATATTTAAAAAAATAGGCTGGGTCCTGTTATCCCTGCACTTTGGGAGGCTGAGGCAGGTGGATCTCAAGGTCGAGAAATTGAGACCATCCTGGCCAACATGGTGAAACCTTGTCTCTACTAAAAATACAAAAATTAGCTGGGCATGGTGGCGCATGCCTGTAGTCCCAACTACTTTGGAGGCTGACGCAGGACAATGGCTTGAGCCCAGGAGGCGGAGGTTGCAGTGAGCCAAGATCATGACACTACAAGCCTGAGTGACAAAACAAAACAAAACATAAAAACTGAGTTTTTTGTTAATATTCTTGAGTGCTGCTCCTAGAAGTTAACGTAAAGGAATTGGGAGATGGATCCGTTTTCTACTGCTGCTACAGCATTACTACCAATTCGATGGCTTATAACAACACAAATGTATTATCTTATAGTTCTGTTGGTTAGGAGTCTAACACAGTTCTCACTGGGCCAAAATCAAGGTATGGGCAGGATTGTATTCCATTTTGGGGTCTCTAAGGGGGAATCTGGGTCTTCGCTCTTTTTTTTCTGAGATGGGGTCTTGCTTGTTGTCCAGGCTGAGGTGCAGTTGTGAGATCTCAGGTCACTGCAGCCTTCACCTCCCAGGCTCAAGCAATTCTCCTGCCTCAGCTTCCAGAGTAGCTAGGACCACACGTGTGTACTATCATGTCTAACTATTCTTTTTTGTAGATAGAGAGTCTTTCTATGTTGCCCAGGCTGGTCTCAAACTTTATTCTTGCCTCCCAACATACTAAGATTACAAGTATGAGCCAGTATGCCCAGCCTGCCTTCTCAGTCTTCTATACACTGCCATATTCTTCACCTCACTGCTCCCTTCCACCTTCAAAGCCCCAACCTGTGTCTCACTGACCATTCTTCCGTGGTCACATCTCTGTCTCACTCGTGTCTTCTACCTTCCTCTGACTTTTAAGGACCCTTGTGATTACACTGTGCCCAACTGGATAATCCAGGATAAGCTCCCTATTTTTAAGGTCAGGTGATTAGCAACCTTAATTCTATCTGCAAACTTAATCCCCTTTTGCCATATATTGTTCACAGGTTTGGGGGATTAAGATATAGACCTCTTGGGGAGCATTATTCTAGAGGTAAACTGCAGAGGTTTATAAACAAAACAAGAATGATGTGAATTAACACAGTCTGGTTAATGTGAGTCAGAGTTTATCAGAATTGGTTTTGAGATTTCAATTGGATTGTTGGCAGCATGAGCCTAATCGAAATTCCACTCCCAGGCTGCTGTGATTGATATGCAATTTCTAAATGTATGTGTAAAATACTAATACAGGCAGGGTAACATAGTGAGACCCTCGGCTCTACAAAAAATAAAAATTGCTAAGCATGGTGGTATATGTTGCTAGTCCCAGCTACTCGGGAAGCTGAAGTGGGTGATCTCTTGAGTTGGGGAAGTCCAGTCTGCAGTGAGCCCTGATGGTGTCACTGCACTACAGTCTGAGTGACAGAGAAAGACCCTGTCTCAGAAGTTTAATAAAAATACTAATATTAATACTACTAATAACAAAACGACTACCATACCTTACACGTCTTGGGCTTTATGTATTAGGCCCTTTTTAAAGTAATTACATAAACTAACTCTACCCTGAAATATGGTGAGGAAGAAAGAATCATTTTCCCTATTTTCACATGAGGAAAGTAAGATGTAACTTGCCTAAGGTTACAAAGTGAGGATTTGAACTGAAACCCAGGCAATGTGACTCCAGGGATTTTACCATTACATTACACAGACTCCTTCTGTGTGTCTCTCTTGGATAGGGGGCATGGTGTGTCTGATAAATATATGTTTTGGGTTGGATAGCAAAGGGTACAAGTTAGAAACAGTGCTTTAGGTGATTAATTATGGCAGGATTTGTTGAAATATCTATGGGGGAAGAAGTGGCTTTTTACTGTACTGATCCTACACAGACACCAGAATTCTTTAGTTCAGTTCATTCTAAATACAACAGCAAAACCATCTACTCTTTTCTTTTCCCTTTCTTCCTTTCAAGAAATATTTTTTTGGTTATTGACAATGTAAAAGAAACTGTACTGGACATTACATAAAGCTGGTTAACTGAGACATGAGACTCCAAGGAACAATATTTAGTGGAAGTAAATGATAAAATCTGCTCTAAAATTTTGCTCAATGATTTATAAAATCATCAATTACATTATTGAAAAACTTTGTCATTTGTTTTTTCTACCCCTATTTTCTTCTCTATGTTCTCGCTTCTAATATCTTTCTGCTCACCCATGTTTTCATTACCTACTTTGAGTGCTTTTTTCCATCACTTTGCTCTCATGCCTTTTGCTTCTTGTTTCTCTCAGTTGTCCAGATCATTACCTCCTAGCTAGCACACCGTACATCCAACCCACTCTGGAAATAAACTATTTTATTTCAAAATACTAAAATTCCCCTGAATTCATTTTCTCCTTTCCATTTGCTTTATCACTTCATTTCATCCAGGAATGAAAGTTCAGACCTTCATTCACTCTGTTCCTTATAACAAGTTTCTTACTAAACTCGTGTTTATAATTCTCCCAAATCCCCTGACAACATATCCGATTTCACATTTTCCTCTGACTTTTCTAGCAAATCTAATCTTGTCATTCCCCTACTCAAAATTTATTTGTTCTCATGATTGACCAGATAACATCCAAACTCCCTTACAAGGTACAAACAATCCCTACCTGCCCATCTAACTTCATTTTTACCTTATCTTCCAATTCCCCTTTGTGTGATGGACTGATGTTGGCGCTGTGATTTAAACAGTTCAACTAAACAGACATGCTTACGGGTTATAGAACACATCATACTAAGTCGTGCCTCTGTGTCCTTCTGTCTATCATTCCCCTATTCCCTCTTCTGCTTTTTCCCCATCCCTATGTAAAAGTTCTGGTCATTCTTTAACACTGTTCAAATGTTACCCGTGCTGTGAGGGTTACCCAGTCTCTTTTAGGCAGACTTGAGAGTCCTCTGCTCTGTCACATACTGTCCATCCCTCCAATGTCTGCGAGAATATTGTTATTAGTATTTGGAGTCAGGACTTGGGGTTTTCTATTTCCAACACCTAACACAGATTCTAGTACATAGTAGCTTAATCATCTTTGTTAAAGCTACCTACACTATTATTTAACCTACCTACCAAAATGATACAGTATAGCTCTTTTTTTCTGCCTGCATATCCGTTTCTCAAACTATGTTTTTTGGAACACCAGCACCTCTATAGGAGTTGTTCACTATAAATAGAGCTACGCTTTAGATAGTTACGTAAAATGTAAGTTTGTTTTCATTGTAGGTTTAAGAGAAAAGTCCAAATCTTTTCTCAAATAATTTTTAAAATTTCATTTGTTTGTATTGATACATAATAGATGTACATATTTTGGGGGTACATATGACAACACATTCATGTAATTTGTAAAGATAAAATCAGTACAATTGGGATATCCATTACTTTAAATATTGGCCTTTTCTTTCTGCTAGAAACATTTGAATTATTCTCTTCTAGCTATTTGGAAATACACAACAGATTATTGTAAACTATAATCACCCTAGTGATCTATCAAACACTAGGTCTTATTTCGTCTATTACATTGTATATTCCTTTTGCTCTTAATTTCATAATAATTCTCAAGTGCAAAGTTCATTTAAAAAATCACCTAACCACCTAAAAATGAGAAATTTATGTTTGTTTTACCATGACCTGGATGGGGAGCAACAACAAGAATACAAAGCATGTGTATATACTGCTGACATGACAATATAATTAGCTCCAAATTTACATATTTCCGATCCATCTCTGCTAACCTGGATTACTGCCAATGAAAAAATAAATTTTGCTCATTTGCCTTGTTGTTTTTATTTACATTAATTGATGGACGGATGTTGGTTCTGTGATTTAAACACTTCAACTTAGAAAAAAATAGCTACTAGAAGGGAAGATCTTGGGAAACAGTCACTGAAAAATAACTTGAGGTCCAATCAGGAATATAGAAACTATACTATATAATCAAGGGAATATATGAAAATGTTGCACAGGGATGGTAGGGGTGGTTTTCCAGATCAGAAAGGGGAATACTGTGGTGACCCAGAGATATAAACTGTGGGAAGCTGTTACCACCTTTAGAGCTAGGAGGACAAGGGGAAAAGGTTGCATTATTAGAATTCAGAAGTTTAAAAGAGTTATCCTCCTTAGCTGGGGCTTGGACCTCCGACAAGTAGAAACAGCCTAGCTGGGGCTGGTACTTTTGAGGACTCATAAGGACTCTGGGATTTAGAGTAGAAAAGAAGTGGGAGGCTGGAATCAACTGTTAAAGACAGTGTGACAGGTTATTACTGCTGAGGTGACGCTGATAGCGAAGCACATGGAAAGGAACAAGTCCCTTTGTGTCCTACTCCAGGGGTCCACATTTTCTCCTGTGACCTCTATTGATAGAACCTGCCAGGAAGCCAGTTGGTAAAGGAGATACATAGTTTGCATACAGTCCTAGCACCAGCCTTACAAAACCAGGGCAGAACTATGAATACATAGTGGAGAAATAATAGTTTAATAAACAGCACCAATAGCAATTATAAGAGTGCTAAACAATGACCAGAGTAACCACCTTTCAGCTTAAAAAAAAATCATGATCTATCCTACATTCAAGACCTTAAAGAAGTATAAACCTCTAATGAATGACACATGTGCTTAAGTATGCTTTTTCACAATAATCATTTAACCATCCAATTTGGAACCTATATGGCCGACATCATTCTAGGTACTTGGGATTTTTGTTTTTCCATTTTTGTTTGTTTTTGGGGTGGGAGAGTAGGGGGACAGGATCTTTCTCCAGCTGTCTAGAGTACAGAAATGTGATCTTGGCTCACTGCCACCTCAGCCTCCCAGGCTCAGGTGATTCTCCCACCTCAGCCTCTGGAGTAGCTGGGACTATAGAGGCATGCCACCACACCTGGCTAATTTTTTTTTGTGTGTGTATTTTTAGCAGAGAGCAGGTTTTGCTATTGATACGGTTTGGCTGTGTCCCCACCCAAATTTCATATTGAATTATAGCTCCCACGATTCCCACGTGTTGTGGGAGGGACCCAGTGGTAAGTAATTGAATCATGGGGGCAGGTCTTTCCCTTGCTGTTCTCATGATAGTGATAAGCCTCATGAGATCTGATGGTTTTATAAAGGGAATTTCCCCTGGACATGCTCTCTTGCCTGCCACCATGTAAAACGTGACTTTGCTCCTCCTTGCCTTCTGCATGATTGTGAGGCCTTCTCACCAATTTGGAACTGTGAGTCAATTAAAACCTCTTTCCTTTATAAATTACCCAATCTTGGGTTTGTCTTTATTAGCAGCATGAGAACAGACTAATACAGCCTTGTTGCCCAGGCTGGTCTCAAACTCCTGGACTCAGGCAATCTGCCAGCCTCAGCCTCTCAAAGTACTGGGATTATAGGCAGGAGGTACGGTGCCTGGCCTACTTGAGTTTTAGCAGTGAAAATATAGATACTTGCTTGCCCTTGTGGAACTTTCCTTCTAGTGAGAGGGAACAGACAATAAGTAGAGACATGGCAGATGGTAAGGGCAATGGAGAAAATAAAGCAAGTTAAGGGCATAAGGATTAGATTGGTGGTGTTGGAGAGCCTCAATGATAAAGTTAAATTTTAGCAAAGACCCAAAGGAAATAGGAGGAAGAAAGGCATATGAGTATAAAGGGAAGATCTCTTCAGTAAGAAAGCATTTCATTTAATAAGAATGAGGTTAGTGAACATTATGCAAGTGGATGGGCTTTTCTGTGGTTTTGCAGTTTTTTTTTTTTTGAATCTTGACATTTTATTTAGGACAAAGATGTCTCCATAAATAAGTGGGGAAAGGATGATTTTTCCCATAACAGTAATGGGTCAATTAGCTATTCCTTTGTAAAAAAGTAAAACTTGACTCCAGCTCACAACACATAATTCTCTTTATAAAAATGTGATCCTGTTATGAGCAACATAAGGTTATTATCAAATATAGTATCAAGTTCAAATATTCCACAAAATATTGTTCACCTCTTCTACTATAGGAAAAGCTATGCTTCCTCACACAGCAGGTTGTAAAATAATTGCTGATGTTAAGGAGAATTAGCTGAAGTACATAATGTCTTACCTCTTCTATAAAATACTTCCTTTGTTTCAGAGTCAGCTATGAAATTCTAATAATAGTCTCAAACCTTTCACTTGGATTATTTAAGTAAATGTAAAATGCCTAGCACTATACATAATTACTTCTTTGTTAAGATGTCAACGTTTATTTTTTAGTTAAGAGTTAATGAACCTTGATAATTGGCAAACAAGCTTTGAACGGAAAGCAGGATGGACACCATCAGTACTCTTAATCCAAAACAATAAAACCATTGTTGGCATTAGGATTATGTTGCTTTCTGTTCATATAATTTTTTTTC
This sequence comes from Leontopithecus rosalia, assembly GCA_028533165.1. Classification (NCBI taxonomy): domain Eukaryota; kingdom Metazoa; phylum Chordata; class Mammalia; order Primates; family Cebidae; genus Leontopithecus; species Leontopithecus rosalia. The sequence continues at coordinate 89,635,108 of CM052662.1, forward strand.
TGAAAAAAATACATGCATACTTTGTTATTCAGTGGTGTCAGAAATATTAATGTTAGCTATAATTAAGCATTCCTTAAACAGTTTGTTACTCAAACAATAAATGTGAACTTATCTGTAATGGCATAGAACCCACTAACAATCTCATGTTAAAGGTTTATAAAAAATTAACAGTATTTCTGCCCTTGAAAAACAATGAGTTGTATATGTAATATAAAATCTCTTTCTGTAGCCAGTAAAAGTTTCCAACAGGAAAGCTTGGGGTGGGCATGTCAAAATTCATTCATTTGAGGAGAATGTTAAATTTAAGATTGGATACTTTTACTATAGAAAGTAGAAATTTGAGTTACCTTAGTAAATTTATTCTTTTTAACTTAAAGAATAATCTTGAGAGGTCAATAGTGTCCACTGGAAGGCAAGAACTTGGTTCTGGCAGGACAACCACCACATATGGCTGGTGGTGTTAGCAGAGCACTTAAACTCTGTGCCTAGGTTCTTGTAGCTGTCAAGCAGAGATAATAGTAATTGCTGCCTTCCGTGGGAAGTGAGCTTGTGCTTTGACATCTTTAGTTGAAGATGCTGTATAAACACAAATTATTATTGTTAGAACATAATACATATAAAACACCAGCATGGTGCTCTTTTAATCCTTATATAAGATCTATAAATACTTCTTTTCCATGCTCTTTCTTCATTTTAGTTCAAAGAAGATCATAGCAGGTAACTATTCAATTTCTATAAATAGGGAGGAAATATATTTGTTAAAGTTCCATATTATATTTTTGAGAAGAACTAAACCTGCTAATTCCTTATGGTCTCTGTAGCAATTGCCTAATGGACCCACCCAAGTTAAGCCTTCGGCATCTTTGAAAATGTTGGCTAAATTATTTTTCTTGGAGATGTGGAACTATCAGGGAAAACCTGGGGGAATGAAATTGGCTAGTGATATTAAAATTTTGGTTGTTTAACATTTAACTGAATCTCAATAACGTGTTAAAGTGCTATCTAAACAGATAATTAGCTAGTGGCTGCGCAGTGGGCTGTCTAAATTTAGCGGTGAAATTAGGTTTAGGGAATGTGAATATAGGAAAAGAAATTTTCTCAAGGGAAAAGGTGGTGTCAGCACAGTCGAGGAATGTCACAGTAGCTACATTTTGTGAATTATGATCCTCATCAGGGGATGTCCCGGAGCGATGCAGGACAAGGGTTATTCATAGGTGCATCTTGAGGATAGGTGATAGCCTTGGCTGCAGGACACAAGCTTACAGGGAACGCCAGAGGCAGACAGGCGCAGGGAGGGGGGAAGAGGAAAGGGATGGAGGGAAAAAGGCAGACGGCGAGCTGGGAGACTGGATGGGAGGCAGAAGTTACGAAAGAAAAGCAGAGGTGGGCGGGTACAGAACGGCTCGTAGCCTTGGAGGTGAGTAAAGCCTCCTAATCCAGCGGGCGGAAGGTGGGGAGACCCCAGCGGGCGGAAGCGAGGACCGCGTGGTCTCGGCCGCAAGCAAGCGTTCGTTTAGCTTCGACAGGCTCATTTCGGGGCGGCGGATCCTGTGGAGCCTTCCCGTTATTGGAACACACTCGCGGCTACGTGGTGGACATGACGGGACCTACGTACAATTAATGTGCCCTCCGCCTTCGATCCGCCCGTGCCGGGCAGCCCCACTGTCCACCCTCCTACTCCCGCCGCAGAACCGACGTGGCAGCGGCTCCAAGGTCACGCCGGCACTGTGCGGGGCGGGAGACGGCCAGGGCAGGGCAGGCGGCCACCGGGGGCGAGCGAGGGTCACGGCGGGCTGGGCGCTCCCTTACGGGCAAACGTGAACACGTCCCGAGGTCGCGTCTCCGCGATCAGTTCCAAGGAAAACCGGCAAAAGCAATAAAACGACACAGACGAACATGCAAGCGAAGCGAAAGCCACGAGAACCAGCAGCGCAGTCCCGGGGATCCGCGGCCTCCCGCTGCCCGCTGCGCGGCGCAGAAACCGGACGGCCCGGCGGCCGGCGAGAAGCCGAGAGCCGCCTGCCCGCCCCGGGCGCCCACCCTTCCACCGAGCCGCCGCCCGGAAGGAGCGGGAGAAACGCCTGAGCAGAGGCGCCTCGGCGAGCGGGGCCGCGGAGGACGGGGTTCGGAGGGCACAGCTGCCCCGGGGGCAGGAAGGGGAGGCGGTCCCTCCCTCCAGGCCCCGCGCCCCGCGAGGAGGAGGATGCCCAGCCCCGCAGGCTGCGTCCGGCCTCCTACGCAGGAACCGTTAGCTTGGGCGACGGAGGACCAGCCCCTCCTGCCTTCCCCTCCCGCCCCTCCCCGCCTCGGGTCCCGGCCACAGGGAGAGCGGCGCCCGGGAGAGGCCAGCGCCGGGCGGAGGGTCCCGCCGCCCTCGCCTCAGTCGGCGCCGGGGCCTCGGTGGACCCGAGAGGGGCGGCGTGGGCGAGACCATTGGAAAGGCGGGGAAGGGGGGAAACCAGGCGGGAACGAGGGGCGGGGCCGGCTAAGCTATTCCAGATTTTCCTGCCCCTTTTGAAGCTCGGCTGTGGGAGAAACCCCGTTATCAAAGTGGATGAAAAGAGTTGCTTTTTTTTCTGAAAGGGGAGGAGCGTGTGTAGGAGGGCGGGGTGGGAGGAGGCAGCGCCGGCGCCCGGGGATCGGACGGGAGCTGAAGTTGTGCGCGGAGGGCGGGCGAGTCGGGAGCCCGCGCTGAGGGTCGGCTACTTTCCCCCCTCCCGCGTGGGGCGGGGTGGTGCGTTCCGAGTTCCCAGGAGTTCGAGGCGGGCTGTTGCCGGGGGGAGGGGAGTGGCGGCGGCGGCGGGCGGCTCCCGCCTCAGCCTCGGCAGTGGCGTCGGCGACGGCGGTGTGGAGGCAGCGGCCGGCGCTCCGCTGAGTGTGAGCCGCCGGCGACGGCGCTAGAGCCGGGAGCTGCGGCCGCGCGCGCCGGAGCTTCCACAGCCGCCGCCCAGAGCCCGAGGCGCCGGGGCCAGGGCAGCGGGGGGCCGGGCGGGCGAGCGGGCGAGCGGGCTGGGGGGAGGGCGGGGATGGCGCGGACCCCGCGGCCGGCCCTGCCGAGTCCCGGAGGCGGCGGAGCGCAACTTTCCGCCGCTTCTCTGCCCGGAGCCGGGCTCCCGCTGCAGCCCCCGACGCCGCCTCCGCTGCTGCTGCTGCTCTTCCCGCTGCTGCTCTGCTCCCGGCTCTGCGGTAGGTGCCTCTCGGCGGCCGGCGTGGGCCGAGGGACGCGCCGCGGAGGGTGCGGGCGGCGAGGGCGCCGCGGGCGGCGAGGCGGGTGCGTTCGGCGGTTGGCTGCGCGAGCGAGTGCGGAGGACTTTGGCTGGAAACTTTTCGCCGCGCCCGGGGCGAGGCCCTGGAAGGGCCGGGCCCGCGCGTGCTGCGCCGGCGGCCGGCTCCCCTCCCCCGCGGCCTCGCGGGTCGCGGCTCGGGTGGCCCGGGTGGCCCGGGGTGGGCGCTGGTGCCGAGTGCGCCGAGCTCCGGCCTCGCTCCGGGGACCCGGGGGGCGGAGAGCGCGGACTCGCGGGTTCAGGTGCCGGGATGCGTGTCGGCTGCCGTTTTCTTCCCGGCGAAACTTGAGCTGAGAGCCCGGAAGCCCTGGGACCGAGGCCGGCGGCAGGAAGCCCCCGGGTCCGCGTCACCGGGCCTCGCACCCTGGAGAAGGCAGCGCCCCAGCCCGCCCGGCC
>CM052662.1:89638887-89735308 GCA_028533165.1 Leontopithecus rosalia
CTGCCCTCCAGCTTGCGGGACGTCTCTCACACTCTCCGTGCTCATTCTAGCACCCCCCCAGGAACAAGATTTACGTGTAAAATACCTGATTTTATGGATAGCACCCCCCCAACAAGATTTACATGTTAAATACCTGATTTTATGGATAGCACCCCCCAACAAGATTTACGAGTTAAATACTTGATATTATGGATAGCACCCCCCACAGGAACAAGATTTACGTGTTAAATACCTGATTTTATGGACTCTGCCCGGCTGTTGTAACCAAAAGAGTCACACGCCAGTTTTCCATCTCTTTCCTCGTGTTAGCTTGCTGCTTTCCTGTCATATTTGGGAGCTAGTCTCAGAGTTTTGTTCCCAGGTATGGCAGACTAGAAGCCTACTTATTAAGGATCGTGCTAAAAAAGTCTGCTTTTCATGCGAGAGAAATGCACGTAAGTGATAATGAAAAGCAGTGATTTGGGAAACAAGGACACCAGTCTTTGGCGGGAGGGATAGTATTAAAACACTGCGAGACGTTATTTATTTGAGGGCTCTTAACTTGGTAAGAAAAGTGGAGGGGCAGAACTTAAGCTTGCTCAAAGACTGGTTTTCAGTATTTCATGAAACCGTAAACTGAAGTGTTACCAGTATTAAAAGGAGAGATGTGTGCAAATTTCTTGGATAGTGTGATTTAAAAGAAGGGGAATCCTATTACACGGTAGGTAGTCAGGGTAGTTGCTTTTGAGGGTAGCAAAGTTTGCATGATGGGATTGAGTGCTGCTTCTGGGCTGACAATTTCCACTACCAGTTTACCACTGTGTTTCCAGCACTGTAATGAAAGTTTCGGATTTACACGGAGTATAGTATGATCAATGAAATGGCATTAATTGTACACTGTTTCTATATCCCCAGATACTTGGTTCCAGGACAAAGTTCTTAATGCTGTATCTTTTTAAATGGATGCCAGAGTCTAGGTTGAATTTGTGTGCTGTTCTATTCCATGAAGGAGAATTGGGGATGTTGCTCACAGTCGAGTGAGAGGATACTTGGGGACCTTAGCAGTTTACTATCCTGACTTCGTTTATGTTAAGAACTGAGGAAATAGTTATACTTCCAGAGAGGCGGATCTAGTTAGGCAAAGCTCTGTGGAAGACTGAAGCCGGGTAATATGAATAGGTGATACAGGAATTATTTACATTGTAATTTCTTAGTAGTTGTGAAAATGAATTGTTGATTACTTTCGAAGGAACATCTTGGTTTTCACATGGAAGAAGAACACAATTTTTAAAAAATCTCCTTAATAATGTGATATTGGAAGGATTTGCTATTTTATAGCCTAAAAACTTAAGCAGCATAGGCAAATGGACTGTGTTTTAGAGTAGGTATCGTCTTCAGAGTCAAGTCTTCTTGTTGTAGAGGTAGACACCAGTTTTGTATTCCTGTGTGCTACTCATTTAAAGAGCTTCCTTTTTTGGCTTACAGTGTTGTAACACCCTAATTTGTGAACCCTTATGAAGAGTTTTTTCCATCAACCCTTATTTTAGAATTCAGTCTTTGAATAGGCACAATCGTTATGACTTATGGGAGCTTAATAGTATGGAAGCAAAATTTTCAAGTAAGCTGTTAACAGATTGTTGACTTCACTACTGTTAATAGAATTATAATGACATTCATAGTACTACTTACAAGGTTTGGTATGTGATTGGTATTTGCGTGGACCCAGTTTTAGAGTTGAAAAGATTTTTAAGGTTTAAAAAGATGACTGTAGCTGATGATCTGTTGAGAATGCTTTACTTGTTTTATGACATACAGGTTTTTCTTTTTGCTGTTATTGTTGATATGTTTGATAGGCAGCGTGGCCTTAACTAAACTGTATCGTGTTAATAAAAATATTCCTCAAAATTGGTGGATGTGATATTCTGAAAGTTTTAAAATATTTATATCAGATTTGCTGACTGGCTGTTTTGGGGTACATGTTGTCTTATTTGGAGAATTTAACTCTTAAGATGAGAATTTTACAGATTGTCAGATTGCCGGCTTTTTGTTTGTTTTTAAGCCTAAGGAAGGCAGCAAATCACACTGCCAAGTGTGTACCTATGCAACTATCTTGCATGTTCTACACATGTACCCCAAAACCTAAAATGCAATTAAAAAAAAAATTCCTAGGTTTAAGTGTCAAGGGGACTGCATCATCTGACTTGAAAAACCTCATTTAATTATGAAATTCTAAGTTTCTTTATGATGACAATAATCAATTCATAGACGATCAGATTTATTTCACTTTTTCTTCCCACAATTTTTTTGGGTTGAAGTAGAGAAAATTAGCATGGATATGATAGTGATGAATAAGAAGATAGACTGTTTGACCTTTGTGAGGTCCCATTTGACTCTGGGATTCTTTGCCTCTTTCCATTTTCAGCAAGGCTTTATCTTAAGATGGATGTTTAAAAGATCACAGAAAAGAAGATATAATATGATATGGAATTTTTAAAAGCCTTTTGACTACTTGATAGGCGCTTGGGAACATAATACATGAATAAGACAGAGTCCTGGCTTCAAGATGCTTATAACTTGGTGATCGACCTAAAGGAAACATGATTATAGAACAGTTTGGTGTTCACGAGGTATTTTGATTTGCCCAGAAAAGGGAAACCTAACCCGTTAGATAAAGGCTTATGATGTGCAGTGAGAAAAAAAGTCACTTTAAAGAAATCATTTGGGTCAGATCTTACTGAGATATCTTTTTCTTCCCTCCCTTCCTCCTTTTCTCTCTCTCTAGCTGTAAATCATTGGCAGGTTATTTAACCTTGGAAACATGAAGTTTCTCTAGTTTTAAAAGGAGACATTATCAACTTGCGGATAGATACTTGTGAGGATTAAATGACAGAATAAAACACTTAGGAAAGTGCATGAAATATAGTAACACTTAAATATTATCATTTATTATATTGCACAGCATAAACTAGGCTAGTGTTAGTGATTCTTAAATTCTACACCAATGTCGTGAATAGTTGAGTTTTCAAATTGGCTTGCTGTATTTGTACTTTACATCTTTATATTGACTGTATAGCCCAGTCAGTGATCTTCAAATATTTGTGAAATTTACTTCATATAAATATACAGATGATGAGTGTTCAGAATATTAGAATACAGTCAAATTAACTCAATTGAATAATTGTTTAAAACCAAGTTGACTATTTCCTTAATGGTGTCCAGTGTGTTTTAAGATTTGGCAGTTCCTAAGGCCACTTAAAATGTTAGTGATTATATTGAAGATGGAGGTTGGAGAAGGGAGTCACAATTTGATTCTGCTGTAAGTTACTGATGGTATCAGTTGGGGTATGTAGTACATACTGCCGATTTGAGTCTTTCTGCATCCAAAACAGATGTTTTTGGAAAGTAACCCAAATTTAGAAGCAAGCAGAAAAGATCACATCTTCCTTTCTTGCATTTATCTACAGCATCAGAAGTAAGAATTGGAAAAGCTGGTCAATTGTGTGCATTATATGTGTTTACCTCGTTTATGTCACTTATATTTGCATCTGTTTACAATTTAGTAATTCGGCAATTCTGATGTATATTTTGTACGTGTGGGAATAAAACTTAAGGATTATTGCTAATTACTTGAAAATTATTGAAGGGAATCTGGCTATGATAATTAAGAGAGCATTTTGACATTCCGTAACTTTTAACCATTAAACATTAGTGAGTAAATAATACATTGCTATAACATATTCTGTAATCTATTAAAATCTTCCTAAAAATTGACAATAAGCCTACATGGTTTGCAAAAGATGAGACAGTTAATAATTACTATTAATATGTAAATATAGGTTAAAATCAAATAACACTTAGGTCAGTAATGAAACTTTAAAGACAATTTTGTGTACCATGCACGCAGATCCAAAATCTGAGCACCAAAATCTGTCATATGCTTGAGTACCTCATATATATTTTTGTCTAAAATAGTCTTTAAATTCTTGAATATATGTTCTTTCCTGAATTTTATAAAATTTATGATTTTATTTATCAGAATAAGCTCTGATAGAGTTTAATCATTTATTTAAAATCTCTTGTGAAGCCGGGCACGATGGCTTACTCATGTAAACCCAGCACTTTGGGAGGCCGAGGCAGGCAGATCACTTTAGGTTAGGAGTTCGAGACCAGCCTGGCCAACATGGTGAAACTCCATCTCTGCCAAAAATGCAAAATAGTTGGGCATGGTGGCAGGCACCTGTAATCCCAGCTACTCAGGAGACTGAGGCAGGAGAATCACTTGAACCCTGTGGGGAGGAGACTGCAGTGAACTGTGACTGAGCCACTGTACTCCAGCCTGGGCAACAGAGCAAGACTCTGTCTCAGAAAAAAAAAAATGTTATGAAACTCAAGGTTTTTTTCTAAAAGAGTCACTAATAATAAGGTAACTTTTCAATTACAAATTTTAATGAGGCTTGCCTCCTATGAGTCTAGATATAGCCATATTACAGGTACTATAGTTGTTTTAGAAAGGATATTATATAGTTATATTGTGAATTTTACCTGTTTTCTTCAATCTAGCATCCAGGAGATTGTTTTTCTTGGGAGACTATTGACTCTCCACCATTCATTCTGCTAAATAGAATGAGTAGGGAAGACCTGTTGCTTTGTGAGTAGATGCTCATAAACTGGAATGTGAGCCGTGTGTAAAAAACTATGTTTGGTTTCCTTTAACTTTAATGGTTAAAAAAAAATAATCAAACTTGTTCTTACTTGAAATAGGTTGGCTTTTGCACCCAGTAGAGGCTCTTTAGGCTGTCAGCCTAGGTTTTATCATAAGAAATAAAATAACAGAAAAAGGGAGTGGGGCTGTAAATCACTATTCTCAAATAGCTAGAGCCTGCGAAGATAGGATGTGTGAGTTAATCATAGTTACTAGGGAATCTTTTTTAAAACAGTATGGCCAGGCCCCACTGTGGACTTAGTAGATCAACAATTTTTGTAAGACAGCTGAGGTGCGGAGGGAGTTCAAGGATTAGGACATTTGTATTTTGAAAGACAACATCAGATCATTCTTTCTTCTCTTGACAAGTGCTATTTATTACAGCATTTTCGTTTATGAATTTACCAAATGTTATCTTCTGAAAGAAATATGCTTCACTCTTTCGTTCACTATTTGTTTCCCTGTGTGCTTGGCATGTAGTAGACACTCATATTTTATTTCAAGAGTTTAATGGCAAAATCAAGGTTAGTCTAAACCAGCACATTTTAATAGAAATGTAATGCCAGCCATGTAATTTCAGGTTTTCATGGTGCCACATTAGAAAAGTAAAGAAGAAATAAGTGAAATTTATCTTATTTAACACAGTGTAACCAAAACATTATTTCAGCATGCAGTTGTTATTAAAAATTGAGATATTTTAATTTTCTTTCATGGTAAGTTTTTGAAATCCAGTAGATATTTTATACCTACAGATCATTTCGGTTTGGATTAGCTACATTTAATGCACTTCATAGTCAAATGTGATGTTCCTGGTGGCTACCAGTTTGGCTAGTTCAAGTCCAAACCTTTTTTCATTGTCTCTGAAGTGGGTTATGCCCTTTGCTCTTCCTTCCTACCTGATCAAATTCTGAAGGGCTTGCTTTAAGATTGACTTTTCCAGGAAGGCTTCCCTCACCACTTGTTGCATACAGTGAGCATGCAATTCTGTTTTCATTTTTTTCATGCTTTCAGGTTGAGAACAGTCTTTGTTAAAGTGTTTTTGTAAAACACTAGTCTCAGAAGATAGGTTTTTGGAAGATAAAGTACCATGGTTTAACACATTTGGGAATAGGAAAAACTAATGATATATCCCTCATGGAAAGTTACAATGTGCATTAGTTTATTAATGGTCTAAGAAATTCTTCAGTAAAATATCCTGTTTAACAAACTAATTAAACAAATTCTTTCTTACGTGTAGTATGTATTATGTTGCAGAAGCTGTGTTGTGCAGAACACATGATAGGAATATATTCTTAAAGAAGTTTGTACTCTTGTAATTAGAAAAGGTTGATAGACTTAAAAATGTTACTTGAGATAGTTCTCTATTGATTTTTCTTTTTAAAAAATTCCTTTTCCTCTCTTCAGTTCTATTTCCTGTTGCCTTACCCATTTTGAATTTGAGAATTGACTTCCTAGGAGAATAGTAGTACTTTGTTACTTCAAAATCAGCTGTATGTTATTTACCTGTTAAGCAGCTTCTGTGAAATGTATCATGCTTTATGTATGACACATCTGACTCTGGAATTGAGTTTAAGGAATGAAGTGGGTAAATTTCAGATAGTCTGTTTTGTAATGTAATTATCCTAATATAAAACTGTGCCGGGCTAGGACTCCAACTAAGTGTCTGGGAACATTATATAAAATGTCAGGAGTATCCTTGACTCTTCTATTGCTTCAATTCAGAAGAAAAAAGTATAAATGAAATGTTAGTATTGGTAAACTGTAGTAAAATCAAGTTAATATACTAACTATTTCTATGAATTATTCATGATAGACTCGATTGCTATTATTGAAAATCTTAGGCCATAGTTTTTGAAGATTATTAATAAGATTTCTAATTTAGTTGTAGCTAGTGTGGGGTAGATTAAGATTCATTTCACAAATGTCCTTCATTATAGACGCAGACTCCCTACAAAATTGATTTAGATTAGAGATAATCATTCATGGCTATACAGTTAATTTTATACTAAGTCTGACAGTAAACTGTCTTGTTTTTAAAACCTTAGAGATAGCCTACCTACTTTACTTTAAATGCAGAATATAAAAAAGCGTTTCTTAGTTCCTTTAGTTTTTTGGACGAGAATCAAGTAGAAGAAGACATATAGCTAACACTTCTATACTTCTCTTTAAGGGCACAGGGCTAAAACATGATAGCATTTCTCCCTAAATCATAAGTCTGCCTATGTTAATGGCTACTGCAGTTACCCTAAAACTCTTAATTTCTGCTTGTTAAAGGAAGTAAAAAATTACTACCAACACAATCTTTGATAATGTATAACATGCAAATAATGCAGTTGTATTCACCATCAATTTTTATAGTAGCTTCCCCATTCCTGTAAGTAATTCTGAGGTTATAAATATATGATTATCTTGATACAGTTTTTCTGCATAGTTCATGTTAAAAACAGAGTGAACTTCAATATTGAAATGACGGTAAGGGAATTCCTATTCCTTTTCAAGGTTCATTCTGTTTATTGTTGTATACTAGTACAGTGTCAAAGGATTTATAATTTTTTTTGGTTTTAAACTGGTATAGACCCTGTAGTTGACTGATTTTGAATAACAGAAAGGCATATCAAGTTTAGAATTAGTAATACTAATTAGCAGGAAATCAGACTATCTAGTTAGATTATTGACATTCTTTTCTGTATTTAAGAAAATAAAATTGATAGATTATGTTTGCAGTTTCCAATGAGAAGACATTTTCAACTTTTAGCTTCTTAATGTACTCAGCAATTATGGTGGCTATTTTGAAACTGCATTGTTTATCAAGCTTGTTTTTCATATAAAAAGATCTGGGCATTGATATATTTTTATGACATTTTCAATTGATAGTAAAAATGTTTAAATATATAAGGAGCTGGTGAAATTTGTATTTGGCATCCCCAAAAGTCTCTTGTCCTTCAAAAATTTAAACCCTGATAGCATCTGTTGAAATATAAAAACAAATTTGAAGTTCCCTAAGAAAAATACGTGGTTTTATTTGAGCATACTACTGTTGCTTTGCTGCCCTCTACAGTCATCTAAAATAGTCACTCTAGATTTTTCCTACCGTTAGATGCTTAGAATACTTCCCTATGTATGAGCTTTATATTTCAGGAATGGGTTAAGTAATATTTACTGTTAGGGTAGAAGTAAAGTTTAGTCACGGTTGATCTATGTATCTGTCATGCAAAATAATAATAATAATAATAAAGGACTTAGAGATTGGAACAAGGGATAAATTGGGGGCTGTTGAGCAACATCCACGTGCTAGGGAGTATAAAGGATACCACAGTGTAATGAGGCATGTTGGCTCTCTAAAGCTTATGAACTCATTAGTAAGATTAATGGCATGCTTATATATAAAATGACATTTGTAACAACATGCCAAGTGATATGATATAGCTTACAAAAATATTAAGGACTAGAAGTTAAAAATGAGATTTTTGAACTATGTCTTCAAGAGTTTAAACAGTTAAAACAGGGTGTTTTCAAACATATTTAAAACACAAAGCAGGCTGGGAGCGTGGCTCACACGTGTAATCCCTGGGAAGCTGAGGTGGGAGGATTGTTTGAGCCCAATTGTTTGAGACCAGCCTGGGCAACATAGACCTCATCTCTACAAAAAAAAAAAAAAAAAAAAAAAAAATCCAGGCATGGTGGAGTTCACCTGTAGTTGCAGCTACTTAGGAGGCTACAGTGGGAGGATTGCTTGAGCCTGGGAGGTTGAGGCTGTAGTGAGCTAAGATTTTGCCACTGCATTCCATCCTGGACAACAGGGCAAGACTGTCTCACCAAAAAAAACAAAATAAAAAACAAAACAAAATCCCACAACTCTATAAAGCATCTGTTACATAGGAAGGACTCCGCTAGGTTCCTTGGAGTCTTTTCCCATAAGAAATGTAAAACTTAATTGTCAGGAGATTGGAATGAAACATGTCTTTATCTGTGTATATGTGTGTGTGTTTTAAACCCAGTTACTTCTCTGCTTGTTTCCGCCCCTGTTAAATTGGCTAAATAATACTTTATTCACAGAATTACTATGAAATTAAATTGCAGTAAAGTGCTATGTAAACAAAACAAATAATATAGTAATACAGCAAACAAAAATGAATTATCTTGTTAGAAATATAAACAAAGTATTGTCAGATTATAGAAAGAGGACCAATTTAACTAGGGATGGAAGACTTAGAGTAGCTAATTTTCTAGCTGAATCTTGAAGGAAGAGTTCAGATTTCCATTTGTGAGAGAAAGTCAATGAAAAAGAGGGCATTCCAAGTTAAAAAGACCACTGAGATGAAGATTCTAGAAGGAATTAGTGTTCCTTTGTGATTCAGGCATTAACTTTATGGAGGGAAGTCATGGATTTTTAAATATTTTGCTGATAAGATTAGGCTCTGTAACCATTGAGGACCTTTTGAAGGCAGGTAACTGTTGAGTCCATCTGTGAATTTATATAGCATTGTATAGCTCTGGCAGAAATGTAAAAGATAATTTAGGAGCTGTGAGAGACAAGTAAAAGTGTCAACCATGGTAATGTTTCTTGGAAAGAGAGGATTACAGAGATAAATGGCAATCTGGCAAAGGGATTTGAAGGGAGGACTGTATCTGAGAAGTAGATTATATGGTGTTTGGATATCATTGTGGGCAAGGAAGGAGGAGTTAGATATGAACTAACTTGGAATAACTAGGAATAAGTAGGAAAGGATGGATTAATCCAGTACGGTTTCACGTACATTTTAATTGTGGTGCCTTTGTAGTGTATTTTTGAGCCGTACTTGGAAATTTGTGAGAGGTGGGGATAGCAGGATAAGGTATGAGAGGTAGGAGGTAATTTGTGAAACGGAATTACCAGGATTAAGGTATTTGCATTGGATAAGCTATTTCAGAAGAGAGAAGGGAACACAGGCAGAATCGGGCGGGGGAGGAAAAAAAGTAGAAAGAGGGAAGAGTGTAGGGGGCCAGAAATTTTTTTTAGATTGAGATATTTTGATTGGATAAGCTATTTCAGAGGGAGGGAGGAGAAAAATAATGTACAAAGAAAAATCTTATTTGATAAATGAATACATTTACTAGAGGTAAGGGCATTTAAGACTCTTAGCAATTTTAGTAAACGTGGTTAGGAGAAAAATGTCACATCTTAAAGCAGGGATCCCCAACTTTTTAGGCACCCTTGTCTCAGACTTCATGCTCCAGAGCTGTAGGAAGTAACTAAGCCAGCTAGTCTATGGTATTTTGTTACAGCAGCCCAATCCATGACATCAGTGAAGGTTTTGTTAACAAACATCAGAAACTTAACCCCATGGTTAAAAGACAGTTTTTTTTTTTTGAACGCTATTGGATGCTTCAGGTATGGAAATCAATAACCAAAAGAAGGTAGGCATCTAGAACTATACCCAGAACCTAAGATACTATGGAGGGGCACTTTGTCAAGGTCATTGCTTTCTGTCTCCGATGCTGGGGATTACAGCCTTGTTTCTGACACTGGCATTGCTGCTCACAGAAACTGGATGTTGTTGCCATAGGCCAATAAAATACATTGTCCACAAGTGTCCACTATAGAAAGTGGAAAAGCTTTTTTTTTAAAAAAAATTTAATTTATATGATGAGATTTCTGTGTCTTTGGGAGAGAAGCAGGAGAAGCTCATCGATAATGGCAAGGTCCAGGAAAAGAGATAAGTGAAAACATTAAAAACATAGAGGAGAAAGGCTAATGTTAGAAATAAAAGACCCTTCTTTCTACTAGATAGGGAAGAGAAAATAATAAGTGAAGACGTTGAGACACTTCTAGGTGTGAGAGGGAAATTACAAAACGGCATTGTTCTTTAGTGATGTAAGTGACAAACTTTTAGAATGAGTTTTTTAATGATTTAAGTGATGAACCTTGTGAAAAATGGAGTAAGACATCAGTTAAGAATGAATGAAATGAGTCAGTAATGGCATGAATTGGCACAATATGAACTTGTGAAACATGAAAGATGGTGTGGAGGCAGTAGTAAGTTTATGTTGGTGGCTGTCAGTATTTAATTGAGCACTAAGTCTATTAGAGACTATTGTAGGTACTGTGAAATACTAGCCAATAAAGAACAAAATGTGTTCCTGGTAACCAGTTGTGTTTATGTATTGAAGGAAGCAGAATAGAGTCAGACTGAGTGCTTTTTGAATGTGATGTGATAGGCTGTCTGAAAGTTTGAAAAGAGAGAAATGATATAAGGAAGGTAGGATTTAAAAAAAAATACCAAAAAGTGAGCTACTCTAGTTGTAGAGTTATTGAGGTCTGAATTAGGGTTGTAATGATAGAAATGGAAGGGAAAGTTTTAGAAATGAGATAATTAAAAGGCAAAGTAATACCTCTTAATGATTCTAGGATATAAGAAATGGTGGAAAAATCAGTGATTTTGGAGTTATCAGACAGATGGGAAAATGTTGCAAAGGTTATTGAATGGAAGATTGATGTGGGAATTAGATGTTGCGTACATGGAAGGGTGGGCTGCCGTAAAATACCACAAACTGGGTGACTTAAAACGCCATAAATTTATTCTCTTCCAGTTCTGGAGCCTAGAAGTCTGAAATCAAGGTGTAAGCAAGGCCATGTTCCCTTTGAGACTCTGGATAGAATCCTTCCTTGCCTCTTTCTGGCCTAGTTTCTGGTTGCGGGTGTCTGTCTTTAGTGTTTTTTGGCCTGCTGCTGCATTACTACAATCTCTACTCTGTTGTCACATGACATTTTCCCTGTATGTCTCAGTAGAACAGCAGTCATACCAGATTAAGGGCCTACCCCACTTCAGTATGACCACATCTTAATTTGCATGTTAAATACATCTGTAGAGACTCTGTTTCCAAATATGTTCACATTCACAGACACTAGAGGTGAGGACTTCATCATATCTTTTTGGGGACACCGTTTTACCTGTAATATAGAGGTGATGATTTTTGTTTTGTCTATGTAAATTGTGAGATTTTAGGCTTGATTGAAGTCAGAGTGCCAGTTAAATACATCATTTGAGGATGTGAGGTTGGTTTAAACAAAACTTGAGACAGACTCATGAAGTATTAAAACTTTTAAATTAACAAACTTCAGAAACTTAACTCCATGGTTAAAAGACAGTTTTTTGAAAGCTATTGGATGCTTCAGGTATGGAAATCAAGAACCAAAAGAAGGTAGGCATCTAGAACTACATCCAGAATCATAGCTAAGATACTATTGAGGGGCATAGTACATAAAATATATATATACACACACACACACACACACACACACATCATAAAATATATATATATACACACACACACACACACACGATATGCATACATCAGAAAAATAGATACATAAATGTGCAATTGGATGAACTATTAAAATGTGACCATATTTGTGGAACCATTATCCTGGTCAAAAAATAAAACATTACCAGGCTCCAAAAGTCCCTCTTATACTCCTCAGTCACAAGACTCACTCCTGAGTCCTTTTGTCTCAACCACAGTTCTGACTAGCATCACACGTTAGTTTTGCATGTTTTTGAACTTCGTAATACTTCCTTGCTTACACTGAGATTCATCCGTGTTGTTGCATGTAGCAGCATTTTTAACCACTGTACAGTATTTTGTTCCATGATTATTCCGTAATTTATCAGTTTTCATGTTGGAAAGACATTGGGTTGTTTTTACTGTTAGGCTTTTATGAATGGTACTGCTGTGAACATCACTGTACCTGTTTTTGGTGGTGGTATTGCTGGTTCATATTATGCATGTTTTTGTTGGAATACTTTTCCAAAGTGCTTATAACAATTTATACTCCCACCAGTAATGTTTGAGAGTTGTGCTCTACATCCTCACTAGTCCTTTGTAGTATCAATATTTTTCTTTTAACCATTCTTATCAGCATATAATGGTGATTGTGATTTTAATTTGTAATTCCCTGATGATTGAGATTTAGGATTATGGACCATTATCCTCTTTTGTGAAGTACCTGTTCATTCTCTTTTTTATTCCGTTTGGTTGTCTTTCATCTTTTTATAGGTTCCTAGAAATTGTTTACGTATGCTAAGTATGAACCCTTTATTAATTATATGTATTGCAAATATCTTCTCCTACTCTGGTCATTTCACTCTGTGAATGGTTTGTGTTGATAAGAAGCAGTTCCTTAATATCTATATGTGTAGTCTAAACCAATCTTTTTCTTTACAATTAATTTGTTGTGTTATTGGTTACAAAATCTTTCTCTAATACACCATCATGAAATTTTTCCCCCTAGAAGCTTTATTATTTTCCTTAACTGTAGTACATCTAAAATTTATTTTTGTGATTATATAAGAATAGGGCTCATGTGTTTTTCCCTACCCCACTCCTATTTACTGTTTACTCAGCCATCACCATTTATGGAGAAGACTCTTTGCTGTGCATTCTGGCTTTATAATAAATCAAGTAGCCATATATGCCTGTGTTTATTTTTGGACTCTGCTCCAGTGGTCCATTTTTCTATTTTTGTACAGTATCATAATGTCTCATAATAGGTTTATAATATATCCTCATACTGGGTGGAGTAAGCTTGCCTATTGAGGTTTATTGTACTGAGTCTTGTTCCTTTTTCCTTTCCACATAAATCTTAGTAGCAGTTTATTTTCGTTAAAAGCCTGCAGGATTTTTTTATTGGGAGTTCATTAAATTTGTATGGATTATTGTGGAGCTAGATTTGGCATCTCTCTAATGCTGAGTCTTCCAATCCATGAGCCTGGTTTATTTCTCCATTTGTTAAGGTTTTCCTTCAATAAGACTTTCTGGTTTGTTCTGTGTGTAGAGGTCTAATATAAGTATAGATTTTATATTAAACTTTAACTAATTTTAATTATAGACTTATTTCAAGTTACTTGGATTTTTGATGTTATAAATATTTATAAAATGTTTTCTCATTATTTGTCGGCATATAAAATACAATCAGTTTTGGTACTGTGATCTTATGTAAAGAGACCTTGCTTAATTTCACTTATTTTTAATTCTTTGTAGAATCTTTTGGATTTTCCATCTATATTAGCATAGATGGCAATCTATGATGATGAAGGCCTATTTTTTTTTCTATAATTGTATTGTTTTTCTTTTCCTTTGTCTTACTGCACTGGCTGGGACCTCCAGTATGATGTTAAAGCAGTGCCTATAAGCATTGATACATGTGTAATCTCAGAGGTAAAAGTGTTCAGCATTTCAAAATTAAGTATGATGCTTTTTTTTTTTTAATTGTAAATAGAAGATGCCAAGCTGGGTGCTATGGCTCACGCCTGTAATCCCAGTACTTTGGGGAGTCCAAGGCAGGCAGATCACTGGAGGTTAGGAGTTCAAGCCCAGCCTGGCCAACATGGTGAGACCCTGTCTCTACTAAAAATGTAAAAATTAACCAGGTGTGGTGGCACATATCTGTAATCCCAGCTATTAGGGAGGCTGAGGCAGGATAATCACATGAACCTGGGAGGTGGAGGTTGCAATGAGCAGAGATTGTGCCACTATACTCTAGCGTGAGCCACAGAGCAAGATTCTGTCTCCAAAAAAAAGCCTTTTTAAATTTTAATTTCTTTAAATTTTGAGACAGAGTCTCCCTCTCTTGCCCAGGCTGAAATGCAATGGCACAATCCCAGCTCACTGCAACCTCTGCCTCCCAGTTAAAGCAATTCTCCTGCTTCAGTCTCCTAAGTAGCTGGGATTACAGCTGCCCGCTACCACCCCTGGCTAATTTTTGTATTTTTAGTAGAGATGGGGTTTCACCATGTTGAACAGGCTGTTCTTGAACTCCTGATCTCAAGTCAGCCTCCCAAAGTGTTGGGATTACTGGCATGAGCCACCATGCCTGTCAGAAGGCTTTTTATCAGGTTATAGTTTGTATTTTTTACTCTGCCAAGCCTCATGTTGATTTGATCCTTAGGGTTGGAGGTGGGGCCTGTTGGGGGGTGCAGGGAAGATCCCCTCATTGATCGAGTAATGCCCTTCCTGGGGTGGTAGAGGGAGATGAGTGAGTTCCCATTCTATTAATTCCTTCAAGAGCCAGTTGTTAACAAGAGTCTGGCACCTCCTCTCTTGCCTTGTTGCTTCCCCTCTTGCCATGTGATCTGCACACACCAGCTGTCCTTTGCCCTATGCCATGAGTAGTGACCTAAGGCTCTCACCAGATGCCAAGTCTTAACTTTTCCAGGTATCAGAATTGTGAGCCAAATAAATCTTCTTTTTTTTTAATAAATTACTCAGTCTCAAGTATTCCTTAATTGCAACACAAAATAGACTAAGGCAGGAAGTTTCTTTCTGTTCCCATTTTTTCTAAGAATTTTTATTGTGACTGGGTGCTTAATGGGGGGCTAGATTTGGCATGTCTCTAATGCCGAGTCTCCAATACATGATCCTGTTTTATCTCCATTTGTTAAGGTTTTCCTACAATAAAACTTTCTGGTTTGTTCTGTGTGTAGAGATCTTATATAACTATAGATTTTAGATTAAACTTAATCTAATTTTAAGTATAGATTCATTCAAGTTATTTGGATTTTTGATGTTATAAATATAAAACATTTTATAAAGTAAATTTTATAAATAAAATATCAATGCTTTATCTTAAAGTTGAGAATGTGATTTTCTTCCCCTTATTTTAATAATGTGCTGAACTATATTTTTATGGGCCCAACATGCTTCTGCTATACAACTTTACTGATGGTGAATTACATTTATGAAAATATTAAACCATTTTTGTGTTTCTGGAGTAATCTCAGTTTGGTTTTGATGAATATGTCCTTTATTATATCAGTGGATTCAATTTGCTATTTTATTTTCCTTCCACCTACGTTTATGAATTAAATTGGCCCATAGTTTTTCTTTCTTAAAATGCTTTTGCCACGTTTTGATGTCAAGACTATGCTAGACTCATTAAAAAATTGGGAAGTTGGCCGGGCGCGGTGGTTCACGCCTATGATCCCAGCACTTTGGGAGGCTGAGGCGGGTGGATCATGAGGTTAGGAGATCAAGACCATCCTGGTCAACATGGTGAAATCCCGTCTCTACTAAAAATACAAAAATTAGCTGGGCATGGTGGCACACGCCTGTAGTCCTAGCTACTCAGGAGGCTGAGGCAGGAGAATTGCCTGAACCCAGGAGGCGGAGGTTGCAGTGAGCTGAGATCGTGCCATTGCACTCCATACTGGGTAACGAGCGAAACTCCGTCTCAAAAAAAAAACTGAAAAGATTGGGAAGTGTTCATCTTTTTTGGTGTGTGTGTTGTGTAAGAGTTTAAGATTGATAATTTTTTTGTTTTGTAGAATTCATCTGGGCGTGGAGTTTTTAAGAGAAGGATTTTTAATTACAGATTTAACATTTTAATAATTATAGTACTAGTCAGATTTAATGTGTCATTTTGGCACTTAGCATTTTTTGTAGGAATTTGTTAACTTCATGCTTTCAAATCTGTTGATAAAAACTTGTTCATAATAAAGAATTTTATTATACTTTTCAAAGAACCCACTTTTGATTCATAGTTGATGGATTCTATTTCACGTTCGGTTTCTATTTCATTATTTTCTTTTCTATCTTGTTTTTTTATTTATGTTTGGAGAGTGTCTTATTTCTTAGTCTTTCTCATTCTTGAGATGGATAGTTAGATTACTGATTTTCAGCCTCTTTTCATATGCATGTATGTATGTGTATACATATATATAGATATATAATTTTTTTCCCTTTAGGCATGACTAACTGCATCCCTTGTGTATTCAGTTCAGAACATTTTGATATTTCCATGTGATCTTTTTGACTCATGGATTATTTTGAAATTTTTGCTTAACTAAATATATGGGGATTTAAAAGTTATCTTTCCTACTGATCTTTGGATTAACATTGTGTCAGGGAACTTTCTCTGTAGGATTTCAGTCTTTGGACCCAGTATGCAGTCAGTTTTGGCAATTTTGTATACACTTGAAAAGAATGTACCTTGTTCTTATTGGTGAAGTGTTCTCTTTCCAGGTATGTATATGTATCAGTTAGATCAATTGAGTTGGTTGCATTGTTCAAATCTTCTTAACCCTTTCTAATTTTTATTTAGCTTCTGTTAGTTACTGAGCAGTAATTATCTCATTAATTAACTAATTAATTCATGATGTGGATTTGTCCTTTTTTTTTTTTTTTTTAAGATGGAGTCTTTCTCTGTCACCAGGCTGAAGTGCAGGAACTCAGTCTCGGCTTACTGCAACCTCTGCCTCCTGGGTTGAAGTGATTCTCCTGCCTCAGTCTCCCGAGTAGCTGAGACTACAGGCATGTGCCACCACGCCCAGTTAATTTTTGTATTTTTAGTAGAGACTGGGTTTCACCATGTTGGCCAGGATGGCCTCGATCTCTTGACCTCGTAATCCATCTGCCTCAGCCTCCCGCAGTTCTGGGGTTATAGGTGTGAGCCACCAAGCCCGGCCTATTTTTTTCTTTTGATTCTGTAAATTTTTGCTCTGTACATACCAGGTTATGAGGTACAATCAAATTTGGAGTTGTACTTTCCTGAGATGTGGATCTTTTATCATTATTAAATGGTCCTGTATCTCTCGCGTTACTTCTTGCCTTATCATTTATTTTGTCTAGTTTGCATATAGCTACATAAGTTTATTTTGATTAGTGTTTGCATTTTATCCTTTTGCAACCTTTACTCTCAATCTTTCTGTGTCCTCTAATTTAAGGCAACACTTGTAAGCAGCAGACATTTTTTAGAAAGTCAGTCTACTAGGCTTTGTCTTTTGTTTGGCCTATTTAGTTGTTATAGTTTATTTATTTACATTTTTGAGTTTAGCTCTACCATCTTATATTTTGCTTTCTGTTTGTCCACATGTCCTTTGCTTTATTCATTTATTGATTTTCTTTGTATAATTATTCTTACTTCCATTTTCCTATTGTTAATTTGCTCGTGTTATATTCTTTAATATTAACTTTATTAACTACCCTACTGTTAACTACCCTAGAGAGACTACAAGATACATCCTTGACTTATTAAAGTCATAGTAATTAGTACATATGTTATTGCTTCCCAAGCAATACAGGAACCATCAAACATTAACTGTCTTTATCCTTGTTCTGCCTTTAGTGCTAGTGTGTGTGTATGTGTGTGTGTGTGTGTGTGTGTGTGTGTGTGTGTGTGTTCATCTCATAAGGCATTTTTATTGTTTTATACAGCAAATATTTCTTTTTCCTATATGTTTACCTTTTCTGTAGTTCTTCGTTTTCTCATGGCAGTTTAAAATTTCCATCTGGAATTTTTTTCTTTCTCTGAAGATCATCCTTTGTATTTTCTTCAGTGCAAATCTGGTAATTAAAATTCTCTTTTTGCCTTAAACTTCTACTTTATCTTTCTAAATAAGTTGGTGCAAAAGTAGTTGTGGTTTCTTTGCCATTGAAACCTGCAATCACTTTTACAGCAACCTATTTGAAACCATTGGTTTAACCATCTTTATTCTCATTCTGCCATTAGTGCTAGTGCTAGTGTGTGTGTGTGTGTGTGTATCTCATAAGGCATTTTTATACAGTAAATACAGCAGCTTTATTGATATAATTCACATACCTTACGATTTACTGACAATATGTATAGATCATTGGTTTTTAGTGTATTCATAGAGTTATGCAGCTATCGTTACAGTAAATCTTATTATTTCCTCCAAAAAAAAAGTCAGTTTCCATTTTACCCTAATATTTCACCCCCCAACACTAGGCAACACTGATTTACTTCTTCGTCTTTATAGATGTACTATTCTGTATATTTCATTAAATGTTAACATAAATGTGTAGTCTTTTGTATCTGTATTACTTCGTTTAGTGTAATGTTTTCAAAGTTCATTGATATTGTTGTATATATCAGTATTTCATTCCTTTTTGTTGTAACTAATTTTCTATTATGTAGTTATATAGCATTTGTCTGTAGACATTTGGGTTATTTCTGCTTTGTGGTTATTATGAATAATGCTGCTGCAAATAGTCACTTACAGGTTTTTGTGTGGACATATATTTTTATTTCACTTGAGTATTTACCTGCAAGTGAAATTGCTGGAGGTTTTGCCAATTATATTTTACCTTTTGAAGAACTACCAAACTGTTTTACAAAGAGGCTGTTCCATTTTATGTTTCCACCAGCATTGATAATTCTCTACATTCTTACTCTTGTTATTTTCTGCCTTTTTAATTCTAACCATCACATGTGGGTGTGAGGTGGTATATCGTTGTTTTGGTTTGGTTTGCTTGATGGCTAATGATGTTGAGCAAATTTTCATTTGCTAATTAACTATTTACATAACTTCCCTGAAGGTGTGTTAATTCAGATCCTTTGCCCATGTTTCAATTGGGTTATTTATATTTAATTGACCTGTAAGAGGTTTCCCCCGCAAAATATATTCTGGAGACAAGTATTTTAGGTATGTCTTCTGCAAATGATTTCTTTCAGTCTGTAGGTTGTGTTTTCTTTCACTTTATTGATGTTGTCCATTTTAACAGAGGGGCTTTTTATTTTTATAAAGTACAGTGTACCCCTTTTTTTAAATTATTCTTTAGTTGCTTATGCTTGTGCCATATCTAGAAGGCTTTGCCTAACACAAGTTCGTGAAGATGTACTACAGTATTTAAATTGATAATGCACACATTTCCATAATGTGAAGGTATCTTAAAGGTGTTCTTGCACAAGATTAGAAGCTAAGTATTATGTGTGTGGGGGGGTTATTTTTTATTTATTTTTATGAGATGGAGTTTTGCTCTTGTTGCTAAAGCTGGTGTGCAGTGGTCCGGATCTCAGCTCACTGCAACCTCCACCTCCCTGGTTCAAGTGATTCTCCTGCCTCAGCCTCTTGAGTAGCTGGGATTACAGGCAGCACCCCCACCACACCCAGCTAAGTTTTTGTGTTTTTAGTAGAAATGTGGTTTCACCTTGTTAGCCAGACTGGTCTGGAACTCCTGACCTCAGGTGGTCTGCCCACCTTGGCCTCCCAAAGTGCTGAAATATAGGCGTGAGCCACTGCACCCAGCCTTATGTATCTCTTAAAATGAAATGAAAAATGTTTGTGTATTATTGCCTTTCTAGAAACTTTGGGAATTATACATATTAATTCATGTAACTAAAACATTTAAATATTTAGGTAGTGTATGGAATGTAGAAAAAACATAAAACCATTGTTTTAAAATCTCTGTTAGTCTGTTCTTAGTGTGTCAGAACTTGCATTGCCTTGTCATTATGTGAGACATTTATTTTGTAGATGCTGATCTATTGCTTTAGGATATCAAATTTTGACAATTACTTTATTTCATAGGACATAAATTGTCATAGATTAAAAGATATTATGATTTTATGTAGGATTAAGGAAGGAAAAGATAAAACCAAACTGTGACAACACTTTTGCATCACTTACAATTTTTATTTCATATATATTGACTTATATTTACTTTTATTTCATATAAGGAAAGAAAAGACAAAACAATCTATGACAATACTTGTAATTTTTATTTTGTGTGTATTGATTTATTTTATATTTATGATACTTTTATACTTATCAATATTTCACCCATAGGCATAGTTTTAAAAATCATCATAATTTGTGTGCATACAAGAAAATAGAAATATAAGTGGAAAATGTTTAAGGTACTCCTATTAATTTTTAATAGTCAGAGGCTTTTTTATGTTGCTTTTGCCTTTCTGTGCTTTTTCCTCAGTGCTATGAGGAGTTACTTGATGCTGCCTTTCATAAAAGATATGTTAAAAGGTTCCCAAGACTACCATCAGATTCAGTAATTCTCTGGGGCCTTACAGGACTCAGCAGAGTCATACTCAAGGCTATGATTTACCATATATAAAGGATACCAAGCACAATCAGCAGTGGGGCCTGAGGCAAAGTCTGGGAAAAACCAGGCAAAAGATTCCACCTTTCTTTTCCAGAGTCACACAAGATGGATTCAGTTCCCTTAGGAATAAGTTGTGACATTTATGAAATGTTACCAATCAGGGAAGCTCATTAGAGAATAGTGACCCAGGGCTTAGGGTTTTTTGGGGGTTTGGGGACCTGATCATGAGTGTACTCCCTGCTTATCATATACCCAAATTCCAGACTCCTAGAAGGAAAGTAGTTATTTAGTGTAAACCATATTTGCACAGTGAACTTCATCAGTTAATGGTAGAACCCCTCCCCAAATCTAAATTCACCAGTGCCAGTTAAGGGCTAATTTTGCAGGAAGGCCTTTTTCGAGGATAGCAGTTATGCTTGCTATGTTAACTCATTAGTACGTAAAAGACAGTTGTCACTGAGATTTTTCTTACAAGTCTCTAATGTCTATTCTGTAAGTTTTCATTCTGATGCTAGCCTCATCGTACCAGAAGAAATTAGTGGAACATAGGTTTCTTGTTAACTTAAAAGTCATAGGTCATAGTGTCACGTACGGTCAGTCTTGCCACCAGGAATAATAACCAAATTTGCATATACACAGACCACCTGTATCTGTTTTAGAGACATGGGGAAAAAGATCTTCATCTTGGAGTCAATGAAAGAAGCATTCTAAAGTTACTTTTCAAAAAAGATTTTGTGTTATATTGAATGTTATATTCAAAGGCTAATGAATATTTGCTATTGTGGTACTTTGTGGAAATTATGTTGGAAGAAAAGAGTGTGTTGGATTATATATAGTATTACAGTATACATTTCTGGGGTCTACCTTTGATCATCATCTGTCCAGAAGGCAGAAGAAGGAACAAGTTGCCAAAGAGTGCAAAAAAAGACTCCAAACATCTAATCTGGTTGTACTCAGCCTCCTTCCTGTTCCCCTACTCCTTACTTTTTTCAAATAGTTTTACTATTTAGTATTGATATGGTTTGGCTGTGTCCTTTCCCAGATCTTATCTTGAATTCCCATGTGTTGTGGGAGGGACCTAATGGGAGGTAGTTGATTCATGGGGGCAATTCTTTGCTCTGCTGTCCTTGTCGTAGTAAGTCTCATGAGATCTGATGGCTTTAAAAAGGGGAGTTTCCCTGCACAAGCTCTCTGTGCCTCCGGCCATCCATTTAAGATGTGGCTTGCTCCTCCTTGCCTTCCACTGTGATCTTGAGGCTTCCCCAGCCACCTGGAACTGTAAGTTCTCCATTAAGCCTCTTTCCTTTCTAAATCGCTCAGTCTTGGGTTGTCTTTATCAGCAACATGAAAATGGACTAATACAGTAAATTGGTGCCAGCAGAGGGCATTACTGAAAAAAATACCTGAAAATGTGGAAGTGACTTTGAAACTGGGTAACAGGCAGAGGTTAGAACGATTTGGAGGGCTCATAAGAAGACAGGAAAATGTGGGAAAGTTTGAAACTTCCTAGAGACTTGTTGAATGGCTTTGCCCAAAATACTGTTAATGATATGGACAATAAAATCCAGGCTGAGATGGTCTCAGATGGAGATGGGGAACTTATTGGAAACTGAAGCACAGGTGACTCTTGTCATGCTTAGCAAAGATTCTGGCGGCATTTTGCCCCATGCCCTAGAGATTTGTGGAACTTTGGTCTTGAGAGAGATGATTTAGGGTATCCGGTGGAAGAAATTTCTAGGCAGCAAAGCATTCAAGATGTGACTTGGGTGCTATTAAAGGCATTCAGTTTTAAAAGGAAAACAGACCATGCGAGTTTCCAAAATTTGGGGAAAATGGCTCCAGGGCATGTCAGAGACCTCTGTAGTAGCCTATCCCATCACAGTCCTGAAGGTTTAGGAGGAAAAAATGGTTATTTGGGCTGGGCCCAGTGTCCCTCTGTGGTGTGCAGTCTAGAACTTGGTATCCTGCATCCCAGCTGTTCCAGCCATGACTAAAAGGGGCCAAAGTACAGCTCAGGCTGTTACTTCAGAGGGTGAAAGCTGCCAAGCTTTGGCAGCTTCTGTGTTGTTGAGCCTATAGGTGCACAGAAGTCAAGAATTCAGATTTAGGAACCTTTGCCTAGATTTCAGAAGATGTATGGAAAGGCCTGTATACCCAGGCAAATGTTTGCTGCAGGGCTGGGGCCCTCATGGGGTGCAGAAGGGAAATGTGGGGTCAGAACTCCCACACAGAGTCCCTACCGCCTAGTGGAGTTGTGAGAAGAGGGCCACAGCCCTGCAGACCCCCAAATTGTAGATCCACTGACAGCTTGTATCATTTGCCTGGAAAAGCTGCAGACGCTCAATGCCAGCCTTTGAAAGCAGCTGGGAAGGAGGCTGTACCCTACAAAGCCACGGGGTAGAGCTGCCTAAGACCTAGGAACCTGTTTCTTAGGACATAGGAACCATAGGAAACAGGTTCCTTAGACATAGGAACCTGTTTCTTGCATCAGTGTTACCTGGATGTGAGACATGTAGTCAAAGGAGATCATTTTGGAGTTTTAAAATTTGACTGCCCCACTGGATTTTGGACTTGCATGGGGCCTATAGCCCCTTTGTTTTGGCCAGTATCTTTCATTTGGAATGGCTGTATTTATCCAATACCTGTACCCCCATTGTATCTAGGAAGAAACTAACTTGCTTTTGATTTTACAGGCTTGTAGGTGGAAGGGACTTCCCTTGTCTGGGATGAGACTTTGAACTGTGGACTTTCAAGTTAATGCTGAAATGTGTTAAGACTTTGGGGGACTGTTGGGAAGGCATGATTGGTTTTAAAATGTGAGGACATGCGCTTTGGGTGGGGCCAGATGTGGAATGATATGGTTTGGCTGGGTCCCCACTCAGATCTTATCTTGAACTCCATAGGGTGTTGTGGGAAGGACCTGGTGGAAGGTAATTGAATCATGGGGGCAGGTCTTTCCTGTGCTGTTCTCATAATGGTGAATAAGTCTCACAATATCTGATGGTTTTAAAAAAGGGGAGTTTCACTGCACGAGCCCTCTGTGCCTGCTGCCATCCATGTAAGATGTGACTTGCTTCTCCTTGCCTTCCACCCTGATTGTGAGGCTTCTCCAACCCCATGGAACTATGAGTTCTCCGTTAAACTTCTTCCCGTTGTAAATTCCCCAGTCATATGTCTTTATCAGCTGCATGAAAAAGGACTAATAAATATATATAAAAATTTTACATGTATAAATGTGAAGCTGCTCTGATAGAAGCTGTAAGCCTTGTGCTTTGAAATTATTATTTGTATTACTTTCCCCCACCTCTTCCTTGAGTTACCTTAGTAGAATTGGACATGGAGATTAATTTGAAAACCAGTTTTCTAGTCTAGATCCTTGCTTTTCTAGATGAGGAAGTCAGAAGCTATTGAGTTTATAATTGTCTTTTTCTTTGCTTTTAATCTGTAAAGTTATCTGGATTTTAGAACAGAGCAAAAAAGAAATACTTTTAAACTAGCATTGATTCTAAGACTTTCGAGCAGTATGCAAGTCTGAACATCTTCCCTGTTTCTGTTCATATTACTATTGTTGTTCTGGGTATTATGTTCTGGGTATGAACTCTTATTGACATAATAAGAGTGCAGTACACTCTTATTTAGTTTCCCAGGGCTTCTGTAACAAATTATCATAAACTGGCGACTTAAAACAAGTATGTTCTCACATAGTTCTGGAGCTCAGAAGTCCGTAATTTGTGCTATGCATCCTGTTTCAAAATCAAGCCATGTTTCTTCCAGAGGCTCTAAGGGAGATTCTCTTCTGTGCTTCTTTCAGCTCTAGTGGCTACAGGCATTCCTTGGCTTGTGGCTACATAACTCCAGTCTCTTCCTGTGTCTTTACATGGCCTTTTCTCTGTATATCTTCTGTAAGGACACTTGTCATTGGATTTGGGATCTACCTGGATAATCCACTGTCATTTCATCCTGAGACCTTTAACTTACATTTTCAGAGACTCCTTTTTTCCAAATAAGATAATACTTCCAGGTTTCCTTCACCTAATTTAATTATCCTTTCTGTATCTGTGCTCTCTTTTTTTCCAGTATAATATGTAAATTGTTAGACCAATTTTCCTATACTCTTGCTAATTTTTTGACTTCCTGTATTTTCAGCCTACAGTATTCTGTTTCTCCTCCTTACTATACTTTAAGCTCCCCAAGGTAAGGAGCATGCTTCATCTCCTTTGTCCTTCCTTAGCATAAATGATCCATACAAGTAGGTCGTTAAATAAATGTTAGTTAAAAAGAAACAAAAACGGATGAGCAAACAAACTGAATTAAGAACTTGCCTTTCTGTCCTTATCACCTGTCATTTTGTTACTGACACTTGTATTTTCTGTTTCTGTGAATCTCTTTGTTTTTCCTTTAGTGCTTTACTCTGCCTGGAAAATTTCACCTCACCAAATATCCAGCATAAATGCTACTGATCTCCTACAACTTCCCAGAAAAAATTAGAATGACTCGTTTAGTTGTAGCTGGGGAAAAAAATGTTACTTTGTAGATGTAGCTTTTCTTATACTACAACTTCTCTCATTCCTTTTTGTAACTTATGTTTTTAAGCTTGTGCCCTTAACTGGGGGCTCTCATAAGGATAGCGTATCCCCATTTTCCTTGGAATATCTAGGTTTACACTATTGTGATAAAATTATTAATAATGTTTCTCTAAACAATATTTTGGCTTGGTTAACAAATTAAGTCGTCACTGTAGCCATAGCGTTCATTGCCTTGTATGTCTTATTTTCTTTTCTAGATTATCAGCTCTGGGAAGTTGCAGCTGTACAGTCTTCTGTGTTGTAGTACATAGTATTAATACTTTATATTCCATGAGTGAAATTCAGTAAATATTTGAACTCTTAATATGTGTTGTGTGAATCCTGTATTTTGCCTATATTAGCAAACACTTTTTTCTTCAACCTTGAGTTGTCTTAGAGTGTCTGCATGGCTCAGACATTTTTGCAATCACACCAGCCTTGCAAAGGCTATGGATAGCGTAGCTCTATACATTCTTAACTATACATTCTATATAGTCTTAACTGTGGATCAGCGTAGCTCTGTACATTCTCTGTGCTTACCTCTTAGCTGCTGCTAGTGATGCTAGGGTTGGGGTCACAAGACAGAAATCATATAGCCATGTAGATTAGTGCCACTACAGAATCAGGCTTTAGTTTCAACTGGACCTGAAACAGTTCTAGTGGTTCTTCCTTTGGTGCTTAGTCTGTACCTATTCCCGTGTTTGAGTGCTTTATTTTAAATTTTACTGAGACCTTGTTAACTAGGTGATAATAGTCCTATTTTATAGGTGATAAAACAGCTCAAGGACCCATAATCACACTGTGTTCTTGAATCTAAGTCCAACTCCAAAGTTCTTGCTTTTTTTGTTTCATTCTGTTACTTGTTTACAGTTTTAAATCTCATTCTTAGGTCTTAGAAGTACATATATTACTGAACCATATTCCCCTTTGTAATCATTTAGAGGTGCCTCCTTTAAAACAGCAAGTTTGAGATTTTTGGATTATTAATGAATGTTGATATGTGGGTATGTAAATTTTTACATGAACCACTGTAGAAGGCTATCATTTATAGATTTTTTTTTGTCTTTAAAGTGCTAGTTTCTTAAATGTCAATTTCTGAGAAGATATTTACAAGTTCACAAAATCTGATATGCTCCAAAATTTGAAACATTCCACAGCTGACACCTTTGTTCTCTGATGGTTCCATGCACACAAACTTGGTTTCATGCACAAAATTTTAAAAAATATTGTGTATAATCAAGCTATATGTATAAGGTGTATATGAAACATAGATGAATTTTCTGTTTAGGCTTTGGTCCTATTCCCAAGATATCTTACATATATATGCAAATATTTCAAAATTCCAAAAAAAAAAAAAAAACCCACACCAATTCAAAACACTTCTTATTCTAAGCATTTCAGATAAGGAATACTCAACCTTTAACATAATTTTTGTAATATTCTTGGGAATACATTTTATTATCAAGTTTAAAACTCATTTAAATATTTATATAGTAATTTAAACTAAATTTAAAACTTTTTAAAAAACAAATTATTTTTTAAATAATTCATTAGTGTTTTAAAATTGCAAAATTTCACAGGTTGAAGTGGAAATGGAAAGAGTAGAATCTGAATAATTGTTACGAAAACTCTGTCTCTGCATTTTGCTTGCATAGTGCTTGATTTAAGAACTGCAGTACCTCTTTACCTTTGTATTTTGGAAATCATTGAGTGTTTGAATATCCCAACTAATAGCTCTTCTAGATTTTCTTTTTATAAAACATTCAGTTTTACTCATTTTGCGCTCAGCATGAGGGAGTTGGGAAGACAAGCCTTGAAAGCTAGGAGGCTGCTTCTCTCTGTTTTACCACTAACTAGTCATATAGTAACAGCAAATCACTGTCTCTGTAGAATGAGGGTATATTGGATATCCTCTAAGGCCTCATTCTGATCTAAAGTTTTGTGCTTCTCTTCTGAAAATATGAAGAAATTGTGCTTTTAGCCATATAGTAAATTCAACTAAGGAGAACCCTTATGTTGGTTGGTTAAATTAAGATACTGTCCTTATTTGAAGTTAAAGCATAGTGATTGTTTGAGAATAGATGGTGAAGACTCCATTTTAAAAAGCATTTTATAAAAGCCTGAAATTGCTAGAGATTATTAAATATATCATGATACATTAGGATTAACTTAATAGTTAGTGTTCATGTGTAGAAAATAGTTTAGTAGAAATTTGCTATTTTCTGTTCCTGTTAGTCTCTATATTGGTTATGGTAAGTTACTATAGAAATGTAAACTTTAAAAAATTAATTCTTTTGAAGCTGAATTTTTTGGTTTTATGAAAACCTGCCAACCTGTATTTAGAAAGGAAGTTGACTTATTGAACTTCTATTCTAGAATTCTGTTATCTAGAACTTTCTGCAGTGATGCAAATGTTATATAACTATACTATTCAGTACACTTGTCACTAGCCAATTGTGGAAATTGAGTACTTGAAATATGGCTTGTAACTGAAAATCTAATCTAATTTGATTTAATTTTTAATAGCCACATGTGGCTGTGTCGCTGAGACAGTACTGTTTTAGAAGATGCCAAGCAGTGTACCAGAGGATAATTATCAGACTTTAGTTCTAGTTCTTTGTGCCATTTCTGATTACTGTCCTTTCCCTTTTTTTTTCTTTTTTTTGAGATAGAGTTTCGCTCTTGTTACCCAGGCTGGGGTGCAATGGCGTGATCTCGGCTCACCGCAACCTCCGCCTCCTGGGTTCAGGCAATTCTCCTGCCTCAGCCTCCCGAGTAGCTGGGATTACAGGCACGCGCCACCATGCCCAGCTAATTTTTTGTATTTTTAGTAGAGACGGGGTTTCACCATGTTGACCTGGATGGTCTCGATCTCTTGACCTCGTGATCCACCCACCTCGGCCTCCCAAAGTGCTGGGATTATAGGCTTGAGCCACTGCTCCCGACCTCCTTTCCCATTTTGTACTGAACCTTCCTTTCCAGTCTTACTTGTACTTATATATTTTGGCCTCATACTGAATCCTTGCTTAACAGAAAATTGTCTTCTCAGCCTATGAAAATATGAGCCTTCAAGGTATAGCTTAAATGTCACATCCAGGAAAGTCTTCCCTGATCCTCTGAACTATGGCAAATGATACTGTTCCTTACTATTTATATTCTTGATCCATCATATGGACAAAAAAAATTACCTGCGCCTAATAGGGTGATTTTTTTAGGGGCAAGGGTTGGGATGTGGAGATCAAATGAAATGGTGTATATAAAAGCTTTTTGACAGTTTTCAAGAATATAGAAATATAAAGCGATGACACATTTTATAAACGTTAAGACTGAGTCCCAGAGAAATGAACTTTTCCACTATCCAGCTATCATCTCCCATTTTCCAACTCATCCCGCTTAGTACCTCAGTTGCAATAATTCTTTAGCTATATTGGTTTTTATAATCCTTTCATCTTACTTCCTTCCCACCTTCTTGACCAAGTTGAAGTTCATCATCCATTATTAAAACCACTTATTTGTCTACACCATCAGCTCCCTTGCCTGTTTCTCTTTTAAATTGTGCATGTCTAGTAAAATGTCCAACCTGGGTTAAATCTTGCTCTGTGCGTTCTTTACGCCTCCACTCAGGTAGCTGAAGGCTGGTTAATGCTGCTATCATTAATTCAAGATTAGTAACTTTAAGCATGGCTTATCTTTTAATTCTCTTTATAGTGTGTTTTGCAGAGCAGATTTTTTTTTTTTAAACAGAATCTCAACTCTGTCACCGCGCTGAGGTACAGTGGTGCAATCTCAGCTCATTGCAGCCTCCACCTCCCAGGTTCAGGGGTTTCTCCTGCCTCAGCCTCCTGAGTAGCTGGGACTACAGGCACATTGCCACCACGCCCAGCTAATTTTTGTATTTTTAGTAGAGACAAGGTTTACCATGTTGGCCAGGATGGTCTCCATTTCTTGACCTCGTGATCCGCCTGCCTCGGCCTCCTAAAGTTATGGGATTACTGGCATGAGCCACCGAACTCGGCCTGACTTTTGTTTATTAACTTTGTATTCTATAATTCTGCTATAACTGATTATTAGTTCCAGGAGTTTTTTTTTTTTTTGTCACCCACAAACAATGACAGTATTATTTCTTTCTTTATAATCAGTATACTTTTATTGCCTTTTCTTGTCTTATTAATAGGGACTTCCAGTGTGATATTGAAAAAGGAATAGTGAGAGGTGACATCCTTGCTTGTTTCTGATCTTAGCAGGAAAGATCCTAGTTTCTTGACATTAAGTATGATGTTGCCTGTGGTTATTTTTTAGATGTTCTTTATCAAGTTGGGGAAGTGGCCCCTATTCCTGTTTGGATGTCCTTTTGTATTGTTGACTAATATTTCATTGTATGGGTGTACCACAATTTGTGTATTCATTCATCTCTTGATGGGCTTTTGGATTGTTGCTAGTTTTTAGGTATAGAAATAAAGCCACTATGAACATTGGTGTACAAGTGTATAAGTCTTTGTATGGACACATGCTTTCTTTTCTGATGGATAAAGACACAGGAATGATACGGCTGAATCATATGGTATGTTTAACTTTAAGAGACTGCTAAATGTATTCCAGTGTGGTTTTTACCGTTTTACATTTGACAGCAATGTAGGAGAGTTCGAATTCATCCATATTTTCTTCAGAACTTAATTTTGTGCACTCATATGGCTATTGTAGTAGTACCTTATTGCAGTTTTAATTTACATTTCCTTCATGATGTTGATCATCTTTTCATATGCTTATTAATGTATCGTCTTTGGTGATGTCTGTTGAAATGTTTTTTTCTTTCTTTTTTTCTGTTTTTTTTTTTTTTTTTGGGAGGGAGAGGGTCTTGCTCTGTTGTCTGCAAGGCTGAAGTGCAGTGGTATGACTGCAGCTCACTGAAGCTTCGGCCTCCTAGGCTCAAGTCATTCTTCCATCTCAGCCTCCTGAGTAGCTGGGACTACAGGTGTGCACTACTATGTCTGGCTAATTTTTACTTTTTGCAGAGATGGGGGTCTCACTATGTTGGCCAGAGTAGCCTCAAACTCCTGGGCTCAAGCAGTCCTCCTGCTATAGCTTCTCAGAGTGCTGGAGTTGGTCATGAGCCACTGCACTCAGCCTCTTTTGCTTATTTTTTATTGGCTTGTTTGTCTTTTTATTGTCTTTTAGGAGTTGTTTATATGTTTTCGTTCTTATCAGATATAAATCCTTTACCAGATGCATGTTTTGTAACAATTTTCTCCTAATTAGGGGCTTCAGTGTTGAAGGGCAGAATTTATTTTGATGAAATTCACTCATTGTGATTTTAGTGACATGCGTAAGAAATACTTGCCTAACTAAGATCACAGATATTTGAATTTCTAGATAAATTTTGAAACGCCTTGACAGTTTTGAATAAATAAGGGAATTTGATTGTGTTAAATCTGTAGATCAATTTAAAGAGAATTAGTGTTAATAATATTGTATCTTCTGATCCATGAATAAAGTATGTCTCTCCATTTCTTTAGATATTCTTTAATTTCTCTCAGCAAATTTTATAGTTTAACTATACAGTTTTTTCACACCTTTGGTCAGATTTATCCATAGTTCATCTTTTTTCTTACTTTTTTTTTTTGGTGACAGGATCTTGCTCTGTCAGGCTGGAGTGTGGTGATGGATCTCGGCTCATTGCAACTTCTGCCTCCCAGGCTTAAGTGATCCTTCCACTTCAGCCTCCTGAATAGCTGGGGCGAGCCACCGTGCCTGGATAGCTTTTGTAGTTTTTGTAGAGACAGGGTTTGGTCATGTTGCCCAGGCTGGTCTCGAATTCCTGAGCTCAAGCAATTTGGCTGCCTCACCCTCCCAAACTGTTGCGATTATAGGTGTGAGCCATTGTGCCCAGCCCTTATTTTCTTCTTTTAATGCTATTCTAGGTATCAATGTTTTATAATTTTTGTTTTCTAATTTTCTGCTACTAATGCATAGAAATACAATTGATATGTGTATACTGGTCTTAGGTCCTGCATAAGGACTACTACTGTCCTTGCTGAACACCCTTGTATTAGTAACTGTTGTAGTTTCCACCATATTTTCTCAAAAGACAATTGTGTTTTCTGTGAATAAAGACATTTCATTTGTTCCTTTCTGATTTGGATTTTTTTTAAATTTATTTTTCTTGCTTGATTGTACTGTCTAGAACCTTCAGTACAATTTTGGATATAACTCAAAGACTGCTTAGCCCTAGTTTCTCTGTCCTTGTGCTTCACCTTGTTTGTCTACTGTGTCTGAGGGATCAGAACTTTGTTGCTTGTTGACTATTATCTTGAAATCGTTGTTTCAGGCAAAAGGATAAATCTTGTTACTCCAAGTATGAAAGGAGAAGTCTCTTATTTCAAATCAAGCTTTTATTCTCACCACTCCACCAAAACAGTTGCTAAATTCAGTGGTTACTTATCATTGCTTTATTTTATTTTTTATTTGAACTCTTGGCAGCATTTGGAATAGTTGACCACTGTCTTCTAGGTACTTTCTTCACTTAATGTATAGGATGCCCTCTTGGTTCTCTTCCTTCTTCCCTGGCCAACTTTATTGATGCTACTCAATTTAAATGTTTGAATGTACTATGGATCCTTGACATTTACACCTCTCTTCTCTGTATTTTTACTTCCTTGCTAATTGTTTCCCCATTAAAATGCAAACTCTCTAAGGGCTCAGCACCTACAGCAGTGCCTGGCACAAAGTGTTCACCCAACACATATTGATCAATCAGTGATGAAGAAATGGTTGGTTTTCTCAACCAATTTTTGGCATGTAACCCAGGTTCTCCTTAGAATATAGAAACCTTTAGTTCCAGAATTATTATTTCTAGTTATGACATGAGATGAAGTTAGAGATTCTTTCATACTCTGATATTTGGTTGCAGTTTATAGTGTTAAGAACGTTATTTAATTCACCTGGCTTTATTCTTACATGCTTATTTCTGTTTTGAGTATTGTTGGGAGATTTTATTGAAAAACCTTTTTGTTATATTTTCAGAATTGACATGACTTACCTATCAGTTTAAAACAAGTCAGGTTAATTACTGAATGTGCTGTTGATAAATTTGATTCATCCAAAATGTGTTTTGTTGAAATGTATTTGTGATCAGTTTTTTGAGGATAACTCTATGCTATTATTGCTAGTTTATTGATGTATATTTTAGTTTCCTCAAAATTTAAAATAATTTTGAGGAGTCTGAAAGGATTCATATATTAGAGATTTTCAAAGCTGGTGTTTAGGTGGACACAGACTAAAATAAATGTTTCATTTATAGCATATTTGCACCTATCCATTGTGTAGATTTTTTTTTTTTTTTTTTTGAGACGGAGTTTCGCTCGTTACCCAGGCTGGAGTGCAATGGCGCAATCTTGGCTCACCGCAACCTCCGCCTCCTGGGTTCAGGCAATTCTCCTGCCTCAGCCTCCCGAGTTGCTGGGATTACAGGCACACGCCACCATGCCCAGCTTATTTTTTGCATCTTTAGTAGAGACAGGGTTTCACCATTTCGACCAGGATGGTCTCGATCTCTTGACCTCATGATCCACCCGTCTCAGCCTCCCAAAGTGCTGGGATTACAGGTGTAGATATTAATATTTGAAAGATCCTGGGAACTGAAATGTCTAACGTGCATGTCATTACTGTAGGTTGAGAAGTGAAATGTGGTAAAAGAGAGCATCAGAGTCTTAAAAAGAATGGTATC
Source organism: Leontopithecus rosalia (assembly GCA_028533165.1). Classification (NCBI taxonomy): domain Eukaryota; kingdom Metazoa; phylum Chordata; class Mammalia; order Primates; family Cebidae; genus Leontopithecus; species Leontopithecus rosalia. The sequence continues at coordinate 89,671,691 of CM052662.1, forward strand.
AAAAGTTTGTGATGGTTTCTCTTACTTGGTTCATTGCTGAGAGTCAAGGAGGAAAGAAAGGAAATGCTTGCCATTTTGTTCATATTTTCCTTTCAGAAACTTTCGGTGTGATCTCTAATATGGATCTTACTTCATTTGTTTTTGTTTTTTAAATAACCCATAGTAGTTATATATGTTACTACATTTTCTTTTCTGTCACAAGCATCTTGAATGTGTGTATTTCCAAATGCTTTGTATCTCCAAGGCACTCTGTAAATACTGACTGAATGACTATTCAAATACACTTGAAGACTCCAAAGAGTTGTGTATAAACATGGATATAGTGTTTTTGCGGAGCTACAGATAGGGGAATAAATCCTGTCTCTCTCTCTCTCTGAAAGAATAATAAGTTCAATTTAATTAATTAGCTAATGATACAAAACTAAACTTTTAAGTCAGGAAGACAGAGTAGAAACAGGGTATCCCATTTTATCATGGTTTTCCTTCACTTCTAGAGTGTGCAGTAGCCAGGACCACCTTATGACAAGGTTAGTTTCTTGCTAGATATTGAAGATTCAGTTATTTGCTATTTTTTTGCCACTTTATATTCTAGACTTACATTACCAGTAGTGATGAACTTACTTTAAATAATTTAGGTCTTTAATAATAAACATTTATGTTTCTCCAGGATCTTTCTGCCCTCCAGTTAAACTCAGCTTCATGTGAAAAGTACAGGGATGAAGTAATAGGCTCAAAGATTGGTAGTCTCTGAGTAATGAGGCATTCTAATTGGGAGTTTGGTTTAAGAGCCACAACAGAAATCTGTTTCTCCACACTTTAAGATTCCATAGGGGAAGATCTTACTCAGAAGTGGTTTTTAACTTTTGGATTTAGTCCAGGAATGGAAATGTATTAGATTCTGTTATTTGCAACAACAGAACTCTGGCTAATTAAAACATAAAAAATGAGATATGTAATTAGAGGCTTATGGAATCTAAGGGTGGGCCAAATTTATCAGTATTAGGAGAGTAGTACAAAGCTTTGCCAAAAGGTTTAAGGGTTGAAACAAGCAAAAAATACATCAAAACTAACTTTTGTAACAAATAGTAAAACTCATAATATAGAAAAATTAGAAAGTAGAAATCACTCATTACTTTTTAGAAATTAAACCAAAAGATGAAAAAAAATCCTAATAGTTACATTAGTATTTGTTTATTAGTAAAGCCAAACACCTTAAAAAATAGCCATTTATACTTTTTTTTTTTTGGTAAATATTGACCTTGTTCATTAGGGATTACTCCCTTCTGATTAAGTCTCCCAGCCTTTTTTATTTGGTGATTTTTGTATCTCTGCTGTCATGCTGAGAGATAGGCTTTCCCAATCTAAATGTTGTCGAATGTTTAAAATATAATTTTGAACCAATGGATCACTTCCCCTCAACCCCCACAGTATCTCCAAATACTGCTTTTAGTAATGGTGGTTCACTAGGCTGTGGTTTTCTGGGTTGTAAGGAGATATAATTAGGCCAGTACTACCTGTCTTAGTCAACTTGGTGTGTATTATAGTCCATTTGTGTTGCTATAAAGTAATACCTGATAGTGGGTAATTTATAAAGGAAAGGGCTTATTTTGGCTCACCATTCTTCAGCCTGCACAGGAAACATGGTGCTGGCATCTGTTTCTGGTGAGGGCCTCTGGAAGCTTACAGTCATGGCAGAAGGTGAAGGGGAGCTGATATGTCACATAGTGAGAGAGAGCACAAGAAAGGGCAAAGGGTGAGCCCTTTTAAATAGCCAGATCTCCTCTCCTGTGAACTCAGAGAGTGAAAACTCGCTCGTTACCACAGGGACAGCACCAAGCTATTAATGAGGGCTCCGCTCCCATGACCCAAACACCTCTCACAAGTCTACCTCCATTATTGGAGGTCACATTTCAACATGAAATTTGGAGGGGACAAAACATCCAACCCATCTCAGGCTACTATAACAAAATGCCGTAGACTGGGTGACTTACAGCAGACATTTATTGCTCACAGTTGGGGAGACTTGTAAGTCCAAGATCCATGTGCCAGCAGATCCAGTTCATGATGAGGATCTTCTTCCTGAATTGTAGACAATCACTTTCTCACTGTATCTTAACATGACCTAGAAAAAGAGGAGGAGTGAGCTCTCATGCAGGGGAGCACACCAGCATGAATTTATGTAAACTTAATTATGCAGAGGCCTCTCTACCAAATACTATCACATTGAGGGCACAGCTTCAGAATGAATTTTAGGGAGGACACAGTCACTCCATGACACTTCTCTTATTCTACTTTTTGTTGTTGTTTTACCTCCATCTGAGGGTAAAATAAAAACTAGAAATTCTTTCTTTGGTCCTCAGTAATGTTAAGTTTACCTTTCTAGGGTAATTAGTGTTATTTGTCAAGATATACAGAAAAGTTTTATCTGTGTACATATGTACAGGCAATCATTTTTTACTTTTAGGTCTTCAGTCAATCTAGGGTTTTTGTTTGTTTTCCTTTCGGTGTTTAGTATCAAAGAGGGATCTGTATTTTTCCAAGTATTTTGCTCAGGCTCTTTCAGTATTTCTTGACTAACTTATTATTTCCACACTCAAAATGTTAGCTTTATTATATACCACATCCTATTATATATAGGTTTGTTTGTATTCTTTGAATTATTTTGTTACTAATACCAAACTTTTTATTATTTTTACTTTAATGTTTTTCCTCCTCTAAAGTAGTCTATTAGTGTTTTGAAATATTTTTGGCGGTTATTTCTACTCTGTTTTTCTAAAATTTTTATTGGAGTTTTCACTATAATTGCATTTCATTTGTGTATTAATATATGGAGAATTGACATGTAAATAAGTTTTCCTGTTTCGGAATATGGCATAGCCTCCATTTTTTCAAGTCAGATTTATAAGTTTTTTTTTTTACAATTTTACTTGTGAGTGTTTTGAATACTAATGTTTACAAATATAATTGAACCCTTTTCTGTAATAAATGTGTAAAGATATCACCCATTGTAACATGCTGATTATGTAGTTCATATACATTTTGCATATGTTTATAAGCAACCACATTATTGGTTCTAATAGCCCTTTATTTCATCTTCTTGGATTTTTCAAATAACAATTCTTTCTATTCCTTCCTAATGTTTATTGTTTCCTTTTTCTTATTGCACTGGATTGAATTTCCAGTCTTAGTTGAACAATCGTAATGATAGTGCATCATCTTATCTTGATCTTTTTTTAATAGCCATGTCTCTTTCTGTTTAATGTTGATAATGGCCACTGATTTGAGAATAATCTGCTTTATTAAGAGTTCTTTTCTCAGATTTTCTTTTTAAATCAGATAGTAAATGCTAAGTTTTATTAAATGCCTTTTTAACATCAAATAAGAAAGTGGTGTGAGCTTTTAATGTGAGGAATAATCTAAAAATATCTTTGTGTTCTTGGAATAGTCCTACTTGGCTGTGTAGTTTTTTTAAATACAGAGCTATTATTTCATAATAAATGAATTTTTATTAATATGCATGAGACTGCTTTTTTATTTGTTTATAACGTACCAAGGTTGTAATAGGTTGCTAAAATACATTAGAATACTTTCATATTTCATGTATCTTGGATTAATTTTAAAGCTTAGTAGTTGTCTGTACTCCAGCATTATAGAACGTGATAGTAAATTTTCACGGCCTGATATTTTTTTGGGGCAGTGGTTAAAAACTGAAACTTTTTAATTCATAGTTGTTAAGCACAGTCAGTGTGAATTGTCAGTCCCTTTTTGTAATATCCTCAGTCATCTGGTAGATAATAAAATTTGCCTTATAATTTACTTTTTGGTTTTGATTTTTCCTCTAAAAAATATTAATGGAAATAACATTGCATAAAGTTTTTGACATATTTCGACATGTTTGAACATGGTTAAATGCATTCTTTTTATTATCTTATGAAACCCTTTTGCATTTCAGTATTCGTTTAAAAATATTAATTAGATGTAACTTTTAAAGGTATTGTTTATTTTTTATACAGTTTCCATTTTTGAGTGCTTATTTTGGTTTACTTCTTGGTTTGTGTGTTTGCTCATTTATTTTGTTAGGCCGCATATGTGAGTGGTAGACCTCTAAGGAATTGTTATACATGCTTTAATATACTTGTTAATTAGCAGCATCTTGCTTGACTATAGTAGTCATCAATATTAGCCTTATTTCCCTCAAAACATTGTAAGTTTTGCTCTATTGCTTTTAGGAAGGAAGTAAGTATTCTATGGAAGAAGTTTGAAGTCATTTTAACTTTTGCTTGTGAATTTTTTTTTAACTCTGAAATGGAAAAACTATTTTACATTTATATAACCATTTCTTCGTTAGTATTTTCTGGCAATAGGATCTGTCTTGAGTGACTTTTCAGTAGAGATATTTGATTTAGGGACTCTCCAAAAGAAGATACTTTGGTATTATATTTGGTTTGGGAGATCCTACGTAAGTTATCTATTGCTGTGTAAAAAATTTACCCCAAAACATAGTAGCTTTAAGACAGTATCCATTTATTATCACTCACTTTCTGTGTGCCAGGAATCCAGGCATGACTTAACTGAGTCCTCTACTTGGGTCTCACAAGGCTGGAGTCAAAAGTGTCAGCCAGAGCTGGGAACTCATGTGAAGGCTTGACTGGAGAAGGATATTCCTTCCAAGTCAACTCAGTCGTAATCTAGTGCTTTTTTCACCACAGCACATATTGGTGGATTGTTAATTTATTTGCTAGTCACATTTGGATCTCATATCCAGCCCAGAGAACTTGTATTTCATTTCTTTTTATTACTCAGGTGTAAGTTTTATGTGCAGTGCGTGTGTGCGTGCACGTGCGTGCGCGCGTGCATGTATGTAGTAGCTAAAGATAGTTGTAAGTTTTGTGTGTATGTGTGTGTGAGTGCATGTGTGTGTGCGTGTGTGTGTGCGCGCGTGCGCATGTGTGTATGTAGCTAAAGATAGTTACAGATGGGGGCAGGAAGAGAATAGAATGTTGACAACTTTTTTCTATTTTAAGAATTACAGTACTTTTTTTTCCTCCATAGGGGCCTTAGCTGGACCAATTATCGTGGAGCCACATGTCACAGCAGTATGGGGAAAGAATGTTTCATTGAAGTGTTTAATTGAAGTAAATGAAACCATAACACAAATTTCATGGGAGAAGATACATGGCAGAAGTTCACAGACTGTTGCAGTTCATCATCCTCAGTATGGATTCTCTGTACAAGGAGAATATCAGGGAAGAGTCTTGTTTAAAAACTATTCTCTTAATGATGCAACAATTACTCTACATAACATAGGATTCTCTGATTCTGGAAAATACATCTGCAAAGCTGTTACATTCCCACTTGGAAATGCCCAGTCCTCTACAACTGTAACTGTGTTAGGTAGGTATGCTTGAATTATGTATTTTAGTGATAATAGTGAAGGTTATAATAAAAATATTTTCAATAAAATGGTTAAAATTTTATTTAACTTTAGGTTTAAAGTAACGGAATTCAAATATGATTTAAGATCTTACAATTTATGGTTCTAGGTTCTCTTTAAATAAAATCTTTTCTTATATACCTACTCATCTATGTAATACTACATAGTTTTAGCTGGTTTCTTTATGAAAGATCATGCTAAGTTTTGATTATATACTAAGTTCTGAGTTTCTTTGACACCTTATTTTCTTTACTTCCCCTCAAATTTTCAGCCTTTATTTAAATTACCATTTTAAGTTTTTTCATTTTTTAAAAAATATTGTTTTGCATCTAGAAGTCATTGACCCCTCGTGTTTTAATTTTTCATATCAAATTTTATTTCTGCTATTTTAAATTTGCCTAGCTATCTGAATATTGTGCTTTTTCTCCTAGTAGTGATATTTCACCATTTCCTTTCTGATACCTGTTCTAAAGTTTATGGTAAAATGTTGAAAAAGCTTGTGAACCTTAAGCTACTTGCAGTGAAATGTAAACCAGTTTGGAAATGCTGATAAGTTCTTTTTAAATGATAGAAATGAAAATTGAGAAGTAATAGCAACTGGTGGCTGCTGACATGATAATCTACTGCTTAGGCTCTATTCAGACAGCTACTAGTAGTCTGGGTAGCTGACAGCTTCCAGCTGTTGGCTCCTTTAAGATTACTTCAGTTTTTGAGTCAGGGCTATTCTTTTTGTGAAAGACCTCAGGCCAGTGACTAAGTGAGGCAGTGGTAGCCAAGGGTAAGGTCTTCTCGGGGCCAGTGATTGAATAAAATGGTGGTGTGAAGATTTTTACCTAAAGTGGGACTCCTTTAATGGAATCTCCTCATTGGCCTGATGGAGACTTTGTCAAGGTGCTGATAGCTCCCCTTTCTCAATGTTCCTTCTCCCTTTTCTCCCAATTATCACTCCTTAATAAACCTTTTATACTTCTCATATCACAGTGTCTGCTTCCCAGAGAACCAAACAAGTTAATAGCCCCTAATGTTTAAGGACATAATATTAGTCTCTGAAATAGAGGACACCAATTTTGTCCAAATGTATTAATATATTTTTTCATGTTGAGAGATATTATTTTAAAATAAAAATAAAATTAGATATTTGAGGCTTAATATGTTTAAGATACTGGCCTAAGAGCTATGGGGAAATATAACGTACATTTAAGAGATTGATATTTTTGAGAAATTTTTTATTAGAAGGCAAGGCATGAATATCCAAAAACTTACCTGCAGGACATCAGTTGTAACACAGGTCAGGCATGGTGGCTCACACCTGTAATCCTAGTACTCTGGGAGGCCAAAGTGGGTGAATCACAAAGTCAGGAGATCGAGACCATCCTGGCTAACATGGTGAAACCCTGTCTCTACTGAAAATACAAAAAATTAGCTGGGTATGGTGGTGAGCACCTGTAATCCCAGCTGCTCGGGAGGATGAGGCAGGAGAATTGCTTAAACTCAGAAGGTGGAGGGTGCAGTGAGCCGAGATTCTACTTAGGCCTTGGCAATAGAGCAAGGCGCCGTCTCTTAAAAAAAAAAAGGGTTTGGGAGGCCAAGGCAGGTGGATCACGAGGTCAAGAGATCGAGACTATCCTGGTCAACATGGTGAAACCCTGTCTCTACTAAAAATACAAAAAATTAGCTGGGCATGGTGGTGCACGCCTGTAATCCCAGCTACTTGGGTGACTGAGGCAGGAGAATTGCCTGAACCCAGGAGGTGGAGGTTGCTGTGAGCTGAGATCGTGCCATTGCACTCCAGCCTGGGTAAAGAGCGAAACTCCGTCTCAAAAAAAAAAAAAAAAGAAAAAGGGTAACAAAAATACTGTATGGCATGGCTCACTCCTGTAATTCCAACACTTTGGGAGGCTGAGGCATCTGGGTCACTTGAGGGGTACATGACCAGCCTGGCTAACATGGCAAAATCCCATGTCTCCTAAAAATACAAAAATTAAGCAGGCATAGTAATGCATGTCTATAATCCCAGCTACTTGGGTGGCTGAGACTTGAGAATCACCTGAACTCGGGAGTCGGAAGTTTCAGTGAGCCGAAATCATCACATCATTGCACTCCAGCCTGGACAACAAAATGAGACTCTGTTTCCAAAAAAAAAAAAAAAGAAGACAAGTGCTTTGCCTGTGAAAGAGCTAGCTCATGGGGATAAAATCACTTCTTATTTTGCTTTAAATTTTAGTAGTTCCCTCTTAATTAATACAATACTTATTGGCTTAACATCCAGGCTGTTTGTTACAAGATTAGTCATTATTTTGCCAATGCATACATCTCTCGCTTATCTATTCTACTCCTTGCTGCTCTTTTTTCAAAAACCCAAGTCTTATCATCATAATAAACTGTTTGCAGTTCTTTTAACGTACATTTTCGTGGGTGTTTCTCTTTCTGCCTGGATTGCCTTTTTTTCTGTCCTCTCTTTCTTCCTATATTCTTCTATGTAACTGTTACTCATCAAATCACATCCTTTTAGTAGCCATTCTTGACCCCTTTTCCCTAATCTGATGCTTTTTTGGCTGTCATTTGTTATGTTGAACTATCTTTATTGTAGCAGTTACCACACTATTATGTTTTCTCCACTATAGAAGTGGTGGACAGTGACTGTGCATTTTAAGATTTAATTTTATGTCCCTAAAGCCAGTAAGAGTTTCCAGTGTATAGCAGTAATACAGTGTTATTTGAGTAGGATATAGGAATGGATTAGTGAACTTGGTAGTCAGGAAATATTTTGTAGGAGAAAGAGTTGAGTCAGTCCTCAGTGGTGAGTAGGTTTTGGGTAGGAAAATGGTATTCCAGAATTTGATAGTACGTGAACCAAGGCAGGGAAACAGAAAACAATAAGCACTTCACACTTGAACAACATGGGTTAGAGCTATGTAGGTCCACTTATACATAGATTTTTTTAAACTAACTGCAAATAGAAAATAGAGTGTTTGTGGGATGTGAAACCTGCATATATGAAGGGCCAACTTTTCCTGTACACAGATTCCACAGGGCCAACTGCAGGACTTGATGATGCACGAATTTGAGTATACTCAGGGACCGTGGAACCAGCCGTCACCACCCACCACGAGGGTGTGCTAAGGAACCACTAAACATTAAGACAAAGTTTTCTTAACCCCAGTATTGTTGACATTATGGGCCAGGATTCTTTGTTGTAGTGAGCTGTACTATTTGTCATAGACAGCATCTGTGGCCTCTAAACACTATGCCAGTAAATGCCAATAGCATTCCTCAGTTGTTAAACTCAGAATGTCTCCAGACACTGCCACCTGTCCTCAGAAGGGGAGCAGGAGTTAGTGGGGAATCACCCTTTGTTGAGAGCCCTGCATTAATGGATCACTGAATAAGTAATTGAATGGTTGTTGAAAGGATTTATAAAGTACAAGAATTAAAGTTTAGAATTATAGAGTAGGACCATGTTAAAGTAACTTAAATGCTTGGATATGGAATTTGAGTTTTATATTACCGGAAATTCATATTTTGTATACAATAGTTGTGCTGCTTCTCACCCGTCTTCTATTCTCAGACCCTTGCTGTTTAAAACATAGTTCGTGGACCAGAAGCATTGGCATCACTTGGGAGCTTGTTAGAAATATTTTCAGGCCAGGCACCGTGGCTCATGCCCATAATCCCAGCACTTTGGGAGGCCAAGGTGGGTGGATGACTAGGTCAGGAGTTCGAGACCAGCCTGGCCATATGGTGAAACCTAGTCTCTACTAAAAATACAAAAATTAGCTGGGCGTGGTGGGAGCCCTCCTGTAGTCCCAGCTGCTCCTGAGGCTGAGGCAGGTGAATTGCTTGAACCCAGGAGGCAGAGGTTATAGTGAGCCAAGATCACACCATGGCATTACAGCTTGGGTGACAGTGGAACTCCCTCTCAACGAAAAAAAAAGAAAAGAAAAGAAATAGAGTTTCAGACCCCTCTTAGGCTTATTGAATGATAGTCTTCATTTTAGCAAGATTCCTGAGTGATTTGTAGACACAGTGAAGTTTGAGAAACACTGCTTTGATCATATCATATAGATGAATGCCGAACTAAAAGCTCACCTGATTTACAGAGTAATGTGATGACAGTTGTGATTAGGAAGATGGGTCTGGTGTTTTTGATCAATTGAAATGAAGAAGTCCTTAAATCATAATGTCTCCGACATGAGGCCGTGAAGAGTTGCAATTAATTTTGTAATTTTTGCCACATGAATGAAGACAGGAACTATTACAGAGGAATAATTAGCAGAATTTTGTAACTGACTGGATATAAGAAATAAGGAAAGCTTGAACAGTAACAGGTTTTGAAAGTTTGTGATTAAATTTTGTTAATGCTAATTAAATGGGCATATCTGAATGAAAAGTGGGTGTTGGTGATTGGGAGGATAAAACGATTTTGGTGTTTGGTTTGCTGATTTTGAGGTGGAAATAACCAGGTGTAGGAATCTGAGGCGTCAAGCCTTACATCAAAGTTGAAGAATGTTCAGAATCATCTGGGTAGTAGGGTTTATCAGATTGAAGTTGTGAAGTGAGATACAAAAGTAGTTGCAGGCCTAGGACTGATTATTTATTAAGAAAGAGGTTAGAAGAAATAGGAAAAAGTCAGAGAGAGTTATGAGAATAACTCAGAGTAATATATGAAGAAAAGATATGAAAGTTTTTAAGAAAATGTTGCTCTAGAGTCACAGTAAGAAGTAAGCCCTACAGAAAATGATTTGACTATTTTTTAGTTTCTTTTAAGGACAGCATGTAGCTAGTGTAATTCTAAATTCATAGCCTAGGAGTTAATTCATGACTTAAAACAAATACTTTAACACATTAGTATTTAATTCTTTTCAGTTGATTGGGAAGAGACATTAAAGTGTTGAGTTTTAGATGAGGGGTCTTTGATGACATTAAAGTTTCAATAGAGTGATAGTAGTAGAACCAAATTAAGGGAATGTATAATTACAAATGACCGTTTTCCCAAATCTGTGTAGAACTTTTACTCACCAGTAAGAAAAAAATAGACAGCTGGCTATAATAGGCATTTTGCAGAAGAAAAGATTCCAAATGGCTCATAAACATATGAAAAGATTTTCAACCTTATTCATAATCTGAGATATTCAAAATAAAATCTCAGCGGTATACCATTACATACCTGTCAGATTGCAAACACTGAAAGGTCTGTGACAGTATCAGCTGGGTGACAGTATCAACTGGTGGGTATATGGACCAGCAGGAGCTCTAAGATTGGGAGTACGTTAGTACTTTGGAAAGGTTTTTGAAATTTTCTGATAAAGTTGAAAATAAGTACTAGCAATTCTACTACTAGGGATAGACTTGTACACAAATATGCTGACATACATGAATGGAAATGTTTCTTGTAAAATTGTTCAGATGAAGGTGAAACTCCATTGTCCGCTAATAAACTATAAAGCAGTTAAAACTAATCTATACAATTGTATGTAAATCAAAATGATCTAAAAATAAAGTAAAATAAAATGAATTCCAAAAACAAGAAATTTAACCTAAATGTTTTGAGTATGAATGAATCTCCAGAACACAACGTTTAGTCAAAGAAAAACTACAAAAATACATATAGTCCAGTTCCATTCTTAAAAAGTTCAGAAACAGACTAAACTGTTGTTTAGGTTTGCATTTCTTGGTTGTAGAACCATAGTGAAAAATAAACAGTTGATCTCCAAAGTCAATATAATGGTTTCACATTGAGGCAGGCAGGGTTTTAAGATGTAGCAGAGGAACTTGAGGAACTTGGGAGGTTCCAGTAATTTTGTTTAAGATATATGATGGTTTCACGGATGTTTGCTATAAAATTGTTCATTGCATGTGCTGCATGTACTTTTTCATTTGTTATTTCACACTACATCTTGTTACCTAAGGAAAATAATAATATCCATGAGAGGAAAATGTGAAATAAAAATAGATTTCAAAGTAAAATGTGAAACAAAAATTGGTTCCTTCAATACCATCTGTTCTTGATGGTATTGAAAGAACCAATCCAAATCCTGGAAATGAAAAAAATAATAGTTGAAATAAAAACTCAATGCACAGTAAACTAAAGACTGGACACAAAATTTATGATGCCACTACTGAGGAATTTACAGACAAAGAACCACATAACGATCGCTGGAAAACGTGAAAAGATAACTAAGAGATACTGGGGGCCAGAGTAGATGGAGAGGTTCTAAAATTGTTGCTTTACCCTGTGGAACTTTCTTATATTGGAAGAAGGATGGGTGGTATGTACATTCCAATAAACTTAACTGTTAGAGATGTTACATGTTAGCATGAGCTTAAAGTATATGTTGTAAATAAAAGTAGTAGAACACATTAGCAACCCTAATTGGTTGTTTTAGATACATGAGGAGTTAAAGGTTGAAAGTTTAAAAGGCAGTGTTTTAAATGAAACTATTGAGTCACTTACTGGACCAAGAAAAACATTTCACCTTCAATGGATAGGCTCAAAGGAACTTATTTTTTCTTAACATTTTAACAGTCAGAATCATAACTTATTTTTAAAAGTATTTGCTTAAAAATATTTTTTGCTGTAAAATGAAGAGATATATATGTATAGCCTTATCTTCCAGAGAAGTAGTATCTTTAATCTCATAAAGGGAATTGTGATCTAGTTCACAGAAATTTTTTGTATAAAGTTGGAGGGAATTCATCTGTCCCTAAAGGAATGTATATTTTTTAATCAGGTAAAGCCATCTTTTTAGTGGTAGTATGAATTCTTGGTCTCATTTGTCCTAGACTGTAATTGATGATGGCATTACCTAAAAAGTGTGTGTGGATTTTATATGCATTTTTTTCCAAGAATGTAATTGATGATGGCATTACCAAAAAAGTGTGTAAATTTTATATGCAGTTGTCCTTAAACTTGTGAAATATGTCTAGATGTGACTTGGAAAGATAAACATGTTCTTGTTTGAATGTAACTAATTTTTTAAAAAATATTTAAACAGTTGAACCTACTGTGAGCCTGATAAAAGGGCCAGATTCTTTAATTGATGGAGGAAATGAAACAGTAGCAGCCATTTGTATCGCAGCCACTGGAAAACCCGTTGCACATATTGACTGGGAAGGTGATCTTGGTGAAATGGAATCCACTACAACTTCTTTTCCGAATGAAACAGCAACAATTGTCAGCCAGTACAAGCTATTTCCAACCAGATTTGCTAGAGGAAGACGAATTACTTGTGTTGTAAAACATCCAGCCTTGGAAAAGGACATCCGGTACTCTTTCATATTAGACATACAGTGTAAGTAAATAGTAACATTCGCTTCTTTAATATTTGTCAGCATATTTATCAAACTATTTTTACTTTGAATATTTAATAGCTTTTCCTTGTTTTTGTTTTCTTTTATGTTTTTGTGGAAATTGTATTTAATCAAAGCATTTTTAATCACTTTTTTAAAAGATGAACAGATGACTTTAAAGTTGCTCTCCAACTTGAAATTGTATAACTGTTTCCTTTTATGATCTTAAAAGTTGGCTGGACTTAGGGAGTCTGGCAACATGTACCTCAAAATGTACAATGCTGAAGGACAAACAACTTCTACATTCTTATTAATTGAGCTGTTACTTAGTTTCACCGATGCTCCCCATCTTGTTTTCTTTTTTGAGATGGAGCCTTACTCTGTCACCAGGCTGGAGTGCAGTGGTGCAATCCTGACTCACTGCAGCCTCTGCCTCTGCCTCCCTGCAGCCTCTGCCTCCCAGGTTCAAGTGATTCTCCTGCCTCCCAAGTATCTGGGACTTCAGGCTTGTGCCAACACATCTAGCTAATTTTTGTATTTTTAGTAGAGATTGGGTTTCACCATATTGGCCAGGCTGGTCTCGAACTCCTGACCTTGTGATCCGCTGGCCTCGGCCTCCCAAAGTGCTGGGATTACAGGCATGAGCCACTGTGCCCGGCCTTGTTTTCTTTGACTTCTTTGGATACATATTAATTAGTTTGAAAATCTATATTTTTCAATATTTTTTCTAATCTTGTCTCATTGATCATGTTGTAAGCATTTTTTTAGGTAAAAAATAGTATTTTAAAGATATAATTGGATAATAACCATTATAGATACAGGTTCAAAGCTGAGCCACCTTGTTACTTGTATACTTTTGTTAAGGGATACTTTCCTCTGTATGTGTTTATATGTTCTTTTCTATCTGCTTTTCCCTTTAAATAAAGTTTCTTAGTTTTTAATAAATTCTTTGTGATTTGTATACCATTTAAACATTTGGAGTAGGAGAAAAGGTGATGGCTGCAGATAGTTTATAGCAAGGATAATGAAAATTAGGTAGATCAGAGATAACATTAGGAAAAATATTTAGGTTCTGCTTTTACTTCTATCCATGTGCAGATTATAATCTAGGTGTTACTGAAGGAGTTGTTCTCTTTTTTGTTGTTGCTACTTACTTTTTGATATGACATGCATGGAATTTTAAATTACACAAATTCATTACTTTGGTGTAATGGTTTTTAAAGCTAATTCCCAGGATCCTTTTTCAACATTTATAGGGTTAACTTAAAAAGCCATAGTTTACAAAATGTTATTCCCTTTGCATTCTTAAATGCTAATACCATCTTTTCTCAATTCTCTGGAGAATCCCGTTAAAATTTTTCTTTTTCCTTCTCCTACCTTGCTTTTACAGAATCTTAACTTTTTTCTTTTTCTCATAAAATTCAGATCCCAATTGTAAGTTAATATATTTTGCGTATGCATACATGTTTTCCTTTCAGTGTCTAATAATGACTGATATATTCATCAATTTGTATTTTTTTGTTTGCTTGAATGAAATCTTAGATATATGAAGATATATATTTCTTCTAATGTGAGTGTTTATAACATGGTTTTGATTTATTGGCTTGCCCCTAAAATGTTTTTGAATTGTCATGACTTTTTTCCTTCTGTAAATTAGTGACCTATAAAACATGTAAACAAACTTAAATATTGTCTTATATCACAACCTTATACCTCAAAATTTAGAGATATCCTTTTGGGATACTTTAATGCCTTTTGTAAACTTTGCTTTCCAGTAGGACAGTCTTCCCTGGGAAAGGTAAAAACTTACCTGGTCTCTCTCTAGCTTCTTACCAGATCATGTGCTGCTAAGTTAGGTTTCTATGTAGTTCACAGAAGGATATGCTCTGCATCATACATAAGTAACTAACACCTCCCTAGGGAGGCCTTTTATCACCTCCTCCACCCCATCCCCAATTTAAATTAGGCCTTCTTATCTTCTCTCATAGCATCCTATTCTTTTTCTTCTTGGCCCTCATACAGTTTTAGTTCAATATTTTTAAATGTCATCTTCCCTATTACTATTAGAATGTAAACTTTATGTATCTAAGTCTTTATGTATACCAAACACCTAAAAGAGTATATTATTTCTAAGTGCCATGCCTGGCACTTATAAGGAGCTAAACAGAATGATGGTTGAATGAATGATAGGTATTGGACTTAATAGTTTGGAGATACATATTTATATTGCTGGTAGATATGGATAATTGCTCATTCAACTAGTTATGACCTTTGGATACATGGAATGCATAAAAGTTTGTTTTAGTACATTTGAGGCCCTAGATAATTTACTTTAGTTGTAAGTATGTAGTCATGGAAAGCCTGTGTTTTTACATGACGCCAAAATGCTAATTGTAACATAGGGAATCTAATCTCTGTAATTGACCTGTTATCTCTTAGAGGATATTTCCTTTTAGATTAAACATCTCTTTAAAAACTGTTTTATATGGTGAGTTGGTACTACATGGTACTTAAATGCCATATCTTATTTAATTAAATACTATAACATATTTGCTTTGTCCTGTATCTCTATATCTCACATAATGGGATTCTTTTATTTTGCTTTCGGTGATTATAGGTTTATGAATATTCCTTAACATTTAGCATGTCTAATTACTCAAACTCTGTGTACTATAATTACCCATTTGGGGGTACTCATTCTCCATTCATTTCATTCTTTCAGCCAGCCAATACTTTTGGAGTAGTGTCTTCCATATGGATTATATATGTTGAGAGTAAGGAAAAACGATTCCTGTTTGAAGGCTTAGTCTATTGTGTTAATAGATGTTTTACCATGTATATTGCATTTATCATTAACAAAAGATAATCTGTCCTGTCATGCATTTATTTTATAGATGCTCCTGAAGTTTCGGTAACAGGTTATGATGGAAATTGGTTTGTAGGAAGAAAAGGTGTTAATCTCAAGTGTAATGCTGATGCAAATCCACCACCATTCAAATCTGTGTGGAGCAGGTATGTCATATACTTTAAAAGTTAATTATCTAAAAGTGAAACATTCTTAAATCCACATTCAAAATTGTTTTTATCTATATAATACATGATTATAGTAATAGCAGAAAATTTTAATTACTTTGTCCTCTCTTGCCCTACCTGTCCCACCTTCCTACTCCCTCAGTTCTGTTTTTCAGAAGCTACTTTAGCAATTTTAGCAGTTTCTTATGGTTAGTTACAATCAGAGGCCTTAAGCTGCTACTTCTTAATACTTTTTAACATTGACTGTTGACTTCTTAGTTAGATAAATAATTATAATTTTATTTCTGCTCCTTTATTCACAAATACATTCCTATACAAACATTTCTACCTTTCATAGTCCACATGAACTTTTAGCTACTTTTAATTAAACTCAGTAATCACTGTTTGCCTCTCTAGGACAGGTGCATGTTACTAAGAGCTAAATAACATACCAGACTTCTGTTTTCTCTTGTCTACGGCCATTTGTTTTCCCTATGGCTAATATTTGCCTCTTTACTTGTATAATTGCTATGTGCATAATTTTCTTTCTGTGAAATTTCAAACTGTTATACTAAGGTTTTTATTCATATTTTCTCAGTATTTAGGGCCCATTTTGATCTTCAGATGTGTATCTATCAACTTGAATAATTTTTTAATTTTTTGGTCCTTTTTTTTTTTGAAGGAAAATTTGTATTGTTTTAATTATTTTTATGTACAGAAAACTCAACAGTGTACATTTAACCCAGTTTCTTGGCAAGTTCTTTAGCCTTTGCCTTTTCGAGCTTGGCGATGTGAGCCACAGACTTGGGACCCAAGACATTGCTTCCCCAGTGACGGCGGATCTTATCATATCTGTCATTGTAATTGGTGCGTTTAGCTTCCACCAGCTTAGCTAAAGCGCCTTTGTCTTCCGAGTTAACCTGTGTAAAGGCGACAGTGGTGCAGGTCTTCCTGTTTCCCCTTGATAATGTGGTAAGGGACTCCCATTTTATGACACAGGACAGGCAGGAAGACAACCGGCTCAATGGGATCCATGTCATGTGCAATCACCACCAGCTGAGCTTTCTTGTTCTTCACCAAGGTGGTGACGATGTTAACTCCTGCTCAAAGGACAGGTGGTCTCTAGTGGGGACGTCCCCTATACCAACTGCTTTCTTATCGGCCCAGGCCAGCATCCTCTGCTTCTTCTCTTACTTTGTCTGTGGTCTATACTTGTGGGCTAGCTTAAGCAGCTGAGTAGCTGTTTGGCAGTTCAGGGCCTGGGTGAACTGGTTAATTGCAGGAGGCACTTTCAGCCGCTTATAGAGGATGGCTCTCTGCCGCCGCATCCTGATCTAGCAGGGCCATTTCACAAAGCGGGTAAGGTCTCTTTTGGGCTGGATGTCCTGTCCAGTGCCAAAATTCTTAGGTCTTTTCTCAAACAGGGGATTCACCACTTTCTTGGCCTTCTGCTGCTTCACGACAGCAGGGGCTGGAGCCACCTTCTTCCCCTTGGCCTTCTTTCCTTTTGGCATCTTGGGCGGCAGGAAGAGAGCTCCTTTTTTTGTTTTGTTTTGTTTTTAATTCCTGTTCACTCTTTTTAGAACTCCTATTTATTGCATAATAAATATTCTTTTTTGTGTGTATTTTCAGGTGATCTTACTCTTCTTCCTAGAAGATTTTCTTGATTTAAAAAAAATTTCCATTGACTTGATACAAAAAATTTTTTTGGCCTATTTTCAGTTTATAAGAGCATCTTCTTATGAGAATATTCTTTATTCTCATTGAATATTCTTTAGGGAATGAGAAGATGCTCTTATAAACTGAAAATAGGCCAACAATAAAAATGTGGTTTTTTTATAGCACCTTTTTCTTGTTTCATGAATGTAGTATCTTTCTTGTTATTCCTGGGGATACTCCAGTTATTTCTTCCCCAGAGAGTTTTTTTCTGCTTCCTGCATATTGTCTCTTTTCCTTCCAGGTTCTTTGGTTTTTTGGTTTGGTCTTTCATTGTGTACATATTTCTTCATCTTGTTGGTTGTCTGGTCTTTCACTGTGAAGCATTAAAATAAAATGCTTAGTGGATGCTCTTTCTGTAGTCGGGATTGCTCATTAAAATTCCAGTTAGAGTGATCAGATGGAGATGTGATTATTTTCCTGGGGAGGCTCCAGATATCACTAATAGAAGAGTATAAGTCTTTACTTCACGGCCAGTTTATTTCTAGAATTAACCTGCATTTTATTTGCCTGAGAGATAAATGTCTGGTATTTGTACAGAGTCGGGAGGAATCTATTGTTTTGTTGTGTATCTTTTAACTAGCTCTTGGCCTCCTTCTAGTCTTCTGAGGTATAGTGAATCAAACTCCAAATTTTTTTTTTTTGATTATTTGACCAAATTGGTTGCTTTCTCATCCATGTGCCTTTTGAAAGCAACTCTTCATCTTAAAGTAAAACTTTTCGATCTTGGCAGTATTGATATTTTAGGCTGATACTTATTTTTTGTAGTGGGCAGTCCTATGAATTGTAGTCTATTTAGAACCATCCCTGGGTTGAGAAACACTGACTTCTAAGGCATATATTGTTTTAAAATCTATTTTCTATCTTCTGAAAGTTTGTTGAATCATCTTGTCTGTTGAATTCATAAGGCATATATTGTTTTTAAATCTATTTTCTGTCTTCTGAAAGTTTGTTGAAACATCTTGTCTGTTGAATTCTGCCTCCTGTTTTCTTTTCTCCTCTAGGGTTTTTAATAACTTTTTAAATTTCTGAACTCTGGTGAGATTTTATGGGAATTAGGAAGCACTATATCTGGTCAATTGGTTGTCTTTAAGCATAAATACTATTTTAAAAGTAGAGAAAACATTTTTCATTTTCTTTTTTTTAAATGGGAAGCAGTCATTAGTTAAGATGTTTATTTGATAGAGTATTTCTAAAAGCAATTCAATTCTGGCTTCTCATCTAATTAAACTTATAGATGTCTTTTTTGAGTAAGTCATTTACTTTTAATTCTAAATTTCCTTGGCAATAACAATACTTCACTGAGTTTTGGGAGGATACAGACAGTGAATATAAGTCATGTAACATAGATATAAGGGCATAGAATATGCTTTTGTTGTAGGTTTAATGTGATATTTAGATATTTCTACCTCTACATCATTTTACAATTTCTCGGAGAATTAAAGGGATTAGAAGGTTGAGCCCAAAGTGCAAAGGTAATTGTTAAGACGTACATGGTTCATTTTCATTGTTATCCTTGTAGAAAGAGTTTACCTTTTGAAAGCCGATACTTTTGGAAATTGTCTTTCTAAAGCCCTCAAAAGAAAAGGTTGGGTGCTTTTGTTTTCATTTTTTAAACCATGTAAGCTTGTTATCTTTATCCTCAGAGCTGAATTAAAGTGCTACCAACTCGAAAAGATTTTACAGATTATTTTTCCACTCACTATACTTGAGATTGCAAAACAAAATTATTCTATCTATTCTTCAGTGTTGATTTGCTTTTTTCCACCTTTTTATTGTTGTTTGTTCTTATTTCCTGTGTAATAAGTTGTCGATATTCAATGTACTTACATTGTTGAAAATAGAGACTACATTTTATTTACTTCCGTATCTCGGCACCACCGGCAGAGCGGAGTATGGCAAATAGTAATTGAATGAAGGAATAAGTGAATAAACTTTTTGAAAATCTACTTAGCCTAAACTGTGGTAGTTGAGCCCCTGGGTTTACTTGACTTTTAAAACTACTTATCTTTTTTTTTTTTTTTTTGAGACAAAGTCTTGCCCTGCCATCCAGGCCGGAATATAGTGGTGCACTGTTGCCTCCCACAGCCTCTGCCTCCAGGGATCAAATGATTCTCCTGCATCAGCATCCTGAGTAGCTGGGATTACAGGCACTCTCCACTATGCCCAACTAATTTTTGTTTTTTTAGTAGAGACAGGGTTTCACCATGTTGGCCAGGCTGGTCTCAAACTCCTGACCCCAAGTGATATGCCTACCTCTCAAAGTGCTGGGATTATAGTTGTGAGCCACTGTGCCTGGTCTTATCCTCTTAAAAACAAACAAACAAAATAATCTTTAAGCTTTAAAAACTTTGTCTCTCTCTCTCTCTCTCTCTCTCTCTCTCTCTGTGTGTGTGTGTGTGTGTGTGTATGAGTATGAGTATGTGTATGTGTGTGTGTGTGTGTGTTTTGGTACCCTCAAGTTAGAAGAGTGATTTTTAGCAGTATGCTTAGTTCCATTATAATGAATGGCTTTAGAGTTCTCATAGTGGGACTCTCTATTGTTTACAGTAATAGGTATGCTAGGTATAGGACCTGTTAGCCAAATTAGTGTAAATACTGTTGAAAGGAGTTATTATTGACACCAAATGGTGTCTTGCCTTTTTTTTAAGACTGAGTTTCACTCTTGTCACCCAGGCTGGAGTGCAATGGCGTGATCTCGGCTCACCACAACCTCTGCATCCTGGGTTCAAGCAGTTCTCCTGCCTCAGCCTCCCAAGTAGCTGGGACTACAGGCACGCGCCACCATACCCAGCTAATTTTTGTATTTTTAGTAGAGACGGGGTTTCACCATGTTGACCACGATGGTCTCGATCTCTTGACCTTGTGGTCCACCCGCCTCGGCCTCCCAAAGTTTTGGGATCATAGGTGTGAGCCACCACGCCCGGCAGTGTCTTGCTTTTTATTGTCACAGATGCCCACCTTACAAATGCAATTATTTTATAAGAAAACCCATTTTACTGCTTTAGAAACTATGTTTGGATGGAACACAGTGTCTATTTGTATTAGCATTAAATGATGCTCTGTAAATATGCTATAGAGGGTGCTAAAACATGATTACATATTTAAGTGAGATGACTTCATTAAGATTATTGTAGATATGTCATAAATAAATACGACATTGTAGATATGTCAAATAAATATGACATATTGTCGATATGTCATAAAATTCTCACTGATTCAGTGAGAATTTTAATTTTTCTGATATTGTATGTATGTATATTATCTTCAAATAATATATTTTTCCAACTTCCAGTTTTCTGAATAAATTTTTTAAAATATTTTTTCTCTGCTTTTCTCCCATTTTATTATGTTGGCATAGCAACTCTTACATGGACTGCTATTTTGGAAGAATGGATGTTCTTAATGGCATTTATTCATCTTTATTAAAATGAAAATTTGTTACTTTTTGTATACTTCTTAGTGAATTTTGTATAAAAGATACTTTTTTATTTTGACTAACATCTCAAATTTAATGTCTCATTTTAACTAGCTGTCAGTAAATGTAGTCTGAAGATATTTAAAATAATTTTATGCATTTTAAAATCTAGGTTGGATGGACAATGGCCTGATGGTTTATTAGCTTCAGACAATACTCTTCATTTTGTTCATCCATTGACTTTCAATTATTCTGGTGTTTATATCTGTAAAGTGACCAATTCCCTTGGTCAAAGAAGTGACCAAAAAGTCATCTACATTTCAGGTAAGTTACTATCTGCTTGCAAAATATGTTATTTAAAATATTTCTGAATAATCATAACGGTATGATCCTAAGCAATAATTTTTACATGCAAAGATATAGATTCCTCAGTGTGAAGTTTTTCCAAATAATCTAAAAGGAATGTGATAAAATAACCCTAATCCTGAGATAGGTATGTAATGTGGCATCCGATATTGAAATGTCAAAATGTCTATGCAACAAGTTTATATACATTTTGAAGCCTCTACATACAGTTAATTTTTTAGTTCAGCAGTATTGACTATTTAATAAATAGTATGACTTTCTAGATTCTTTTATCCTTATACTAAGAACAAATAATGATTTTTTTCTTTTCCTTTGATGGCCACTTTGTACACAGTTGTCTGGTAAATAAAATGGAATATTAAATTTGATGACTTGGCTTGTTAAATAACATTGTTTGCCACTTAATATGGGACTATACCATATTGTGTTACTGAGAGGTGAAATAGGTATGCTACTGAAAATGTGTTAATGAAATAAAATTTATGATGCTTTTTATTGTCCTTAAACCACTAACAGCTTAGATTTTTCACATTCTGTTTGTTTCATTGTGAATATTTTTATTAATTTGGCTGAGTATAAATTTGATCATTCATAAAACATAGAGCTAAAAGTACATTTTTTCCTGGTTGTGGCTTCAGGTAATAAATTATCAATAGAATGCTTATTTTTAAAAAATTCAATAAAATATTTTGAGCATCTTACTCCTTACTGATTGCAAGAATATAGCAATCTTCCTGTCAAACAAATGGAAAATTAAGAGGAAAAAGGACGAGAATCTAAGAAATGCAGGTTTGTATGGTAATTATGGAATAAACAGTTAAGAGTTTTAGCTTTGTTCAAATCTAGAACTAGATAAATTAGAGGTTTTGGAGAAATTTTATGTTTGCTTAAGTGTTATATTCTTAGTCCTTGTGTGATCAATCTAAGAACAGTACCACATATTATTTTCTTATAGCAGGCACCACAAATGTTTAGTTGTATGCTCATTTCTTTACTTACTATTTACCTTCACAATTTAGCAATTTGTGCTTGCTTTATTCACCACTGCATACTCAGCAATGAGCATTGTGCCTGGCTCATAGAAATGTAAACTTTTTTTTTTTTTGCATGACTCTAGCAAAAAGCTTAGAGCTGCCCTATCCCTTTCTGCCAGTATCAGTGCTTTCCTGGAAATCTGTTTGTATTTTTTTTCTTTTGAGAAATGGTTTCACTCTGTCATCCAGGCTGGAATGAGGGATGTGATCTTGGCTCACTGCGAGCTCTGCCTCCCAGACTCAAGCAATCCTCCCACCTCAGCCTCCAGTAGCTGAGACTACAGGTGTGCACCATCACCCTTAGCTAATTTTTGTATTTTTTTTTGTAGAGACCAGGGTATCACTATATTGTCCAGGCTGGTCTTGAACCTCCTGAGCTTGCCCACCTCAGCCTCCTAAAGTGCTGAGATTAGAAGCATGAGCCACAGTGCCTGACTGGAAATCTGAATGAGGTTACATATTAGTACATTAGTCTCTCTTTCTTTAGTTAGAGAATAAGCCAGGGAAACGCACATTTAAAATACACTTAAGGACTGTTTGTTTTGTGTTTCTGTTGTACAGTTTGGTGTGGGATATTACTTGTAAACATTAGACTCAATATGTCTTTGTAATCATTTAAATATCAGGGCTTGGCTGTGCATGGTGGTTTACACCTGTAAGCCCAACACCTTGGGGCACAGAGGTGGGCGGATCACCTGAGGTCAGGGGTTTGCGGTCAGCCTGGCCACCATGGTGAAACCTTGTCTCTACAAAAATTATAAAAATTAGCCAGTGTGGTGGTGCGTGCTACTGATCCCAGCTACTCTGGAGTCTGAGGCAGGAGTATCACTTGAACCTGGGAGGCAGAGGTTACAGTGAGTTCAGACTGTGCCATAGATGACAGAGTGAAACTCTGTCTCAAAAAAATAAAAATTAAAATTAATTAATAAATATCAAGGCTCATTTTGGACTCTCTTATATGTACTGATTTCATTGATGATATCCTAAATTTATACTCTGTTAGCATTCTGAGTTCAGTGTTGAGTACTCCTAACTGGTGCATCCTTACCTGTTAATGATCCTTAACTCTCTGTGGTAGTCTGATAGGTATTTGCAACTTAATATATTCAAATCCGAGGTTCTCATCTTTCTACTGGTCCTTGATACCACACATATTTCTGTGCCCGTCTTCCTTCTTTCAGTTACTGGTCCTTCTTTCCTTACATTTGTTCAGCGTACCACCCTTGACAGTTATTCTTGATTTTGCTTTTTCTCTCAGACCCTGTTGAATTCATTAACAAATCACTGCTAGCTCTTCCATTATGTTAAATACAGAATCTTACCAGTTCAACTCTTCTACTACTACACTAGTCTAAGCCGTAGCCACTCTTACTTCACTATTACAGTAACCTTTAATCTCTCTACTTTGCCTCTGTCCCCCTTCCCTTTGTCAGCAAATGAGCAGCTAGGATGGTGATTTAAAAGGGCGGGTCAGATCATGTCTCCTCTCCTCCAAACCTTCCATGGGCTTCCCATTTTACCCACGATGAAAACCATATCCTTATGGTGACTCACAAGGCTCTATACATGCCCTCCTCCCAGATGATCTCTCTAATCTCATTTCTTACTATGTTTTGCTTATTGGCTGAGGCACTACTGGTTGCCTCAAACATAGTAGGCACATTCCTACCTCAGAGTCTTTGGCATTTGCTGTTTTCACTGCCTGGAATGCTTTTACCAGGTATTGTCATAGCTCTTTCCCTCACTTCTTAAGGCCTTTGCCCTCACATTTTTCAGTGAGGTCTTCCTTCACAACGATATTTGAAATAAAATAACCTCCCTTCCCCCCTCTTCACTACTATGGTCCCCCTTCTTTTTCTCTTCAGTATGTATTGCCATGTAACCGCATGTATTGCCATTATAAATATGTAAAATATTTACATATTTTATTGTTTTTATATGCTTGTCTGTTTATACACTTACTAGAACATAAGTCTAAACATAAAGTCTGCTTTAATTACTGCTGTGTTCCCGTTATCTACAATGCTGTTTAGCATATGATGGGCATTCAATACAGTTTTGTTACATGAATGAATAAGTTTGAGACTAAAACAATTGGGAATCAACTTACAAATCCAGAATCTACTTTTATGTAACTATAACTCTTTAAAAAGGGAAATCAAATTTTGAGTAAATATGGACAAAATCACAGTTTAAGCACTTTCAAAGAAGTAGCGTTATTAGAGAGAATTCTTTTTTTAATGGAGGTAGAGCCTCGCTCTGTTGCCCAGGCTGGAGTGCAGAGGCATGATCTCAGCTCACTGCAACCTCTACCTCCTGGGTTCAAGCAATTCTTCTGCCTCAGCCTCTCAAGTAGCTGGGACTACAGGCACATGCCGCCATGTCCATCTAATTTTTTTAATTTAGTAGAGATGGCGTTTCACCGTGTGGCCCAGGCTGGCCTCGAACTCCTAAGCTCAGTCAATCCGCCTGCCTTGGCCTCCTAGAGTGCTAGGATTTAAGAGTGAGCCAGGGCACCCGTCGAGAATTTTTTATGTTTAAGTAATCAGTAATTAGACTTGACTTTTCTATCCAGAGTCTATAATACAGTATACCATGCTGAGATTAGTTAAGTCATCTAATAACTGGTTGGAGTATGTCAAATATCTTAGGTATAATGCTGCCTTTCCAGAATGACTATTTAGTAAAACCTAGTAGTTTTTTATGAAAATAAGAAGCCATAATTCACACAGTAAATGACCAGTTAAACTTTTTCATTGTTACATGTACTCATTTCTTTCTAGGAAAAAATTTTTACCTCAATATTAAAATAGATATTTTAAAATTGGAGAAATAATTTTTAATATGTGTAAAATAAACGCCTCTTAGGACTAGAGATGAAAAGTTCTGTTCAGAACAGAGTAAGCAACTCTGAGGGAAATTGTTCTTAATTTTGTTACACATTTTCCCACATTGATAAATGTAAGATCTTGGTAAGAGGTTTCTGATTCAGGATTGCAATATTTGATTTTGGTTATTAAATTTTACTTAATTATATAATAATAATGCCCTCAAGGAGTATAGTAGTTCCTTTTCTAGTACTTACTGACTACTGGAAATTGTGTTTTTCTGGTTTGCTACTGATGCCTATTTTTCCCTTGACTGACAGCTGTTACTTCAGTGTGTCAAATAATCCCCCAATGCCTAAAACCCTTATTTTTGTGCAAAACTTTAATTTCAGTTCATATGGATTTTAGGATCCAAGTGTATTATCAAACTTAAGAATTTGGTACTTAGCAATCCTTAAACATTAAAATACATTATTTCGTATATTTAAACAACCTATATGAAGTCTAAACGAAAAATAAGCCAATTTTTATGACACTAAAAATATACCTTAGAAGACTAAAATATGCCATTTACAGGGCATTACTTGACTCCATTTTATGGTTTGGCAGAACTTACTAGAAAAGGAAACTAAAAGTTGTTCGTTTGGGTGAGAAGAACTTAAGAGTCGTCATATCCATTACATACTTATTTATTACATAGTCAGCAAAGAATATGAAAAACAATATCTAACTGAAAAATGAGGACTGCTTTGAGAAGGACTTAAAATCGTGATGTGATTAGAAATAGTACTGCCTTATGATAATTGTGACTCTCATTGATTTTTGTTTTTTTTTTTCTTTCTTTTTTTTATTTTTATTTTTTGAAATGGTGTCTTGCACTGTCGCCCAGGCTGGAGTACAGTGGCAGGATCTCGGCTCACTGCAACCTCTGACTCCTGGGTTCAAGCCATGGTCCTGCCTCAGCCTCCCTAGCAGCTGGGCCTACAGGCGTGCACCACCACACCCGGCTAGTGACTCTCATTGTAAATTCAAAAACAGATAAAATATTTTGCATGCATTATCATATTTCCATTGCTTAAAATGCAACATAATGAAGTATTAAATAGCCTGTCTTTAATGGAATGATATTACTGATGAGGCTCAGCTATTTTTAGCACTGATTAAGGAGTGGGGTGATGGGTTGAAACATTTCGAGAACCATTAACAAGATAAGATTTTAAAATAATTTTTTTGGTTAGATTTTTCTCAAAGCCATATTTTATTAAATCTGAGTGAAATGGACAGTAGATGACCACTTGTGTTCATATAAAGAAATTTGCAAGTGGAAATAATATATGTCAGAGTTTCATTATTTGGGATACTTGGTTAAAATGTTCAGTTTTGTCTTACTTGCTGAGAGCTTAGGTATAATCACTGTTCTGAAAAAACTCGTATAAAGAACCACAAAAAAACTTTAAAACTTTACTGGCAGAAAAGTATTTAAATTATAAATAATTAGATGATTTTTACTTTTATTTAAATATGCTGATGCCAGTTTATTGTAATACTTTTTTCTTTGAGAATCGTTATAAAGATGACATTTAATACATTAAACTCAACTTTCCTGGTTGGTATTCCTGCTTCCTCAGAAAATACATGAAGTGTCTTACAAATGATTTAATTTTTAGTCTATATTTTTAGTTTTCTAATGCTGTGAAGTTGAATTACATGAGACTTTACTATTTTACTGGACATGGTCCTTCAATTCTACACTTGTTTTCTTGAGATTGAATTTGTTCCATTAGTGAATGTTTTCATAAATTAAAACTTCCTTGATTCACTTAAATATACTCTGTTAACTAATATTCATCTCAAAGTACTTGACAGGATTACCTGTTGTAAGTTTAAACTCATAGAAAATTAGTTATACTGTACTTACTAAATTTTATACTGTACTCGCTAAATTTTTACCACATTCTATACAAACGGCATTCCGTGATGAAACCTGTTTCAGTAAGTACTTTTCTTTAGCTTATAATATTAGAATAACTTACCCCATGTAGATTTAGTATTTTTCTAACATTCATTTTTTTAAAGCTCTATCAGTATCACTCATTCGAAAATTAATTATAGGAGATTACCATTTGGGTCATTTATTTTTTTCACTGTGAAGAAATTCAAGACATTTAAACTTATCCTTTCTTCAAACACTACAGTTTGTTACATGACCTATAAATACTACTTAATTGATAATTAACCAGTCTTTATTTTTTATTGTTTATGTTTAGTTGCTTTTTAATATTAATGGCTGTTTACTCTGTAATCTAATGTCAATACACAGGTTCATTTGCATCTAATATTTAAGTACTATTAGAATGTTCTCTCTAAAATATTAGCTGCTCTTTTTGAGATTTCGTCCTAAAGTAGTGACATTAAATTTTGCAGATATAGTTGAAATTTTTAAATTTCTGAATGTTTAGATAATTTGCCCATGGGGTGTTAGACATGATGATGACATTTTTATCACTTTGCAGCATATTTTTACTTTGTTAGTCTCCTTTGATAATAGCCTGTCTGGCTAACATAGTTTAAACACATGCTTCTTTATTTTTTTTGTTACTAAATAATAATATTTACTATATATCTCCTTCCAAAACGTTTTGAGTTTTTTTATTTAAAGAAAATATTTTTGAGAGAATTATTAAACCAAGAGCTTATACTATGCCCACTTAACAAGAGTCTATAGTTTTTCATTCTTTTAAAGATGTACTCATATCTTATAAAATTAAACCATATTATTCTTATAGAAATAAACCATATTATTCATGGGTAAAAATGGATATTAAGAAAAACTAATTTTTCATTCGTTTTATTTTCTTGAGCTACTGGCCAAGAAAATGTACATTTGACTTATTTGATTTACTTTTTTGTTATAGTAATTATTAAGCCATCTGTGTAATAGGACACTTAACTAATATTCTTTATTAAAAAATAAGTACCTATTTTCTAGGGTAAATTATCACTTATTAACTTGGAATAGAAGAATTACACCATAGGTTTACACCATAGGTTTTATTCCTTTCTCTTTATTGGTAACTGACTACATGTCAGTTTTGTTTTGTTTCTAAATACATAAGTACCACTGCATTCTAATCTTAATCAAATTAAGAATGAAAAACTATTATTACTATGAATATATTCATTAACTGTGCGTCTTGTCAACTTGCTGCTGGATCAGCCTGCATTGACATTCTTTGCCTTTCTGTGTCTTCTCTGTCTTTACTGTTTCCATTAGATCCTCCTACTACTACCACCCTTCAGCCTACAATTCAGTGGCATCCCTCAACTGCTGACATCGAGAATCTAGCAACAGAACCTAAAAAATTACCCTTCCCATTGTCAACTTTGGCAACAATTAAGGATGACACAATTGCCACGATCATTGCTAGTGTAGTGGGTGGGGCTCTCTTCATAGTACTTGTAAGTGTTTTGGCTGGAATATTCTGCTATAGGAGAAGACGGACGTTTCGTGGAGACTACTTTGCCAAGAACTACATTCCACCATCAGATATGCAAAAAGAATCACAAATAGATGTTCTTCAACAAGATGAGCTTGATTCTTACCCGGACAGTGTAAAAAAAGAAAACAAAAATCCAGTGAACAATCTGATACGTAAAGACTATTTAGAAGAGCCTGAAAAAACTCAGTGGAACAATGTAGAAAATCTCAATAGGTTTGAAAGACCAATGGATTATTATGAAGATCTAAAAATGGGAATGAAGTTCGTCAGTGATGAACATTATGACGAAAATGAAGATGACTTAGTTTCACATGTAGATGGTTCCGTAATTTCCAGGAGGGAGTGGTATGTTTAGCAACCACTAAATGTGACTTAACTATGTACAATGTTCATTCATATTAGTTGATCATTTTCAGATTGTTCATACTTTTTCTTGAGGAAGAATAAGCTTTTTCAAGTTGATTTTCAAGCTTTTTATATTCTAATCTGACAAATGAAAATGTAAAATCTGAGTTCAGTGTATCTAAGCTGCTTTACAATTTTTTTTCAATGCTGTACTACTGTCTCAAGATTTAAATTTTAATGCAGAGTACTTTATTGATCTGAGGCACACAGGTAAGAAGAAATGTCAACATTAAATGTATGAGTTATTTGGTACAAAAATTTTTTTAAAAAGGGAACTACCTTGGCATTGTGTGTTAAATGTTTACCTAAGACTATAATCTCAAGTATAATGTTTGTTTAACATATACCTCTCAAAATTTATTACCACTCAATGACACTGCATCAAAATTGACTATAAAACTAATTCAAGAAATATTTATATATATTTTTTAATATACAAAAAGTATTTAGCCTGATGGAATGGCTTTCCTTTTCAAACATTATTTTCTGAATTTCTATACAAATGAAATCTTTACCTCTGCATTTTAATGAGCCTTGCCATAATTACTGTAGAGTGGCTTTTAAAAGATATTTTGTTGCACTAAAACTGTGGTAGTAAACTCAGTGAACATGATGTGTGGAAGAGCATAATTAGCTGGTCAATATTTTTGTCCAAAATACTTACAAGAGTAATAAAATACATGTCTTTCAAACATGATAATTATTAGTTTTTTTTTCCCCCTTTCTGAGAAACAGTTCTTATGTTGTCATGTGAACATGGATTTTGGTACATTTGGCAGTAGCCTTATTTTAATGCTTTATCTCCTAAACATAGAAATGAAAAGATCCAGCGAGGGCATTTCAGAATACTGAGGTACTAGTTTTAGAAATGAGACATTACAGCCTAAGAATCTATAGAAAGAATTTTCTGGACCATCTTGTTTTAGTTATTTAATGTTGATGTTGTTTAAACGGGTAAATGCACAGAAAGAAAATTTAGAATAAACTTGGAAACATTGGATTTAACTACAAAAATTTGAATTATAGAATCAATTGGTAACGCTTGCTGATAGATAATGACATTCATCTCCTGTTTTCTCCTAAGTGTATGTTATGTATTTTAAGATTTTTTGTTTTTACAATTAAAACTGGAAACACGAGGTTTTCTGTTTTTGTTTGTTTGTTTGTTTTTTACATATTTACATATATATTCCTTCAGAATCCTCAGGGAATATATTCCTTGAGATAGAAATGTTACCTATACTTCAGATGTGCTTTTTGTTTGTAAGGTAATTAAATTGCTCCTACAGTGGAGTCTTACAAAATTATATGACAACTATTTTGAAGCCTAAAGAATAAGTTTTTCTATTGATAAGTCATTTGAAAAAGTGACTATTTTGCCAGTGCAATGAAGTTGATGCTAGTAGGAGAGTCATAAATTAAATATATTATTTAGTTAATAAAAAGGTAAAGTAGTAGATACTTTTTAACCCCCCACCCCAACCAGCCCTTTCCCAATAATCATGAAATCTAAAAAATTTAGGGGGCAAAGCTCTTAACATGTTCATAGTATCTTGCAAATAGTGAAAGCTTTATTCTGAAGGATTATAAACTAGTTTTCTTCATTTTAACTAGCGCTATTTTGTAGAAATTAGAAACCTATTTTATTTCTCTTCCCAAATACTTAGTATAAGACTATAGTTTCAGGTTAAGGATACAGTTAAATAAAAGTTCACTTATATCTTCTTAAAAATGTCTGGGTTTTAATAGGGTTAATCACTTATAAACAGATACTACAACTTTTTAGTGCAAGATTTTGGAAGAAAAATTCCTTGATAAAACACTGGGATTAAAGTGACTTTATTTTTAATTTAAGTTTCAGTGATAAGCTGGCCCCAAGGAAGATGGGTCTAAAATTTCTTACCATGAAAGATGTAAAACTGTTTTTTTTTAAAATCAAAATTTCATCTTTAAAATATAATGGTTTGAAATACTGTATAAATCTGATCAGAATAATCATATTTAGGATTCTGTGTAAATCTCAACTGGAATATAATCTGAAGGACATTAGCAATGTATTTTAAGAAATATATTTCAAAAATATAAATACTGATTATGAACTTTCTTTTACATTGCGGTTATGTATTTGATTAGTTTTTTTTTCATTGTGGGAGAGGGTGACCTGGAAAACCACAAGTGAGTATTTGACATATTCTGTATCCTTAATCCAATCATTTGGCAAACTGAAAGGTTTCTGCCTTTGTAAGAATCTGATACTAGAGCTTAAGACTTTGGGAAGCATTGCACTGTTGTTTATTAGAACTTTATATATATTTACTGTACTTAGAAACTTGTTTGAAAACATGAATAGTCGTTAAATAAACATATTAAATTAGTTTTTGAATACCAGTGATATTCATAGCTCTTTGACAGGTATATATAGAAATTCTACTATCGGCAGGGCGTGGTGGCTCACGCCTGTAATCCAAGCACTTTGGAGGCCAAGGCAAGGGGATCACCTGAGGTCGAGAGTTCAAGACCAACTTGACCAACATGGTGAAACCCTGTCTTAAAAAAAGAAGAAGAAGAAGGAAAAAAAAAAAGTGAAACTCCATCTCTAAATAAATAATTAATTTTTAAAACAAGGAAATTCTATCTTGGAAAATAATGAAAGAATATTTGTTCTATTTTTGGCCATATTTATATTTATTTCTTTCTTATGGTTTGAACTGTTTTTGCATTGTTGTAAATTCACTTGAGAGTTTTCTTTCATATTGGTTAAGAATATTTAAATAATATAAGAATATTTCAATAATATAATGACGAATAACTCTTACTTTTTCTGCATTGTATCTAAAGTAGACTGGGGTTAAGAGTGATATTTGAGAAGTACTTGATAGTTGAAAGATTTAGTATTTTACCATGTGCCTAATAGGGTTATTTGTTAAGTTAGGAAACTATTAAGGTTTTTCAGTAGTAAATGTTACTTCTAATAGCCATATATAGGAAAGTTTTAGAAGATAACCCATGGGTAACTATTTTGCATTAAGGAACTGTAGGAATACAGTGCATAAGTACAGAAATTGAGAGAAATGTAGCCATTTTATATGTGAAAACATCTGATTTAAGTTTGTTTTTTTATAAATACTGCTAAAA
Organism: Leontopithecus rosalia; assembly: GCA_028533165.1. NCBI lineage: Eukaryota > Metazoa > Chordata > Mammalia > Primates > Cebidae > Leontopithecus > Leontopithecus rosalia. Next base: position 89,703,829 of record CM052662.1, read on the forward strand.
GACAGTATATGAACAAGTAAGAAGTTGTTTATGTATGAAAGTAATCGTAAAATATAAAGAAAGAATAAATGGTACCCATTTTGAATTTTTAATTCTAAGAGGGGATTAGATTTGAGATTGAATTGTCTTTCCTATTTACTTGTTAATTAGAAAATGCATCCTTCATATAAAGCTCCTTTCTCAAATTTTTCATATATTGGGTTTGGATTTTAGTTTGTACCAGTGCTAAGTTTTGTTTTCTTTTGGTTTGGTGTTTTTTTTTTCTTTTTTAACCAGCCTGTGTACTAGGTGTTAGCCCCAACAGCCACACAAAACATCTTTAAATAAAAGTTGCAAAAGTTCTTTAGAGGCATACTTCTGTAATAAGTTCATGGCTCTGTGTTACCTTCTTTGTCCTTATATTTACTGAAGTGTGTGTGTATATATGTGTGTATTTGTAGAATGGTCATTATATTTACTAAAGTGTGTGTGCATGTGTAAGTATGTGTAACCTAGTTCAATTATAAAAATTTAATCAATGTTTTGTGGGAATTAGAAACCTGTTTTCCTAAAACCAGACAGTAATATCAGGTTAAGCATAGTTGGCATGTAGGCCACTATAAAATATTTTTTTCCTTTTTTTGGGGGTGTGTGTGTGTGTGTGGGTTGTTGGTTTATTTATTTATTTATTTATTTTCCACTTTTAAGTTCAGGGGTGCACATACAAGTTTGTTACATAGGTAACAGTGCCATGGTGGTTTGCTACACAAATCAACCAATTACCTAGGTATTAGGCCCAGCGTGCATTAGCTATTAAATTTGATTTTCATTAACCATTTAATTTCGAATCATGAATTAACATTCTCCATTGTTATAAATATCTTACCTCTGTAGCCCTAGCTGTTAAAACCCATTTTAGATGTTTTTACTATTACCTTGGCATAAGTCATATTTTATAATATTGGCTTTCAGTTTGTAATTAACACATTTCATAAGGTATTTCTTAAGTTGCCATTTAGTGTTTTTTACTTATTACTTATTGTGAGCTACTTTATTAGAAATGCCATTGCTGAAGGCTGGGCTTGGTGGCTTACGCCTGTAATCCCAGAACTTTGGGAGGCTGAGGTGGGCAGATCACGAGGTCAGGAGTTTTGAGACCAGCCTGGCTAACATGGCAAAATCCCATCTCTTAGTAAAAATACAAAAACTAGCTGGGCGTGGTGATGTGCGCCTGTAATCCCAGCTACTCAGGAGGCTGAGGCAGGAGAATCTCTTGAACTCAGGAGGTGGAGGTTGCAGTGAGCCGAGATCACGCCATCGCACTCCAGCCTGGGTGACAGAGTGAGGCTGCCATTGCTTGGAATTATTTATAATCACCATGTGATGTATCACTTTGTTTCCTATTTCTGACATTTTAAATTACATATTTGTTTCTAAACTGTTTTTGAGCAGGGTTTTTCTTTGAAAATATACAGTTAGACTGAGTTGTTTTGTTCCCTTCTTGGTATCCTAATAAAAAATTCATGTATGAAATAGTCTTTGAGGGCTGTGCACAGCAAACCAACTTTAGTTTTTTAAATTCTGTTTATATCTGTTTTTTTCTGTTAATAGTTTAGTCATCTGCTTTTTTATAAAGTACATGTACACTTTAACTTGACTACTTTGACTTGAATAGTGTTAGGTTTTTATCAAGACTTGAAATCAAACATTGTTTGCAAAAGCTTTTGCCTTGTATTCCCCTAGGTATCATTTATTTTCTTGAACCTTGGTGACAGTTATGTTTATTTCAGTTTAGAAGGCTAAAACATGATTCAATTTTGGTATATATCTTGTTTAATTTGCCTTTTAGGTAATAGCTGCTGTTTTTCTCTGGTCGGGTGCTAATGAAGCTGATTGAAAGTGACCTTTTAGAGCAATAACTTTAAAAGGTAATTTACAAAACTTGAGAATAGGTCAGAGCCTCATTTCCTTATATGAAAAATATTGCTACGTAGACATGATATGCAAGTTTTACAGTCTCAGTTATGAGAAATATCCCAGGGAAAACCTAATTGTAAAGCATCAGTTTTATCTAAAAGCCAAGGGCAGGATCTAGGTGCCTTAGCCTCTCTTTAAAAAAATAAAATAAATAAAAACCAAAATACCCCACTTCTTATTATGGAAAATTATACAAAAACAGGACAGAATAATGAAATGGGTCTCCATGTGCTAGCTTCAGTTATCATCAATTCCTGGTCAGTCTTATTTCATTTAGACCCTTACCTACATAATCTCTCCTGATATTATTTCATCAGTAAATAAATCAGTATATAGCTCTAAAAGTTAGGACCATTTAAAAAATTAACCACAGTATCATTTTTACACCAAAAATTAGGAATAATTCCTTAACATTGTGTCAAGTGAGCATTCAAATTTCTAGTCATACGTGTTTTGCAGTTTTAGTCAGGTTTTCCAAATACGATCCATACGTGATGATTGCTGGAAATATCTATTACTCTGTGCCTCCCCCTCGCACTCCATTGCCCCTTGCAAGTTATTTCTTAGAAACGGCTTCATTTGTTCTAAAGTTTTCCAACTTAAATTCTGTCATTTGCATCCCACATACATCCCTCTGTATTTTCTGTAAATTGGTAGTGATACCATGGAGGTTTAATTTGAGGGCAAGGTTACATCACATATGAGTGGTGCTATGTTTTTCCATCAGAAAGAACATAATGCCTACTTTTTTGTGTATTATTAGCTGCCATTTGATGCTCGAAGCCTAGATCTATTAACCTTGTTCTTTTACCATATTATATACTTAGATGTCTTAATAATTGTCATGCTGCTTCCTATCAACTTATATCTGTGTACCATAACCTCACATCTTACTCTAGTTTTTACTTCTCTTCTCTAGATGAGTAAAAACTCCTTTTAGTGTACCTACCAGTTCAAAATTAGTATGTACTCCAGTTATACATGTACTACTCTAGCAGTTTGCTGCATACATTATAAAATTCACAAAATGGAAATTTTAGCTATCTGATAATTAACATGTTAATTTTTTCTCATGAAAACAGATTTTGGGAAATTGTGTGATTGCATTTCATTTTAAAAGTCAGCTTTTATTACTAAAACATTTTTGGTAAAACTACATGATCAAATGTGCTTCATGCATTTTTTGTTTCCAATTTTATACTTTTTGATTCATTGATTGAAAGATCTCAGTGAAGAACCAAATACCCAGAACATAAAGACAAGCTCTAAAAATATTGGTTGGGATGAAAACTGTTAACATTCAAACAATGTATTTTTTCCATTTGAATATGTTTTTGAGAGGTGGCACAAATCACATCTAAAAACCAAGTATCAACATACAGTGATCATGATATGAGACCTTTGAATCACTGAATCAAAAAGTCACATTGAGAAAATAAACATTAAAGAGTCTATTAAAAATGAAGAATGGGATTGTTTGGGGGAAGAATTGGTAATACAGTGATATGTAGTATGGAAGCAAATCAAAGGTGGGAAGATAAGTTCGTAAGCCAACACGTAAATCTGTGATGTCATCACTGAAGTTGTGTCAAAGGGCCTGAAGAGAAACATAGGGCATTATGTCTCAATTTTAGATGTGAATTAGGTGTACACATATGTTTGAATAGCTTTTCCTTAAAAAGTTATTTGTGTTTGATAAAAAAAACTTTATTATCTGTAATACTGTGTACCTTTGTTTCCCAAAAAGTAATGAAACTCATTTCTTATGTCTATATTGATTGGTAACTAGTTGATTTTTAAACGTCTTCTTTAGAAGACATGTACATAGTATCTTAGTTAGGGGCAGTAGCATACTCTTGTATTGGGGAATGCTCTTTTTCTATTTTTGGAGGTAAGTTTTCAGTGAATATGAGTTACCATTACTATTGTGATAAAGCAGGCTAGTCTTTTTTTTAGAAATGCATGCACCAGTCTTTTAATGACAAATATTTTATAATTTTTGTCTTGTTTTCTACCTCTCATAAGCATGTCACTGCTCTTAGTAGAACATCTCTTTAGAATGATGGTAATGTTGTTTCATGGCATTCACTCAGTAAACTACCTTAGTGTTTAAAAATTTCATGTTTATACATTTTATCACTTAATTTTTTCCTCTGTAGTGGTTTTGTTGGAATATACAGTCTATGTAGTATGTATGTATTTATTTGGGTTGGGATATGGGGAAACAGTGTTGGGGCTAAATTTTCAGTTTTCATCAGAATACTTGTCCATTTGGGCTAGGATTTATGGGAAACAGTGTTGGAGCTAAATTATCAATTTGCATCAAAATGTTTTACTTGAGTACAAAAGATTTGTGCTCCTCCTCTGCGTTCATACTGGTTTTTATCAGCTGTTAATACCCTTAAATTATTAACACCTTAAGTACTTAACCTCTTTTGTTCTCAATTAGAAGAATTGGAAAAGAAAATATGAAATATATCCCATATGCATATTTAGCATACTTGGTTTATCTAAATAAAGTAAGTTAGTTGGGAAATAGATTCATACCTAGTTTTTCCTCTGTTTGCTCATTTTAGCACCTACCAGACTATTCTAATACTACAAAGAGGTATGTGAGAAAGAGAGGATACATATGATAAAGAATGAATGGAACCAGGTGAAATGAAGATGCCCAAATTAAACTAGAAGGAAGTGTGATATACAGTCAACACTCAGTTTTAGAATCCTAGAGCTAGAAATTATGAGACTAGTGTGATAGAATTGGATAGATTGTAATTAAAATGTTTAAGAAATAGCTATTTAGACAAGTATTCAGGTTTTTAAAAATAGTATCTATTTAAAGTCTACATTATGATGTTTTATTACTGAGCACTACCAAACTTCAGATTACTGCTAAAATTAAATGAAAGGTTTTCTTAGAAGGGATGTATAGTTTGAAAAATTTATAATCCTTAGATTTGAGAATCTTAATTTGGCCTCACTCAAAGAGTAACATGAACTTTTCAAAAGTAAGAAAAAAACCTATAAATATGGTATTGACATTGTCATCATCAAAATAAGAACAAAAATTTAAATTCTGTACAGCTGGGCAAACATGATAGGCCACCTTTAGCAAAAGAAAAATTTCCAAGAGAGGGAGACCTTGGGAATACCTGGTAGGGAGTAAATAACTTACTTGACAATGAGTATTTTTTACTTGTGCCATTGACTAGAGATGTATGACCTTGGTCAAACTGCATAACCTTAATAGTTTCAACCTACCTATTATTAAGGGTTGAATAGGACCATCTACTTATGGCTATATTAAGTGATCAAAGTGTAATCTTTATGGTGGGGAAAAATGATAGTATAGATTATCCATAAGTTATCACAAATCTCTTTCAAATTTACAAGTGCAGAATAACATTTGACGGTACTGGGTTTCAGATATTTTTCTTATCTAGCACATATTCAAATGGAGATAGTGAGATTAAAAAATTGAGTAACAATAGGTAAACCAGGCTTGTATTAGCAAATGAGGGTCACCGTGAATGATTAAGTGGGTTATAGTGTTTCAGAATAATTCTATAATTTCTCTTTTTTTACTATTTTTAGATTGTAATTATTGGAAACGTTATTGAAATGAGTGACTTGCACTTACTGGTATAAGTTTTTTATTTCAAAATGAGTCTTAATAAAATGAGCCATTAATAAATGTCTTCAGGATTGTTAGTATCCTAAAGACATCTTTATAATTTGAAAGAAAGTAAAACATTCTTTTTGGCAATCTAAAATACCATGTTAATAAAAACAGAATTGGAAAATACTTCTAAATATGTATTTATATGGGAATACTATAATGGTAAGTAGGTGAAACATATTCCAAAACCAGCAGTTCTAGTTCTGTAAATTTGCCATGTCTGAGTCCTAAGAATTATTGCAATTATTTAAGTGTTTATATGTGAAGATTGTGTCAATTTAAGTAAAAGTGGAGACCTCTTCATTAGTTTATATTATATATGTTAATGAAAACATTCTTCTCTTAGAACAAGGGGTAAGAGTGGAGGCTTCCACCCTACTCCAACCTATTTCTCTCTCTGTTTTCTACTACGATTGAATGGTCTTGGCAGATTTAACATGAGAACTGCAGTATCTTTATGTATAGAATGTTATCTCAGTATCTTTTTTATTAGTAAGAAAGACAAAATCAGGTGTGTGAAGGAACTTTGTAATTCATGAATCTCCACAAAATTTAGTTGATGGATTTAATATAGTTGAAATTGTCAACATTAATACACCCAAAGATTGTTTTATTATATTTCTTATATTTACATTTGAAAATATGTAGTACTTGTAATAGTTTTAGTAGATTCCCTTATTTGGGAATTCATAAAATAGTGATTCAATTTTTTGGAAAAATGTGAAATGCTAACAGCCAAATAATGGTTTTTAAATCCTTTCTTACAAAATTTGTGGTGCAGTTGGGAAAGAGAAACTGATATTCAGAAATGACAAATCTGTCGCCGGAGATAGTGAGAATTTCTATTTATTGTAGTAGAGGAGCTATTTTTAGTGTACTTTGTATTAAATGTGCATGAATTAAGGGAAATTTTGTATAAGCCCTGTTTTAATATTTATATTTTAAATATTTTTCAAATCTTAAGATGTATAATGTTAACTTTTTGACTGTGTTTTTTTTTAGTCTGGGATATTTTCTGTTTTGCCCCTGAAAATTTTCGATTTTGTTAATAGAGTTTTTTTTAATTTTGGTAGAATGAAAGTGCTAAATGTCTGTATTATGGGTTGTTTCTACTGATCAGTTGAGAATACTGATTTTTAAAATTACCTTTTAGAGTACAAACTTAAAATTACTTTCATCTTTTTCTCTACTCTAGATACTCTTTGCACATTGAGAATATGTTTTCTTATTGATGTTTGACTGGGTATATTTACATAATTTTTAAAAAATTAAGCTTGTATATTAATGTAATACAAGGAAGAAGGGAGGGTTTTAGCATAATGCCACTAAACCTAATGAATCAAATTTGGGGTCCTCTAACCTGGCTGTTGGTTAACATACTTTGCACATTGTAGAAATTAAGATATGCAATTTCAAGAATTATTTTTAAGATTATTTGAAAAGCCTAATTTTTGTTACTTTACAGATGTTCCATTTAAGCAGACCTCTTCCATAGCTGTAGCTGGAGCGGTAATTGGAGCTGTTCTTGCTCTTTTCATCATTGCTATCTTTGTGACTGTACTGCTGACTCCTCGAAAAAAGAGACCATCCTATCTTGACAAAATGTAGGTAACGTTTTTTGCCTTTGTTCAGCTATGAATATCAGTATGTGTCAGTATTTATATTTACCTTTATAGCTACTCATAAGTACTTAAGGGATAGAAGAAAGGTTAACGTTAGGGCTTTGTTAATGACCCTAGTTTCATGGGAATATTTTAAACTGTATCTTGGTAAATGAACATTGTCTAGAAGTAAATTGCTAGAGGTAAGGAACAGCTTTACATTTTTCACCTAGAGTATATTAGACATCCTTCTAAAGCATAACATAGTAATACTTCACGTTTTCCTGCCTTCTCAATAGAAGTGAAGGCCTTTCATGAAGTGGTAACAAAAGACATATAAAAAATGTCTTTGAAGGTTTAATGGTTTCTTCAGATTGTATATGTGTTTCTTATGTATAGATATAACTTTTAACTATCAATTTATTAAATACATTGAGTTTTAAAACTTTTTCCTTAAGAAAAATACTTTTTTTGGTTGGTGAGTTATAAAATATACATCTTCTTATTTAAAGAATAAGCAGTATTTTTGGCCTAGTCATTGAGATAGAGTTGTAAGGCAGAAATTGCACTTTGCTGAAGAATCAGATGACTGGTGTCTCAGTTCTCTTAATTCCATCAACAGCTTTGTTACTTCATCTGAGAAATATGAATAGTGCTGTTCCTGCTTACTTCACATGGTTGAGAGGGGAATAGAATAAGACAATGTTTTATAAATGATGAAGTGAAGCTCTTTACAAGTGGCATTATTTCTTATGTGGTTTATTAATGTTTTTATGTTAGGACATAAGGTTGACTTTCAGAGAATATATTTCTTCTGTCTTCATAAAATGCTTTGTATGTCTTTGCTTCTCTAATTTGACATAATTCTAGCACTAGTCTTTGTATCGAAGACACTTGTGTGTTAGTTTCAGCTCTGTCATGATCAAATTAGTACTATGACCGTGAACAAGTAAGTTACTTTATCTCAGTGAGCCTCGTTTTTCTCACCTAAATGGCCTATGGCACCTTGGAGGTAGAAATTTGCTGCAATTTTAATTAGATAAGAAGAAACAGTTACTTTATCTTATTTCATTTATTTATTTTTTTTTTGAGACGGAGTTTCGCCCTTGTTACCCAGGCTGGAGTGCAATGGCGTGATCTCGGCTCACCCCAACCTCCGCCTCCTGGGTTCAGGCAGTTCTCCTGCCCCAGCCTTCTGAGTAGCTGGGATTACAGGCACGCGCCACCATGCCCAGCTAATTTTTGTATCTTTAGTAGAGACGGGATTTCACCATGTTGACCAGGATGGTCTCGATCTCATGACCTCGTGATCCACCCGCCTCGGCCTCCCAAAGTGCTGGGATTACAGGCTTGAGCCACCGCGCCCGGCCTCCGAAACAATTATTTTAAATAAAGGATGATAAATTTCTCTTTCCGTATAATGCTTGTGGGACTGGAGTGCTTCAGTCTTCCAAGAATGACTAGCATGTGCTTAATTTAATCTTAATTTTGAGATTATCTTAGGCTTTTCTATAATTTTAAAAACATAATTTACTGATAGGCTAACAAATTAATGTAACCATTTTATTTATCACTCAAGTTTTAATCATTTAAAATACTAGTTTATGCTCATATTGAGACATTATTAGACCACAGAGAATTTATTACTTCAGCATCTATAGCTTTCATTCTCCTTATCCTATAATATAACTTTTTGTTTGATTTACTAAGCACAAGTACTGAAAATGTTATCTCTGATCTTCAAAAGCATGAGAATATATTTATAAAATTCTGTAAAATGCAGAGAGCCACAAGGTATATTAAACCTATCTTTGTTATAAGTAAACAATATTTAAAATATATGAAAATATTGATTTTTTTGATAGATCATATCACTTTGGAAAAAATAAATGCATTTCCTGAAAATGTAATGGTGGTTTTCTTTATTTTAGATGGCAAAATTTATAATGGTCTGTAGGTTGAAAATATTATCTGGTGAATATTCTAAGAGTGCTAGAGCTTTTGAAAATCAGTTTGGAAGTATTTCTAAAATAAAGTGTAAACTTTTTTCATTATGACACTTTGGAGGAAAGGTGACGCATTTGACTATCTCTAAAATGTTGATGGACACAGTCAAATATTAAAATATGCACTGCTTAAGTAAAGTCATATACTGGATTACTTAATAATTTCAATTCTTCTATTTTAATTTCTTCTTTAAACATGATTGGTTCTACATATGGGAACCTTTAAAATCCAATATTTACTTTTATTTTCATGTTTCATAGATTAATGGCAATATAAGAAGTGAATTAAACATGTACATTCGTATAAATATATAGTATGAAGAAAATACTCTCAAACCTTATGAGAACCTTGATTTTTTTTTTTTTGCTTTTTTTTCTCTCCTAAATGTGGCAATCACATTTTTTAACCTTTGCAATGCAGGATTGACCTTCCACCCACACATAAACCACCTCCTGTGTATGAAGAACGATCCCCACCTTTGCCTCAGAAAGACCTATATCAGGTATGTGTTCATGACTACACACAAGATAATGTAAGATACAATAAAAAATACTAAGCCATTTATATTATTTCTTTCAAAATGTTGTTTAGTCATTATGCATTAAAGATTACATAGCAATACCTAAGTTTTAACATGCTCAATCATTTCTCTGAAACATTTAAGAGATTGCATTTTGTCAACAAACAAGACAAGTTATGGCTAGTACAGATAAGACAAATCAACATTATATTAGGCTTTTTACTAAATACTTGTTGAAGAGGTACTGTTAATACAGTTTTATTGACATACAGATTTATTGTAAAATAAAAAGTAGAAAATGAATATCTACTGAGTAGCATGAAGGGCTTTTCCTTGGAGTGTACTGTATTTTATTCTGTTTTGGAATCAGTTCACATTAATTCATGTGAAAGTATTGATTCAGTGCTTTTATCTTGTATTCTGTACCTGTATTAATGTGCTGTACTTGGTATTAGGGAAAGTTTAAACTATTGATATTTGAAGTCTCTGATTCTCAACTTTAGTGGGGTTTTTTTATTTGTTTGTTTGGTCTTTTTCTCTGTTACCCATACAACATATTGGATCTCTAAACCTGTACTGCGGTTTTATAACCTCTGGGGGAAGAGTCTATAATACCTTCCTCCTAAGGTATGTCCTGTATCTTTGGCCTGAATAAGGCAAATCATTAGCCTATTCATTAATTGATTTAATTTGGTGGAAAAATTTTAAAGGAATGTTTCTGCCAACCAAGATGTTTTCAGCTTCTCTTCCTTAGCTGACCATATAGTCAGTCTACTGACCAAGCACCGGGCAGGAAGGACCATTCCCTGGCACGTGCACCGACTGTTAGCAGATGCTAGCTTCGTCATCTTGCACAGTTAGGTGTCCTGCTGGTTGAAAATGTGCCATCTTTTCAGACCTCTTGTTCTCAAATAAAGAGTATAGTCTCACATCTCTTTTGGCAAATAAATGAAATAGACAAGTGGTGTGAAATGTCACAAAACTGCTGGAGCTGTTGTTTTTGTTTTGGTTTTGATTTTGGTTTTTGCCAGTTAGATAACTGAAAAAGTAGCTCATTAAAACATTCTGTAGATTCCTAGATGAAATCGATCTACTTTTCAATCAGTTACCTAAAGGTATTAATAGTTCTGTAAATTGCCTATTAGCATCGTTTTTCAAATTTTTGGTTACTTTTTGAACTTTGCTTCTCAGATTAAGGAACTCTGATGTGGATAGTAATCTTTTGTATTGTATTCATCTCTTATTTTTTAACCTTGTAGTGTCACACAGAAAATGTTAAGTTTTTATTTAGTAAAAATCTGTTTGTCTCTTTCCTTTTATTTGTTGGAAGTTGTGCCTTGTCTGGAATGGCTTTTTTCCATTTCCTTCTCTCTCCCTGAGCTAGAGTGTAAAAAGTCTTAGAAAACTAATAGTTTTATGGTTTCTGTTCCATTTTAATCTGAAACTGTATTAAACTTGATTATGAGGTAGAAACCTGTTTATTTTCCCCCAATGGGATGATCAGTTGTCCAAATATTTTAAATTACATGTACTTTTGCATGGTTTGAGAGCACTTTTATCCTAAAATAAATTCTTATACGTATTAGATCTGTTTCTGAACTCTTAATTCTGTTATATTGCTATGTCTTTCTCTTCTGAAACTAAGATATTGCTATTATAATTGTTTTAGAATATAATTTGATATTCAGTAAATTCCCATATCTCTATTCTTCCTTTCAAAATTTTTCTTGACTTTTCTTTTTCCTGTCTACTTCAAAATTACCTTCTCAGATTACATAAAAATTTTATTGAGACCGGGCATGGTGGCTCACGCCTGTAATCCCAGCACTTTGGGAGGCCGAGGTGGGTGGATCACGAGGTCAAGAGATCGAGACCATCCTGGTCAACATGGTGAAACCCCGTCTCTACTAAAAATACAAAACATTAGCTGGGCACGGTGGCGCGTGCCTGTCATCCCAGCTACTCGGGAGGCTGAAGCGGGAGAATTGCCTGAACCCGGGAGGCGGAGGTTGCGGTGAGCCAAGTTTGCGCCATCGCACTCCAGCCTGGGTAACAAGAGTGAAACTCCGTCTCAGAAAAAAAAAAAAATTGAACCAATGAATTACTTTATTAAGCATTGACAACTTTACGATAATGTTATTTCTTTCCATCTAGAAACCAGATATAAGCCTGTGTTCTGGTGGTGGTGGTGGTATGTGCATGTGTGCTGGAATAGTCTCTTTTCTGTTTGTGCTTTTCACATTCCTATTAGGCTTACTTTAGGCATTTTAAGTACTTTGATAGTCACTGGGATTTCTCTTCTCCCTCCTCCCGTGGATTTTTTAAGTTGGCTGTTATTAGCCTATAAAAATGCCTTTTTAAAAATATGAATTATATATACAGCCTCTGTTATCAAATTTCTGATTCATTCTAATGGTTTTTTATTTTATTTTTTTGCATTTATTAGGAATGTAATCTATTTGCTGCAAATGACGGTGCTCCGCTTTATCCCTTGCATATTGTGATTTCTCAGGGGAATACATATGAGGGGCTTCCTTATGTTGTTCAGTTTTAAATCTAATATGAAATAACTGAACACTAGTATAGAATTTCCTTACATTAAAATTTTTGAAAACACTGCATTCTATTAATGATGCTATTTTTTGGCTTTGAATTGGAAGAATTATAAAATATTGTAAAAAATATTTTCCAAACCTACTAAAATGATCTAGGGAACATTTTCAGAAAAATGTATTTCATGTTTTGAATATAATTGGATTTTTGATATGGAAAAATCTGAATGTAAATGTAAATCTTTTAGAATATTCTGTGTTCCAGCGTAAAGTAGCATTTAATCTTAGAACATGACCAGGAGATTCCATGGAATGGGTATTTATTTGACTCTACTGAGATGATAATAGGAATTTCAGTCTAGCAGCAATATTATGGGGAATGAGGCTTTTGCGGTTATTTTTACAGTGCTGACATATCATATTAATAAAAGCTTTTCAATCGCTTGAACTATTACGAGATTTTTCTCTTCTATTTTCAAGAAAGTTACCTGTCAGATGATTTTTGGTAAATTTTAATTTTTAACAGCCCTGAAACTGTTTCATGAACAGTATTTCATGTATAAGAATACACATATCAGTTTTCATGACTTAAGACATTTGGTTTATATATACACAAATACGTATATTTTTGTGTATATGTATATTTGTTTATATATACACAACTAGGTATTTGTGTATGTGTGTGTAAATTTGCTAAGTGATGAAATGTAATATGTTCATAAAGTACTTGTATGAATGACACAGAATGTAAAAAGTTTATTGATACGTTTTTAGATTCCACATAGCAACTAACCTTAAGAAACTACCACTTGTAGCATTTTGGTTTAGTATTGAAGAAGTATTTTACTAATTATTTGAAGGCTATTGAAGTAGTATTCCTTTTCCAACTTATGTATCTGTGTGAAACTTTTTTTTTCTTTGTATACTTCAACTAAACAACATATTATGGTAGACTGAATGCTGTAGTAGATATGAAAATCAAACTTTTCTCTTTTTACCCAGATACTGAACGATTTATAAAATTTAGAAGATACTGTTTATATTGTCATATAATAGGTGTCCTATTCTTTTTAAATAAATTAAAAATTTTTAAACTCTTAGTTTAAGCAAATAACATGATATATGTAGCTAGCTATTACTCCTATAAATGAAAGTGCTTTGGGTTCTCAAAATGTAAAAGTTTATAAAGGGGTCCTGGGGCCAAAAATTTGAGAACTCCTGTTGTAAACTGTAAGCAGTATGAAGGCGGGGATCATGTCATTGTTGTTTAGTACCATATTCTTAGTTCATGACACAGTGCTTGGCACATGTAAGTGCCTGATAATTTTTTTAAAATTTGACAGATCAAAATTGTATATATTTATGATAAACAACATGCAATGTGATGTTTTAATTTATGTGGTATAACTAAATCAAGCAAATTAACACATGCATTACCTTATATACTCTGATATCAAACAGTTTTTGACTGAGTAGGTGAAGGAATTAAGCCCTCTATATCCTCTTCAGTTTATGATCTGTGAAAATTTCTCTCTCGTTTATAATATCCATATCACAGGTATTACATTTCAGTATATTTAATGTCAGTGTCTATAATATCAGTGTATCAAGTACGAGGTAGCAACATAAAATGTTTGCAAACGAACAGAGAAAAAGAGACTATAGAAATATTTTAAGATGTTAGCAATTATCTTTATAATAGATTTCTCATTGAATATTATTTTTGTTATATTTTCTGTAGTTTCTGTTTTTTCTGCAGTGCCTTCCCCTCCTCTGTAAGTAGCCTTTTAGTGTAGGAAAATAGAGATCTATTTGAACACCTGAGTCACTGGACTGGAGTGTTAAGTTGGTCATACTGGTTATGCATTGTGTCAGCAATGTTAACTATCTGAAAAAAATGTTGCATTTTTTAGCAAATGTTTGTAAATATTTATGACAGTGTAGAAAAAAAATGTTTTTACATTTTTTGAGGTGTATAGGTAATATATACAAAACAATATAAGGAGGTATTTTCCAAGGTCTCATTCCCATTCCTGTTTACCCTACCGCATCTACAGATAACCACTTTTATTAATTTATTTGTCTTGGTACTGTTTCTTTAAGCATAGGCAAGAAAACACACACAAACACACTGAGGTGCATTTTTATTCATCTCCCCCTTGTATAAGAGGTAGTGTATACATACGTATACCATGTTACATATCTTGCCATTTCTCTAAAATATACTGGAGTTCTTTTATTAATGAGATGCAGAGAGCATTCTCATTCTTTTTTCTATCTACATAGTATTGGAATGTGTGTATATTATATAGTCTGTGATGTCAAAAGATTTTAATAAACCAATGATGCTATAATGAATAGTCTAGTATATGTGCTCTTATGTTAGTATGCAAGTATAATCTGCAGGGTAAATTTTTAAATTGGATCTTGCTACATCAAACAGTAAATGTATTTATAGTTTTGAGAGATATTGCCAAATAATTCTATATAAGAATTGTACCATTTTGGACTTCTACCAATAATATTTAAAAATACCATTTTGGACTTCTACCAATAATATTTAAAAATATTTCTCCACAACCTCACCAATAGTATGTATATGTATTGCACTTGATCATTGCTGATCTGATAGGAATGGCAGGTACATATGATTGTAATTTTGCAATCTTTTAGTAGTTTCTGTGTCTTTTTAGGTGTTTAAAAAGCGATTTTTTTTCCTGAAAATTGTCATTCTTTTGTCTTTTTATTTATTAGACAAAATTATGATGAACTTGTAAACGTTTTATAAGTAGATGTGAAAATATTTTGTTTTGATTCCAGCATAAATTGTATGTGCATTGCTCCATGATACCCAAATCTGGCAAAAACAGTTGAGTAAAGATGAATCATATATCCCCATTGGTTTATGTTATAAGAAGATTAAGAAAAGCAAAACAGTTATGCCTTGAGTTCAAATGTTACTAAACTTTGTGGTTTTAAGAATTTAAGTTCAAGAAATAAGTCCCTCCAGGTATTCTGTTCCAATCAGGCCATATTTCATTTAAGCCTTTCTTGAACCCATTCACTTTTCTACTCTATATAGTTTCATGCATTTTCATTGTATCTTTTTAAATGTTGTTTTTCCAATACATCATTGCCATCTTTTAGTAATAATTTTTAGGTAGGCTTCTTGTGTTAGTTATCATTGATGGTCTTATTTTTTCCCAAGATCTGAATATTTTAACATGTTTCCAGACACTACCAGTAGTTGTGGTCTTTGGGATTAGGGAAGGGAGGAAAGAATATGATAGAAGAGTTAACATTTTTTTCCAAATTACAGAAAAGTATATGACTGAATGGATTATTCAAGTAAGTATTGAGGGTTTCTAGCATGGTATTTCCCTTGAGTACAAAAAAAGTTTTTATCTTTCATATTGCCTTCAGTTAGTAAGTACTGACAATTATTCAGACAAGTAGTGAAAGTATTGTTGGGCCTTATCCTACTCTGAGGTAGAAAAAAATTCTTGGGATCAACAGAGCTTGAATAAAATAATGATTTATAAACTAATTTTAGTTGGGGAAGGCCCTTCAAAACAAAAAGAAATACTATTTAAAAATCTAATTTTCTAAACATGTTTGTCAAGAATCATAAAATTAATTTAAAGGAGATACAGTTGTAACATGTAGAGTATAAAAGATTGATGTCTTTATCATATTGAAGCTTTTGCTATCTATTTTAATAGATAAGGCTACTTTATGAGGTTTGATAGGGATTAGTAAACTAATATATGCTACATCCTTCAAATAGCACCTGACACACAGTAACTATTGCGCATCTGTGGTTATTGTTATTTAAAAAGAAGCTGTATAATTCTTGGCAAAAATATTAAAGATGCTAAGCAGTTAAATTATTTCAATAGAAAAACAAAAGTGATGCTACTTAGATGTGTTTAAACTCAGCACATATTTCTTCTGGAAATATTGATACCTTTATTATAAGCTTAGTAGTGCTTGAAATGAAACTAGAATATATGGAGTCTACACTTTTTGATTCATAGTAGTGTTTTGATTTTCTTCTTTGTCATTTATCATATTAATATTTCTTGAATATTTAATATGTGCCAGTACTGAGAATATGTAGTTAATAAAAAGATGAAAAAAATTGTCTGTGGAGCTTACATTTTAGTGAAGAATGGACAATACCTGTGAAGACAACTTTCTTTTTAAGAAGAGCTTTATTAAAGTATAATTAGCACACTAAACTGCACATACTAAAAATGTAAATTGGGTATGTTTTACATATACTACGCACACACACAATATACCTGGCAGATATCACCACAATCAAAATATTGTACATAGCCATCATTTCCAAAAGTCCTAGTGCCTCTTTGTAATCTACCCCCTCTAGTTCTTTACCAGTTTCTCTTTCATATTCTTGGGAAACTAACCACTGATCTGCTTTCTGTTGTATATTAGTTTACATATTCTCGAATTTTACACAGATTTTATACAATATGTTCTCTCTTTTGTCTTGATGCTTTCATTTTATTAGTGATTTTGAGATTCATTCATGTTGTGTTGATCAGTAGTTCATTCCTTTTGGGTAGCTATAATATTCTACATTTTGTTTATATATTTATCTGTTGGTGGAGATTTTTGTTCAACAACAAGGTTGTTGAACAAGTCTCTGTAAATATATGCTTTCATTTCTCTTGGGTAGACACCTAGGAGTAAAGTGACTGGATCATACGTTAAGTGTGTATTTAACTTTCTAAGAAAATACCAAACTGTCATGTTAAGTAGTTTTAACATTTATGTTCCTCTCAGCCATGTGAGTTGCTTACCAATACTTGTTATGGTCAGACATTAAAAATTTTAGATATTCTAATAGTTGTGTGGATGTATTTTATTTAAATTTAAACTTGTATTTTTCCTAGTTACTAATATGTAGAACATTTTTTCATTTGCTGGTTTGTCATCAGTTTACATTCTTTGCTGAAGTATCTGTTCAGACTTCATTTTTATTGGCTCATTTTCTTATTTATGGGTTTTGAGAGTTCTTTATATATTTTAGATACCAGTCCTCTGTCGGCTATATGATTTGCAGATATTTTCTCATGTTCTCGTGCTTGTCCTTCCCTTTAACAGTGAATTTTTTTTTCTTGATACGGAATCTTGCTCTGTCACCAGGTTGGAGCGCAGTGGTGTGATCTCGACTTACTGTAACCTCCACCTCCCGGGTTCAAGCAATTTTCCTGCCTCAGCCTTCCCAGTAGCTGGGACTATAGGCACATGCCACCATGCCCAGCTAATTTTTGTATTTTTAATAGAGACAGGGTTTCAACATGTTGGCCAGGATGGTCTTTATCTCTTGACCTCGTGATCTGCCTGCCTTGGCCTCCCAAAGTGCTGGGATTACAGGCATGAGCCACCTCTCCTGGCCAACAGTGACTTTTTAAGAGAAAATCTTAAATTTTATGATGTTCAGATTATGTAATAACCATGTAGTGCCATGCTTCTATCTCTGGAATGGAGGTGTGGAGAACCTAATTTTGTTGTCATTTTATTTAATCAAAATTTGATTGACTCATGAGTAAACAGAAATAAGGAACCATTGAAGTTAAATATGGTAAGCCAAGTACAATGAGATTTCCTCCCAATTTCAGAGCACCTAATAACTTTCTTTATAAAAGCACTCATGTTTATGTATTGAGAGCAATTTATTTAAACAAAGAAGTCTGGACAGAGAGCTGAACTATTACAAATGTTCAGAACAAAGCAACTAAATTGTTGATGGAGAATGGACATATTATTTATGAATTAAATTTTACATAGCCAATATCAATCTAATTTTACTTCAAATTTGGCCATTTAATGTTCATTTTATTTTGGACAGATGGTTTTGTTGAAGTTCTTTTAATATGTTAAAAATAGATAATTGGTCTACATATGGACTTTTGAGAGAATAACATCAATAATACATTAAGATAAATGTTACGGCCGGGCGCGGTGGCTCACGCCTGTAATCTCAGCACTTTGGGAGGCCGAGGCGGGTGGATCACGAGGTCATGAGATCGAGACCATCCTGGTCAACATGGTGAAACCCTGTCTCTAATAAAAATACAAAAATTAGCTGGGCTATGGTGGAACGTGCCTGTAATCCCAGCTCCTCAGGAGGCTGAGGCAGGAGAATTGCCTGAACCAAGGAGGCGGAGGTTGCGGTGAGCCGAGATCGCGCCGTTGCACTCCAGCCTGGGTAACAAGAGCGAAACTCCGTCTCAAAAAAAAAAAAAGATAAATGTTACTCACATGTCCAGACTTACAGTGTTCATTCATTTCTTCAGTAAATTGTAGTAAGCATTGCTCAGTGTTTTTTTTTTTTTAGACTTCTCCTTTAAAGTAGATTAAACGATAGCGTCCTTGGCTAAATTAAGGCTTCCCTAAACGGAGAGTTGTCCAAGGTAGCTATCTTTGTATTGTGACATGAGCAGTGCCAGTGAGACCTCAGTGCCTGCCTTGCTTCCCAGGATTAGAGATTAATAATATCTATTTCTACCTGTTTACATTAAAATACCAATGGGGAGACTGTCTTAGGCTATTGATTATTATCAAGACATGCCTTATATATTAGCACAGTAATCTTACATCCTAGAATGTTTAGGATTGCCTTGATTTTACATATTTATGTTCTAGTGCCAGTATGTAAGTCCGTCTAGCCAGACTTTGAGTTCCTAAGTAATTATGGTGTTATATTAACTCCTGTGATAGTGATTCCACTGAAAACACGACTTTTCTTTTAGACACTTGTCTCAGATCACCAGCCCTCAGTGGTGCTTAAAGCTCTCAGTACTCTGAAAGTGTCTTAGAACAAATTTATTGAATACTTAGCACACTTGTGTTTTTGAATCTATTCAGTTGCCTTAAATAAAATGAAATTAGAATTAAAATTTTTATTAAAATAAAATTTTTGTTGAGAAACAAGTTTGAGGAAGACATGTTCGAATGAATTAATTTAAATGTTTTTAAAGAGTTCATTGGTTTAAAAAAAAAAAGACCATAACTTTTTAAATCCTACAGTTTTAAAATAAGTTAGAAATACTAAATGAAATTAAAGATGCATTTTGGTTTAGAAAGATTTAAAGTGCCAAAAATTAAGAAAGTTTTAAAAATAATTGATTATGTGGAAAAACATTCAAAAGGATTTGTTTGGGGGAAAGTAGTCATGACCACAGTTTATTCTTGGTTGAGTTGACCTTAGTCATTTGACCTGCAGCCACCAAATTATTTCATTTTCTGAGAATGGGAATTTTTAACCCCGTTTATCTTGGCAACCTGTCAGGTAAGTTTCCTTAGTTCCCAAGCTACCATAGTTCAAATTTCCTGTTCCTAGGCATGATAATAGACACAGTTACCTCTCTCTTTGCCCACAGACATATTTTCACCACTAGTTAAATTTGGTTCCAAATTTATTTTGATTTGATTCCAGATTTATTTTGCTGATTTCTTGGCACATATTCTCAAACCAAGATGTTCATCCACTGAGTTTTTTTGTACAGTAACATCCCATTATTTGATTTATTGATATTTCTTAATTGGGAATATGTTCAGGGCAAGCAGTTAGCCAGTTGGTAACTCCATCTTTTTAAATATATGTCACTTGCTACTTGGTAATCTTACCCTGAGAAATAAGACCCAAAATAACATTACGTGTATTCTTGGGCATGTACATTAAAATGTAAATCTTCAAATTCAGACAAAACACAATTTTATTATTGAAAAGTTAATAAGACCCACTGTTTTAGAGGAGGGGAACTATCTGTAGTAGTACTTTAGTTTGAATCATTGATACTGCTTTACAAACATTTTTCAAAACGCATTAGGCCTGTTAAAATTATTTCCGTATTCACTAACATGTCACAACTGACTGTCGTTACCTTTGTTAGCAAAATACATGTGTTATACATTCATATTCATGATCATTCTTTATGATGAGTTTCCATGATAACCAAATAAAAAACTTAGAACTTGAAATATATTAAGTTCTTTTAGGCCTACTTTTGGTTTTTCAAGAGATCCAGCTTGAGTTTCTTTAACATAGTTAATTTGTCTTTTTTCCACAAAACCAAAGTCCATGATGATTTCTTATTGTTCCATTGATTGGGGAGTGTAGTTTTTCTTTATAATTTTAAAAAAACAGAACCAGAACTGCAAAGGTGAAGGTCACAAGTAGGTGGACTTGAATACTCAGTATAAAGATGACATTTCCAATAATTAGGTTTGTCTGATAATGAGGCTGATACCTTGCAAAGTAATACTGACATTGTGTATTGGACTGAGCTGTTGTCTGTTGTTCTAGCTTACAGGAAGCATTTCTGCACTGGGAATAAAGTTAAGTTTTAAGGC
This sequence comes from Leontopithecus rosalia, assembly GCA_028533165.1. Taxonomy (NCBI): domain Eukaryota; kingdom Metazoa; phylum Chordata; class Mammalia; order Primates; family Cebidae; genus Leontopithecus; species Leontopithecus rosalia. The sequence continues at coordinate 89,724,529 of CM052662.1, forward strand.
CCCTTCTAGTCCTACTACATCTTGACTCCTTTTCTTCCCCTGGGAAAATAATATAGGTGGTAGATTGAAAAGTAACATTGATATTACTTGAGACCAAAGTTCTACATGTGATTCTGAGTGTAACATTTAACTATACAGTTGATTAGCTACTGGGTCATTATAAAAGCACACACAATAGAAGTAACAAACACTATTCTGTAGATGTTTTCAAGTTTCATTTTAAGAACCCTTGCCAATCCAAATACTGAATTTAGAAAACAATGTAAACAAAAATTCAATTTTTTTGCTTTTTTAAAGAATATTTTCTTGTTAAAAATGTGAATTTAACATTGTCTTATAGTTGGTTTACAATTATGACTGACAGCTCACATAGATACTAGAAGCTTAAAATGCACTTCGAATGATATCTTTACAGTAGCTTTAACCACAATGAATATTAGATGAGATATAAAACTTGCTATCTGTGGAATCTTTTTTGTATAAAAGTAACTTCAGAAGAATGAGAATCGTTAAAGGCCTTTAAAAGGAAATGCTTAGCTTTATGATGATTCCTATTTTAAATTCATTGGCACTTTACAGAAGGTAATAATCTTAATTTCAGATGTTTGGCGGGCAGTAATTCTTTAGACTATCAATCCTGTTTATGAAAAGAAATGGTATGTAAATGTATTGTTTGAAACCTTTCACATGCCTTATTATTGATGTGTGTGTTCCCATGGAAACCACAAATACCTTTTTGGAAAAATGATGTAAAATAGTAGCTTTACTTTTAAATAGAACCTGAGAAATAGCAGGCTGTATTTAAGCAAAGGTAGTTACAAAGTTGAATAATTTTACTGTTATTTCCCATTGAGATACGAACCAACTGTATATATAATTTTTAAACCAGGTGTTCATGTACACATACATACAGACAAAACAAATTAATTGTACCAGAACATAAAAACATAAAACTTAAAGTTATAAGTCAGACTTCATTAAAATTAAAAACAATAGGTCTTTGAAAGACACCATTAAGAAAGCAAAGGCAAACAAAATTTGCTACAGCTGTATCAGACAAAAGACTTGTTTCCAGAATATATGAAGAAGTCTTAAAACTCAGTAGGAAGACCACAATCCAGTTTTTTTAAAATGAGCAGATTTACTTAGATTTTTTTGTCAAAGAAAATATACTAATGGCCAATAAGCTCAGAAAAAGATACTCAGCATTATTAGTGAACAGATAAATACAAGTTAAACCACAATGAACTGCCACTGCACATCTATTAGATTTGCTAACATTAAGAAGACTGACTCAACTAATTGTTGATATTAGTAACTTCCAATTTATTTTTTAAGTCATTTTTACATTTACTTATAACAATTTATACTTAAATTTATTATTTTCCATTTTTGCTCTAGTAGGTTTATATCGTTTTCTATTCTTATGTCTCAAAATACTGCATATAATTGTAAGTCCAAACATCAAAATTGTTCTGAGGGAATATTCCTTCACCTCCACTCTTATTTCAGTTCTTGTATACAGGGATTTATAATGAACATGGTTTTTGCCTCATGAAAAGTGACTCGAGTTTATATTTTTAAAGTCTTCTATAGCTGAGTAATCCTGTCCTTGATGGTAATTTTCCATAATGAACTAATTGGAATTAATTAAGTAATCCACTGTACTTTTTTTTTTAAGTGAGGAATGTGTTATTATGCGTTACCTAACTTGACAAGGGAGAGAGTTGTCAGGCCAGCACATGGCAAGTGTGTCATTGCCTTGGAGTTGAAAACACCATTTGAGGTCTCAAAGCTCTGTCTTCTACTCAAGGCAAAATTTCCTCTAACATCACTCCTAAAAGGTCATCATCTAGCTTTCAACTTAAAACACTTTATGATGAACAATTTTACTACCTCACGAGATACATTTTTCTTTTTTGATAGGCCAAATTGCTAACAAATTAGAAATCTAGCCTCTTTTCAGTTTAACTGGTCCTGATTATAATCTCTGTAATTTTTAAAAATCTCTTAAGCATTTTAAGCTACGTTTATTAAGAACATAAATTTTTTAATCCACTTTTTATACATACCTTAAATGTTTGTAATAATCTTTCAGGAATTGGTTTATAGTCTTTCAAATATTTAAAGTTCTCTGACTTGCTCTCATTATTCTCTTTAAACCAGCTTGAGTACTCACAGTGTTTTTAAGCATTCCTTATATAATGTAGTTTATCTCCCCTCCCTGGTCCCTCTGTTTCATCAAACTCTAATACTTCACATGAAATGTGTTGTCTGTAACAAAGTAGAATATTCCGTGGTGGTAAGTGCCAAATGATTTTATAAACTTCTCTTTTCTAATCCCTATACTTCTGTTAAAATTCTCTGCTTCCATTTCTGTATGTATGTATGTATGTATGCATGTATGTATGTATATTTCACAGCCACCTACCTTCCTAATATCTTAAAATCCCTGTCGATTCAGACATCTTCCATACAGATATATTCATTTTGTCAACCTAATTGTGTTTCTCTCCCTTAAATTTAACCTTTATTTTAGTTTAATGTTCCTATATTGCTGGGTTTTTTTACAGTAAATTTTCACAAATTTTGATTTTTCTGGTGCTCTGAACTGATGTGAAAAATGGGAAACCAAAGTGATAAGACTCAAAGCAACAGTAAAACGAAATGATGAAACTCAGTTAGATTATCAAAATCAGTTATTATTATATCCTTTTCTTTGTATTAAAGACAGTATCCTGCTATTTTTACCCATGTTTCAGATCAACTCTTTTTTACATGATTTTTTTTACTTTATATAATTCTCCACTGTATAGATTTGTTTTCTTTTTGTAGCCAAAGTGATGATCGTATATTTTCTAATTTTAAAAATTATTTCTAATGGAAAAATTGGAGCTAATGGGAGAGAAAAATAGAATGGAGTTTAGGGAAGATGAGTTTTTGAGAACAATTAGAGAATGAATTTATATCTCTAATAATCTTGAAAGTAAGAATAAGTGTGAAGGTATGGAGTAAAAGTAGAATAGGGAGAAATGTTAGCCATGTATCAGCTTCTGAAGCTTTTCAAACACAACCTGGAGACATAGGGTGTATTATACTAATGAGGTAATTAGAGTTTCTAACAGAAATTGCTGTTCCAGGGTGTTAGTCTGGCACCACATCCACCTTGTTTCTTGTGGTTTAATGCTGCCACTTGGCCTTTGTCACCGCAAAGTGCCATTTATTTAATTTAACTCACTTCCATGCTTGGGCCTACAGGGAATAGCCACCAGTGAGATCTCAAGGTTGCAGATCTTACCTCATGAATGTATTTCACACAGAATTGGTAAAGGGAATGTTCTCATGACCTTCTGGAGCAGGGGTCCCCAACGCCTGGGCTGCAGACCAGTGTTCTTCTGTGCCCTGTTAGGAACTAGGCACAGCAGGAGGTGATCAGGGGCTGCCTAGCAGCAGGGAAGCAGCAGGGGAGTGAGCATTACTGCCTGAGCGCCACCTCCTGTCAGATCAGCAGCAGGATTAGATTCTCATAGGAGCACAAATGCTAATGTGAACTGAGCATTTGAGGGATCTAGGTTGAGTGCCCCTTGTGGAACAGTTTCATCCTGAAACTATCCCCTGTACCCCAATCTATAAAAATTGTCTTTCTTTAAACTCATCCCTCGTTCCAAAAAAGTTGGTGATAGCTGTTCTAAAGGAAAAAGTAACAGGTGATTAAATAGATCTTAGGTAAGATAAATCCATCTTAGCATTTTATCTCCTTAAGCATTTGGATTCTCTCTTCTACAGTATGTCAAGTAAGTTCTAGAACTTCACCTTCATTTAGTGTTGTTCACCTTTGGGCCTGGATTTCAGTCAGCCAACCAACCTGTTGGAGCCACTGCCAGCCACTCTAATACATTGAATCCAGAATCTCAGCATATCTGTATAAACAAATTTTAAGTCAACATTATGATCCTTCCATTCTGATCCCAACCCCTTAGGATCCCTTTCCATGTAGATTCTTAAGGTTTCTGTCTCGAATTTGGCAGTACCTTGCAGAGTTTTTGTGTGGAAGGTCACTCATGATTTATTTCCTGGGCGAAATAGATCTCAAAAATTGAACACTGCCTTAAAAAAACAACTCACCCCAGTCATACACAGTTAAAATAGTTGACACTTATATCATTGATATGGTTTGGCTGTGTCCCCACCCAAATCTCATCTTGAATTGTAGTTCCCATAATCCCTACATGTCATGGGAGGGACCTGGTGGGAGGTAATTGAATCATGGGGTCAGTTATTCCCATGGTGCTGTTGTTCTCTGGTAGTAAGTTCTCATGAGATCTGATGGTTTTATAAGGGGCTTTTCCACTTTGTGCTAATGTGAAGAGGGATATGTTTGCTTCCCCTTCTGCTGTGATTGTAAGTTTCTTGAGGCCTCCCCAGCCATGAAGAACTGTGAGTCAATTAAACCTCTTTCCTTCCTAAAGTACCCAGTTTCAGGCAGTCCTTTATAGCAGGTGAGAACAGACTGATGTAGTCAGGCTGCCTAGAAATCTCATAAATTCACCAATTCATTATATATATAATTTTGTTTACAGCACCAAGCCAACAGTGTTGTTAAACTTTCTCCCACTATATAATAAGGATTCTCTTTCAGCTTCCAGTAATATTTTCCTGATCTTCCTTTAAGCTTTTACCAACAACTTCCTTGAAGGTCATCAAGCTTCTATCAGCTGTCCTTCCAACGTGTGCCTGTAGCCTGTTCTCAAAGCTCTTGCCACATGTTTTAGGTTTTGTTACAGCAGCACTCTACTTCCAGGTGTAAAAATCTTTTGGCTTTCTGTTGCTGCATAACAACTAAAACTTAGTGGCTTAAATGAACAGCAGCCATTTTATTACTCTCTCTCATGATTCTGCAGTTGACAAGAAGCTTTGTGAGAAGCCCTGGGCAGCTTAGGGTTTCTCACAGAGTTGCAATCAGATGGTGGCTGGGGCTATAGTCATCTGAAAGCTCATTCCCTTGTTTGGTTCCTGGGATAACAAAACACAAACAGATGGGGGGGCTGGAACAGTTTACACTCCCACCGCCCAAGGATCTCTTTCTTTATAGTCTTTCTGCCTGGTCTCTCCAGCTTGGTAGCTTCCCAGTAGCTAGACTTCTTACATGACAGCTCAGGATTCCTGAGAGAGGCAAGTGAAAGCTGTGTTACCATAGGATTACTTCCATCATACTTTAATAGTGAAGCAGCTACAAAGGCCTACTCAGATACAAGGCAAGGTTATAGAAACTCCGATTCTTAATGGCAGAGTATCAGTATTCTGGAAAGGCTGTGTGACTAGAAATAATGTAGCAGTTTTTGGAAAGTGCAATCTGTGTCCTTTGTGTGTTGTCATATATCCAGAACTTTTTGAAACATAAACATATAAAACTAAAGTTCACGGTAAATATCAATATAGGTCGGTAAATCTTTGCAAGGTTTGTAATGTCACTTTATAATTAATTTCCATTATATTTGTATTGTATTGTTATACATCATTGTCTGGTCATAATATCTGCTGACCAGTGAAAGACTTAAGGCAAAATATTTATACTAATAGGAAGGAATTAATTAGGGAAGGCTGTTTGAGGGAAGATTGATTTTATAGATGGTTATTTCATTAATGAATATTTTTGTCACAGTGATTTTTTTTCTTGGTGCATTGTCATGACTGTGGTTACTTGGATAAATAATATTTTGAGAAAGAGGGTTTCCTAATTTTTATAAATGGATAGAGCAGATCTACAAAGTAAATGGACAATTCAGAATCAGGAAAAGATTTCCCAGTGAAAAAATGAAACATGTAAGAGCTGAGAATACTATCAAAAATCTGAAAAAAAAAATCAAATAAGAAACAAGAATTACTATTTGTGAAACCAAAAGGAAACTTAAGTCTAGAAGAAAAGTACCAAATGTGCAAAGTATTTGTATTTCATAATTGATATATTGACAATAAAATGTTAGTGAAATTTTTAACTAGAATTAAGATTTGAAATTAAGATTAGCAAAATACCATTGTTTTAAGAGCCAGTTTTTATAAATCTTTACCTTGTATCCATTTGTCATTTTTAAAGAGTCTGGTTACCAAGATACAACATTCATATCAAATTTAAATGTTTAATTTTCTCAAATACAATTACATTTGTTAAATATTTTAGATGCTGTACCTTGAAGCTATTTCCCGTGTGGAGTCTTTTGACTTTATTTCTCTCAGCTGTAGAGTCTCATGACCTGCCCTGGTTTGTATAGTCAGCCTTCAAAGGGAGTTTGTTCCTCAGATTACTACCGTTAGGAAATACTCTGACTGAAATATATGACCATATGTTACATATTTTCATGCTGCCTTAACAAAGTGCCAAAAACTGGATGACTTAACAACTGAAATTTACTCACTCACTATTCTGGAGGCAGAACTCTCAAATCAAGGTGTTGGCAAGGTGTCTGAGGCCCTGAGGGAAAATCTTTTCCATGCCTCTCTTCTAGCTTCCGGTGGTTGCTGGGAATCCTTGGCGTTCTCTGGCTTATAATCATTACATGGTGTTCTTCATCTCTATGACTACATTTTCTTTTTCTTACAAGAACGCCAATTGTTGGATTAGGGTCCACCAGAATGCAGCATGACCTCATTTTAACTTGTGATATTGGCAAAAACCCTGTTTCTAAATAAGGCCACATTCAAAGGTACCCAGGATTAGAACTTAGACATAACTTTTTGGAAGACACAGTTCAGCACACACCTCCATGTAACTCAGGCCCTAGACTTATGCCAAAGGCATGTTTAAATAACAAGGTATTTCATGCCTGTTTCATCTTTTATTGTCAGAATTTTCCTATTGAAACAGCTAAGCTTAACTTTAATCAGAATGCAGATACTTTTTAAAAGACATTCTTTTTGTTGTCCACATTTTGGTACTTTAACTGATTAAATTCTTCAGCTAAAAGTTGTTCACATGATGTTAGATCTTTATCACTTAGAGAATGGGATGTGTTTCTTCAAAATAGCTTCCCCGAAAAAAAAAACAGAATATGTATGAGTAGACAAAATCTTTGAAGGAAATGTAAGGAGGAGATGGAACTTGCCTCATACTGCCTGAGTATGGTATAGATTTGGCAGACTAGCCATTGAGAGAGCACAAAGGAAGTTCTGGTTTTCCCAGAGGGCAAACTTGGATGCTTCACCGTGCTTGTAACATTTAAAAAGCCGTCCCAGATAAGTAGCTTGGCTACTTTGCATGAGCATCACTATCCCATAAGCTTATTAGTTGCACAGTGGGAGGCTATACTTATAGAATAATGAATTAGTAATGATTAAAATACTCTGTTTCAAGAACAGTATTTGGGAAATTGCCTGGTCTAAATTGTAGCCAAATATGAATAAAATAAGTGAAAGAGAGATAGCCAAATTCCAGCAGTAATTCAGAAACCAGTAACCTAAATCCTCCAAAAAAGTTTTTCTTAGCTGTTAAATGTGGCAAAATTAGGTGCCTCTTCCCTCAGTCAGGATAGGCGTGGTTATGCTGCAGGAACCAACAGTCCTCAAATTTCAGGGTCTTAAAACAGCAGTTTATTGCTACATGCCTGAGGTCTGCTGCAAGTTATGGTGATGCTCCTGGGCAGCTCCTCTCCATTTGCCAATTTAGAGTTGCAATTGTATGTCAACATATGCTTCCATAGTCACTGGATGGGGAAAGGAAGGCTGGAGAATTGAGCCCCAGCAATTACATACGTGAAGCTTTAAGTGCTGTCTCTCCTCCCATTCTATTGGCTCAAGCAGGTCATATAACTGCAAGGGGGGTAGATTATATAATCCTCCCAAGTACCTAGAAAGAGGGGAACAGCATGCCGGGGAACAATGTTATGTCCACTGTGCCCCTTTTCTGATCCCTGTTCACTTTCTTGTGACATGATACAAACCAAAGAGAAGAATGAGCAGCAAGGAAATTGAATAATCCCCAAACTAAGCTGAGAATTATCTACTTACTTTCCTTGTAGAACCTGCAGAAGTCTCAGATAGGACTGCATTAGCTATTTCCCGAGTTGTAATTAACACTAGGAAATCAGCCCAAGATAAATGAATTTCTTATATGATCCTGTTTTCTGTGCCTACTTGATATTCATCTAATTTGAGATCTGAGATCAATCTAGATTAAAGTCTGCCTTTAAGAGGCAGAACTGCGTGCAGCATGAATGTGGATTCTTAGATATGTATAAACATTGCCTTTGATAGTCTTGAGGGAAGTGATACTCACTTGACAGTAATGAACGAAAGCTTTAGGTCCATTGCTTTTGGCTGTATCTCAAGCCTTCGTAATCTTTCTGTTTAGAATTTGTATCACTAAAACTATATATACTATATATATGTGAATACATGTAATGTAGGAATAATATATAAGTAGTAAATAGTGTTGATAATATTTACTATAGATAGGTAGGTAGGTAGGTGGATTTGCACCCATAAATGACTGAACCAAATATACACGTAGGTGGTTCACCCATTTGAGCTAAGTAATTTTTGCATTTTGTTGACACATTCACTTTGTAAAATTGACTGTCACTTAGAAGTGAATTCTTGCAATGAATCAAAAGATATTTAAAGAGATAACTCTACATCTGGAGATATTTCTACAGCTGGGAAATAGTTCAAGAATAAAGACTAGCAGACTACTCGGTTAGTGCTATTTTAAGAGAGGCATTAGAATCAGCATTTTCAGCTGGAAGGGACCTCAAAAAGCACATTATCTAACCCCCTTTCCTCTTTTAAGTACATAATTACTATCTAAAACAACATGCAATTTCTTCTCATATTGAGAGTTGTAATAAGACACTAGCTCTTCCTGAGTAAAAGTGCTTATGCTAGCCATAAATAGCATGAATGAAGTGAGTTCCTCTTAAAAACTGACCTATTCTTTATATTTGTTATTATAATTACAAAAACAAATAAAAGCTCAATTTTAGTATAAAAGCTGGGTGCATTGTAGATACAACTTTGAATAGGTTGATAAAGATAGTGAAAATAAGTCTGTGAATTATATGAAATAATGAGAGACTAAATGCTGGGGATTGGCCGGTAAATGGGCATTAGAAACTGTGGAGGTGAGCAGTCTCCTTTGCTTCTGGTATTTTTGTTTCTCCCTGTGTATCAATGTTATATACACACATCTACTCCAGGGTGACCACAGAGGCTACACACATCAGTGTATGTATCTGGTCATTGGGAAAGCCCCTTTTTTACAGCAAACAGATTAGGACAGTATTCTAATCTTAGGCAACTCACTTTTATTTTTTGTATGTTATGTATCAGCCTCTGTGTTAGCACTCTATACAGGTTGAATATCCCTTATCCAGAACACTTAGGACTAGAAGTGTTTTGGATTTCAGATTTTTTTTTCAGACTTCAGAATATTTGTATTGTGCTTACCAGTTAGTTGAGCATCCCTAATCTGAAAATCCAAAATGCTCCAAAAAGCATTTTCTTAGAGTGTCACATCAGTGATTGAAAAGTTTAGAATTTTGGAGCATTTTGGATATTCAGCTTAGTGATACTCAACCTGTAGTAACCTTGGATAAGGGGGAAAATATAACATGCTAGAAATACAAAGAGTTGTGGTAGTACAGAGGATAGGATAGAGTCATTACTTCTAGTTAGTTATCTGTGAAGGCTTTGCACAGAGAGAGTAATTTGAAGTAGTTTTTTAAAATAGGAAGAATTTTAGTAGGCGGAGTATAAGCAGCAAACATTCCCAGGAAGAGCAAATAGGTGAGCAGAGACGGGGAGACAGGAATAAGCTAGATATGCTCACCCACAAGCATGTGGCTACACACATGCATACACAGACCTCCTAGCCCCTTTCCCTTTTATATCTACCTCTAGTACTTATTAACACTGTGTGTGTATGTGTGTGTGTGTGTGTGCTCGTGTATGCACACACACACGTTTTTCTATCAGAATACATTAGGAAAACATAATCCTCCCAAGTACCTAGAAAGAGGGTATATAAAACATGTTTATATATATATAAACGTGTGTGTGTGTGTGTGTGTGTGTGTGTGTATATATATATATATATATATATGTTTTTCTATCCTATTAGACTACATTAGGACAGGGATTATTTTTTTGTCAGCACTGGCCTGTCTTAAGCATCTACAAAAGTATCTGGCAAATGGTTGGTGCTCAAATATTTATTGAATGGATTAATCAATCAAAGGTGTTTGAGAAGGGCAGTGACATGAACTTATCTTTTGTGATGACAGTTCATAAGCTGCTATAGGGATAGTTTGCAGAAGCAGATTCTGGGGAAAGGAAAGTTCAGAGACTACCAAAAGAATATAGGTTTTCAAAGCTAATCACAATTGAGGATAGGAGCATGCCTTAATTATTTGAATCCTCTACTGCTGCCTTTTAGCATATGTCTGGCACAGATTAGGCATTCAGTACACTGATGGATGGATGACTGGATGTGCAGTTACTAGGTTGAGATCTATATCATTTAGCTCTTATTCTATACTTCTTTCTTTTTTTTTTTTTTTTTTTTTAATTTATTTATTTATTTTATTTTATTTTATTTTTTTTAATTTTTATTGCATTTTAGGATTTGGGGTACATGTGCAGAACATGCAAGATAGTTGCATAGGTACACACGTGGCAGTGTGTTTTGCTGCCTTCTGCCCCCTCACCCATATTTGGCATTTCTCCCCATGCCATCCCTCCCCTGCTCCCCCCCCGCTGTCCCTCCCCTATTTCCCCCAATAGACCTCAG
>CM052662.1:89742348-89825634 GCA_028533165.1 Leontopithecus rosalia
AAAGTCCTTGATGGGAAGGCGATTGTGACTATACAGGTGGTCACTAGAAGGAATTCTGCTCTCTCTAGGTTTAAGAAAATCCTGGAAGAGGTACTTACCAGTTGGTGATAGCAATTGGAGATAAGAGGCTAGGGAAAAGTTTGAGAAGGTAGGAGAGTGTGTTTTAAAAATAGCATTGTTTAAGGTTTACAAATTGCAGTGAGTTAGGGTAAAAGAGATGTATAGTTCTAAGGAAGGAAGTACAGAGTTTTGGGGATGAAATTATGAAAGAAAACAAGATTAAAGAGACTTAAATTTGGCACCAGGGACATTGGTTCCAAATGGAACTGTAGCTTGAAGGTTTTTCACTGCCAGAGCCAGGAGAGTGTTTAGGGTTATTTTATGCCCTATGACAATAGCAACTTGAAATCTTAGTTCTCTCATCAGTGAGAACAAACCTTAACTCTGAAAGCTCTGCTGGTGGGATTTTACCTACATGGAAACAGGATGAAATATAATACATGCTGCAGAGGAGAGGCTCTGGTTTATTTGTTGGCTCAGAGAAGGTACTAAGATAAATAAGATTCCATATTCAAGATAGCCAACTAGATGCAGCAAGGAGGAACATCTGCTGCTGAGAGACAAGAATATTGGGAAGGTTAGCACAATCCTAGAAAATCTTAAGAGGGAAGGAATTGAGAGTGAATGGAGGGAGGAGGCTGGGACTGGGCTGAATGGGGTGGAAGCTGGGAACTCTGCACAGGGTGACTGAGCACCAGAACTTGTTTCTAACCCCCGTAACTCCTAGTGAAGAGATAGGAGTGGCTCACTCTTGCCTTGGACTTCTGGGATCTTAGCAGGAGGGGACCCATGACCTCCACAGACCCTTGAGCAGGTAGGAAAAGCTGCTTAAAGAGGTGACAGGGGCAGCACTCCAGCCTGTGTGGAAAACAGAGGGTTTGGTGTGTGAACAGATACAGTGGGGTATGGCCAAGGGTGCTCATTTCTCAAGACTTGTCGTGCTCCCCTAGGAAACTTTAGCCTTAGGACAACTGTCGTATCTGGACAGAACAGGACAGTCTTGCCCTTGGGATGGGGCTGGACTGATCTGAATGCTCCCCTCTGTTCTGGCGTCTCCCAGTCTGGCTGCGCCTGCTTGCCACACAACTTTAAATACCCAGCCAGGGTGCTTCCTGAGGCCTGCATAATAGCTCCTTTAGCAGCAGACAGTGCCCAGCTGTCGCAGAACTCCATTAGACTGACCTCCACTGACATGCACCAGCCCACCCACAGCCTCTGTTTACCACATTGCCAGGACACACTCATGCCCCACAACTCCCCTGCTTCCTTGCCAGTGCACACACACAGAGCTCGCCTCCCCCACTGGCACACACGTGACAACAAAAAACGAAAACTTCAGGCCAATATCCTTGAACATAGATGCAAAAATTCTCAACAAAATACTAGCAAACAAAATCCAGCAGGAAATCAAAAAACTGATCCACCACAATCTATTAGGCTTTATTCCTGGGATGCAAGGTTGGTTCAATATAATGGAACTCAATAAATATGATTCATCACATAAAACAGAACTAAAAACAAAAACCACATGATCACCTCAATGGATGCAGAAAAGGCTTTTGATGAAAATTAACATTGCTTCATGTTAAAAACCCTCAACAAACTAGGTATTGAAGGACCATACTTAAAAATATTGTAATAAGAGTTATCTATGATAATCATAACCCACAGTCAACATCATACTGAACAGGCAAAGGCTAGAAACATTCCCCTTGAGAACTGGTACAAGACAAGTATACCAACTCTCACTACTCCTATTCCACACAGTACTGGAAGACCTGGCCAGAGCAATCGGGCAAAATAAATAAAAGGCATCCAAATAGGAGGAGAGGAAGTCAAACTGTCTGTTTGCATATGATATACTTCTTTACCTAAAAACCAGATAGCCTCTGCCCAAAATTTCCTAGATCTGAAAAACAACTTCAGCAAAATTTCAGGATGCAAAATCAGTGCACAAAAATCAGTAGCATTCCTTTACACCAAGAACCTCCAACCTGAGTGCCAAATGAAGAACACAACTCCATTCACAATAGCCACAAAAAGAATAAAATACCTAGGAATAGAGCTAACCAGGGAGGTGAAAGATCTCTATAACAAGAACTACAAAACACTGTTTAAAGAAATCAGATGACACAACCAAATGGAAAACCATTCCTTGCTTATGGCTAGCAAGAATCAGTATTGTGAAAATGGACATACAGCCCAAAACAATTTACAGATTCAGTGCTATTCCTAGCAAACTGCCAATGGCATTCCTCACATAATTAGAAAAAAAAAACTATTTTAATACTCACATGGAGCCGAGTGCAGTCCCAGCACTTTGGGAAGCCAAGGTGGGTGGATCACTTGAGGTCAGGAGTTCAAGACCAGCCTGACCAACATGGTGAAACCCCATCTCTACTACAAATACAAAAAAATTAGATAGGCATGGTGGCACACACCTGTAATCCCAGCTACTAAGGAGGACGAGACATGAGAATCACTTGAACCTGGGAGGCGGAGGTCACAGTGAGCTGAGATCACATTACTGCACTGCATCCTGGGTGACAGAGCAAGACCCTGTCTCAAAAAATAAAATGAAACAATAAAATAAAATTTACATGGAACTTTAAAGTTCCTCCCGGAATTAGGAAAAACTATTTTAAGATTCATATGGAACCAAAAAAAGAGTTTAAATAGCTAAGGCAATCATAAGCAAAAAGTACAAAGCTAGAGATATCACGTTACCCAACTTCAAACTGCATTACAAGGCTACAGTAACCAAAACAGCATAGTACTACTACAAAAAACAGATACATAGATCAATACGGCAGAATGGAGAGCCCAAAAATAAAGCTGTATAGCTAACATCATCTGATCTTCAACAAAGTTGACAAAAAAAAACAAGCAATGGGGAAAGCACTCTGTATTCAGTAAATGATGCTAAGGTAAATGGCTAGTCATATACAGAAAATTGAAACTGGACCCCTTCCTTATACCTTATACAAAAAATCAACTACCTATTGGGTACTATGCTTATTACCTGGGTGATAAAATAATCTGTACATTAGATCCCCATGATACACAATTAACTTATGTAACCTGCGTATGTACCCCTGAACCTAAAATAGAAGTTAAAAAGATAATAAAGAAGCCTGAAAAACTAGTATTAGCACTTTAGAAACTAGAGATGAAAGCCTCTGCGACTTTAGTAAATCAGGAGAATGAATATCGATTATAACTCAGTAGAAATTGCTGTAATATACATGTAAGTAGAGAAGTTGAAATATGTATCACAGATTTAGAGTAGCCTAAGGCTTTCTAGGAAAAGATACAATAGTAGAATAATATATGCTGTGTATCCATCAGTTAAAGTATTATAGTTTCATTTAGTACATATTTATTAGTCACCAAACATGTACAATATTATTTAAGAGACTTTTCAAACATATGTAAGATATTTTGTTAATTACCATTTTTAAAAATAGCAAATCCTGGTAAGGATGTGCAGCAGCTTAGACTCTTATTACTGATGGTAATACAAAATGGTATACAGGCTTTGGGAGACAGTTTGGTATTTTCTTAAAAAACTAAGTATATACCTCATGCCTGTAATCTCAACACTGTGGGAGTATCATTTGAGGCCAGGAGTTTGAGACCAGCCTGCACAATATAGCAATACCCTGTCTCTATAAAAAATAAATTTAAAAAATGAACCAGGCATGTGGTGTGTGCATGTAGTCCCAGCTACTTGGGAGGCTGAGGGAGGAGGATCACTTGAACCGTGGAGTTTGAGACTGCAGTGAGCCAGGATTGCACCACTACTCTCCAGCCTGGGTGATGGAACAAGATTCTGTCTTTACAGAAAAACAACAAAAATTAAGCATACCCTTACCATACAATCTAGCAAATCACACTCCTCAGCATTTACCCATCTGAGGTGAAAACTTACATTCATACAAAACCTGCACATGAATGTTTATAGCAGCTCAATTCATAATTTCCAAAACTTGGAAGTAACCAATATGCAAGTGAATGAATAAATTAGTATATCCAAACAATGGAATATTATTTAGTGCTAAAAAGAAATAAGCCATCAAGCCATGAAAAGACATGGGACGATGTTAAATGCATATGACAGAGTGAAAGAAACCAATTTGAAAAAGCTACATACTGAAAAACTTCAACTGTATGATACTGCGGAAAAGGCAGAACTATGGAGACTGTGAGAAGGTAAGCTATTGCAATGGGTTGGGTGGGTAGGGAGGATGGCGGAGATTTTCAGGCGATTTACAGGAGATTTTCAGGCCAGTGAAATTAAATCTGTATTGTACTACAAGAGTAGATGCATATCATGATCCGTGTGTTAAAACCCAAATAAAATACAACACTAAGAGTGAACCGTAATGTAAACTATAAATTTCAGGTGATGATGTGTGAAAAGGTGCCTCAGTAGTAACATATGTATATACCACTGTGTGCAAGCATGTTCATAGTTGTGGAGTTTGTGGGGATGGGGGCAGGGGATATGTGGGAATTATTTGTACTTTCCACTGAACTTTTCTATAAACTTAAACCACTAAAAAATAAAATTGGTTCAATAAAAAGAGGAGCTAGTATATACAGCATTTCAGGTGGTCTGTGGATTGACAGAGCACATACTCATCTGTCATTAGATTAAGTTCCTTATGTACTGAGCCAATGTCACCAAATCTTGTCAGAGATTAGATAGCCACACAGTGCAGAAACAGATACATAAGGCTTTCCATAGCCTCACTTCCCTAATGCAGAGCCTTTTCTAGGGTGTGTTGGGTCCTTGTCTTCACACAATTTTGTTAAGTGTTGTGTTACAAAAGTTACAATGATTTAATGATGAAAACTGAGAATATGGGATAGAGAAGAGGAACGTATCCATTCATTTAGTGTCTAGTCAGTGCATGTGAAGTTTCCAGGCACCACATTTTCCTGTTCAGTTTTGAGAACTTGCCCTTCTTGTCCTTTATTGTCCAATGCACCACTTCTGGCTATTTTTAAAAATCTTCTACCACGAGAAAAAGGCGGCAGTGTTATTATTCATAAAGCTATGGCTCTTTAAAATCTGTTTGTATGGAAGCGGAATGGACAGATTATTTACTTCTGTAGTTCCCAAATACTATTAACTTAATACTTGTTATATTGTTACTTATGATACTGCATTATTGGCTTCCGGGGACTTGAAACTTGTTCCCACATTTAACAGGTGATGACCAAATGCAGGTCTTAAGCCCGGGTGGTCAGCAAAGTGTGAATGATAATTTATCTTCTGGTGGTGTTAAATTTGCCATTTAGAATTTTGGAGCATAAACAGAACAGCACATCTTCTAACCAAATCTTCCCTTGAACTCTTGAAGCCATGAACACTGTGTTTCTGGAATATGCTCCCTTCCAGTGTTGACTGTACCCCTGCTTTCCCTCACACTGCCATGAAGAGTAGGCAAGGACCATATTGTTATCAGAGGGTATGTTCAAGATGTCTTTTCCTTTTTTTCTTTTTTTTAACTTTTCCACATGATTGTACTACTATTAAGGAATAGAAACAACCGCCAGAAATCTTTGGTTGCCCTCCATTTGGTAGCTATTATTTACTCCTTGGAAGCCAAAGTTGCTTAGAACATCACTTAAACTACTTTTCTCTTCTATAAGTGTCAGACTTGGAAATTAAGTCATACTGTTAGACATGAGGGACTGCTGAAGCAAATAATATGAGCAGAAGACTGTGGCATGTCTGTCAGAGGTTCCTTGATGCTGATAAAAGAGCTAGTGGGTTATGATGGCTTCTACTGACTTGTTCTAAAAATCAACACAAATATATTTAGGTTTTATTATTATAATAAAGGGAAACTTGAAGTGGGAGAAAATGAGTTTATAAATCAGTTTTTTTAAAGACATCCAGATACCACTTTTTAAAAAATGGATTAACTGTTTTAGTGGCTTAAAAACGTTATACCCACCCCCTCTACAGAGAAGCTTCTAATTACACCACCTCTTGTCAAGTTAGATGCAGCGTGAGTAATGGGAGATCATTTCTTAGTTATCTGTATTAATGGAAGAAGAAGAATAAAAAATGAAAATGCTGATTTTAATATAAGATATTTTTTCCCAAGTGTATTTTCCTTTGACCAGGACCAGCAACATAATTCCTGAGGTCCAGTGCAAAATGAAAATGCCAGGCTCTATGTTCAAAAGTTAAAGCTGTCAAGATGGCATTATGAGGTACCTAGATTGGAGGTGAATGAGAGGTTCATCTTTACTGAGTCGTGGCCTTCAGATACCTGCCATGTGCACCATGACTCGGCATGTGCTGTTGAACCAATGCCCAGGCATCTGCCTAAGCCAAGGACAGCAGCAGTCACTGGAGAGGGGATGGCAAGGGGGATGCCAGGTAGGACCTGGGACAGCAAGATGGGGAAGTGGTGCCGGAGAACCAATTGAAGACAGACAACAGGAGGCAGGGATGCCTGCGAGCCCAGCCTACTAGTCTCTGAAACATGCTCTTTTTCTCATTAGACCACTTATAAAACAGAAATGAACAGAAAATTATTAAGAAATCTTAGATGGCAACTGCAACGTATTAAAAGCATTAAACCCCAGGGGCCCTGTATGGCTGGCCACACGTCCATGACTGCCTGCCTTGGACTTTTACCACTGTGTACTGCTAATATCACCTGACCAAATGGGAAGCACTGTAGAACTGTGCTGACCATGACAGGAGGAGTGAACATGTCACATACTTTATAATATAGGTGACGTTGACATAAGGTATCAAGAATTGATAGTTTAGATTCCAGTAAATTCCTTACTGAACTATTCTTATTGCACAAACCCAAACTAAGGTAGGATGGAGGAGGATGACTATCTTAGTCTATTCAGGCTTCTGGAAAAAAAACACCATTAACTAGGTAACTAAAACGGAAATTTATTTCTTATACTTCTGGAGGCTGGGAAATCCAAGGTCAAGGTGTCAGCAGATTTAGTGTCTGGCAAGGGTCTTATTTCTGATAGATGGCTGTCTTCGCATTGTAACTTCATAAGGAAGGGAAGAACTCTAGTCTCTTCAGTCCCTTACAAGGGTACTAATCCCATTTAAGACAGATCCACCCTTATATCCTATTCACCTCCTAGGAGCCCCACCTTTTAGTACTATCACATTGCCATTAGGTTTCAACATAGGAATTGTGGGAGTACACAAACATTCAGACCATTAGCAATGACTAAAAAAGGCTCACTACTTACTGGAGCTGAAAGTTACAGACATTGGGGACTATAAAACAAGATAGTCATGATGTGTGCTATAATAGAGATAAAAGCAAGAACAATAGGAAAACTAGGAGTAAAGAGATTAACTTTGACAGGGACTGTGGGCAAGCCCTGTGAATAAAATGACTTTAGTCAGGCCATGATGGATAGGTAGAATTTCTACTCCCAAAGATTTGTCCTTCCAAACTAAAAGGGACAGTATGAGCAAAGATAGTGAGCTGCAGAGCTTGTTGACAGATGCCTGCATGTGGAGACGTTCAGGCATTATTTTATTATATTGACTGAACATCTATTTTCCAGACACTAAAATGAAAGCAGGGATATAAAAATACAGAATTTGGAATTAGACAAAGCCATGTTGGAATTACTGTTTTACCACTTACCAGTTGTGTGACTGGAGATAACTTGCTTAGCTAAGCCTCAGTCATCTGTAAAATAAAGATAGCAGTTTTGTAGAAGTATTGTACATATGAGGATTAGCTGATACAATGTTTGTGAAACACTTCAACCAGCACTCTCAATCTGGAAAAGGAGAAAAGCAAATAGACTTATAATTGTGATAATAAATGCTATGAAGTCACAAAAAGAGTGGCTATCTCTGCTTGAGGGTGTTGTGCAAGGCTTCATGAAAGGTGATATTAGAACCGAAGTCTGAAGGGTAAGTCATATGTTTGTAAGCTGAGGAAAACTGAAAAAGTTTCTTCTTAGGGTGAGGTTTGAAAATGACTCCGTTTATAATCTGTGTGGGGTGAGGGTAGGGATAGGGATGGAAGAGTAGCAAGCAAGAAAAGGATGATCATATATTCTTTAAATCTATGTATAAAGACAAAAAATAATGTCTCATTACCACCAAAAAATAATGTCTCAAACCACTTTTACCTGATTCGAAATACGGACTCTTCCACTGAGAAAAGACAGGAGACCTTCTGTGGTGAGCTCTCCCTCATATAAGAGGTAAATAAGTTTGCATGACAACTTCTGAGGCAAATGATGTGTTCTTTTCTTCCTTTTTTTTTGTTACTGTTTTTTTTTTGTTTGTTTTTTGAGACAGTCTTGCTTGCTCTGTAGCCCAGGCTGGAGTGCAGTGGCACAATCTTGGCTCATTGTAACCTCTGCTTCCCTAATTCAAACAATTCTTCTGCCTCAGCCTCCTGAATAGCTGGGGTTGCAGGTGTGCACCACCATGCCCAGCTAATTTTTTATTTTTAGTAGAGTTGGGGTTTCACCATGTTGGCTGGGCTGGTCTCGAACTCCTGGCCTCAAGTGATCCATCTGCCTTGGCCTCTCGAAGTGCTGGGATTACAGGCAAGAGAGAGCCACTGTGCCCGGCCCTATATTTTCTTCCTTCCAGAAGTCACAAGCCAGGAGAAAGTAAGTGAAACTTTAAAAAAATATAGTTGTTTTTCTTACTCTCATGTGGAACATTTTGCTTAGTTGGTAGACATTTATAACAAGACATGATTGGCTCTTTTAAAAATAGGAATCTTAGCGGTTGATATGTTTTGCCATGTCTTTTTGTGTCTTCTTCCAGCCTGAACACTTGCCTTTGCAGACTCAGTTCAAAGAGAGAGAAGTTGGCAGTCTTCAGCACTCTGTAAGTAACCATGTTGTGGGTGTCCGCCTGGGTGGAGCTGGTAGCTAACATGCTTATTAAAATATAATTTAATTGGATACCAGTTCATTTTATTGATCTTTCCCCTATTTGAGTGTCTCTGCTAAGATTTAGTAAATTCCTTGAGCTTGTTTACTCTTAGAAGTAATCCAGTTTTATGAAACCCATAACCAGGCAGAAGAGTCTGCACCAGAGACACCACAGAACATCAGAGGGGGCTCATTTTATAAGTGCTAGCTGAGGCCCAAGGTCAAGCCACAAGGAAAGGTCAAGACATTTGGCAGATGTTCTCAGTTTTATCAGGCATATGTTCAAATGCCAGTTCATTTTGCTGTGTCCTTTCCCCAGTTCTCCAGAGTTAGGTCAAGGTTTCTTTTGTTTGGTTGGTTTAATTCTCTGTATATCTCATATATTCATTTCAAGCTTGAACCTTGCTTGAGAGACTCATGAGGTTTATAACCCCAGTCTTCTGTAGGTTACCTTAACTGATAGCAACTCCAAATTTCAAAGCCTGAAACTCATCTCAGTCCCCCTTAGTCACAATTTTGTATTTAGGAGCTGCGACTTTTCTGATTCAGGATATAATAAGCAACAAATGACTGGAAAATATAAGTTGTTGAACCTTACCTTGTCATTTAATAGTTTTTGGAGTAATGAGTCGGGGACACTAAACTGTAATGAATTTGTTCTTGCCTGTTTTTACCAGTGCTAGGAAGATGCAAACAGCTGCTCTGCTAATGTAAGCAATGTTTGAATTTTTAGAATGTACTAAATAGCAGGAGTTTTGACTATGAAGACGAGAATCCAGTTGGGGAAGATGGCAGTCAGCAGACGTACCCTCTTTACAGTCAGATGTGCTACCAAGACCGGAGCCCTGGCAAACATCATCAAAACGATACTAAGAGAATCTACATCAACCCACAAGAACATTATGTGTGATTTTCCTCTTTTTCCAATGAGCATTCTAACAAATGTTTATTCTTAGACTGGGGAGAGAAACTGAGGCCAATAGTTATTTAATTGTCTCTCATATAGAACAGTCCCACTCTAAGGGTATTGGAAGTCTTAATGAATGACGCAAAGCCAATAGCAAATTTCTTGTCTTCATTAAGGGTTTCTTAACCACCAGCTGTGTTTGTGAACTTGACTATAGCCTTGTGTGTTTCTGTGCTGACGGTGTTTAACTACTAACATTTGCCCTGCGATGGCATTTTCATTTAACAGTACAGCATCTGCCTGTGATAACTGCATTAATTCTCCAGAAAGAAAGGCCCCAGCTGGTACTGTTAACATTGTTGGGTCTCAGGCATGCTAGCCTGTTCGTCTGTAATTCACACGGGCATGAAAGTGAGTTCAGAATCCATTTCACTAATTATTTAGCTGGGATTTGGATTTCCCTGACATATTTAATACAATTACAATACCTGAGGAAAGAGGCAAAGTTTGTTCTTCATCCAAATAGCAACAAAAGCAACAAAAGGCGGTTGAAAACTTTGAGCCTGCTGGTTGCTTTAAACCCTTGTGTTATTATGATACATGTTCCTTGTTGACCACTGATGTCCTGAGGGATACATACCTCTTGCTGTCTTCTGCCTACTCGAGTAGCTGTGTGTGACAAAGTTCTTCTTTTGCTTTGTCATTCTTCCTACAGTCCTATTCTTTGCTAGCTAGATTAGCCTATTTTGCACCTATTAAATTCTAAAAACCTTGTTTAAATGGTGTGCAGCTTTTAACCTTGTTCTACTTACTCTAGGATTTTACATGACAGGCTCAGCTTTCACTTCTGAAATTTCTTTCAAACCAAAACCAGCGAGTCTTTACCTCCCCTTCTGCATTCTTCAGACCACTTGTAATCCATGTTTTATCTACCTCAGAAAAGCCTGCTGGAAATAACTTCTGCTCTTAAAAGCAGGTGAAAATTTTGAAAACTTAAAAGGCACTTAAATATGGCATGCTTGTAAAAGCCACATGTTCTTTATCCCTTCTCCTGCTTTACCTGGTCACCAAGAGTCACGAGGTGCTAAAAAGTAAATATAATGACTTATCTACCATGGTGCCCTGTAACACTGTAGTGCCTGTAAATGTCTGTCTTGAGTTTTCTCATCTCCCTTTGCCAACTTTCCTTCCCTGAGACTGACAGTAGTAATTACGATGAGGTAATTATAGAGCAGAGGTGGAGGGAACACAGTTCCACATGAATGTCCATCACTTCCCTTACATCTTAAGAAAAGCATCTTACTTTGTGTTCTGGAAGATTAGAGGTGTGTCAGAGATACAGAAAATGCTACAAACTCTGCATATATTAGGAAAGAGTGATGTAAGCAATAAAATCAATAAAGTAGTGTATATCTGCAACCTCAATGTCAAGGGTAGAGGAGAATGTTAGCACAAATTTCTAATGAGATGCCAAAGATACCTTACGATTCATGTTGTGCTGGCTCTAGTTCTTTGTGTGTTTCTTTTTTTTAGTTGCCATGCTTTATCAAATTATCTAGGTAGTTTTACAGCAGAAATATTTTTCCCCCATTTATCTGAGTGACCAACAATTATGGGAGAAAGGATGCTTAAATTCCAACTCAATGCTTTAGCTAGGTCATTAGCAATGTTAAAGTCTATAGCTGGAAGGATCAAAGGGTGAATTCCAAGGATGCTCATTGCTACTGTGCTACCTCAGAGTAGGAGTTTACTGCCCCTTGTAGCAAAGAATATATTCAACTTTATTATTTGGAAGACCAACACTGAATTAGTATAACAGAAGGTATAGGAATCTTGGCAATTGTTTTCCAATAGGATGATGGCTGTGATCAGAGCTCTCCTTGACAAGGAAGTGTTTCATAAACACTGGATGTTATGGAGGCAATAAGGTGGTATACCAGCTCCTTTAGAAAGCTTTAAAAATGTCAGTGCCTTACATGTTGGGGATAGTTTCCAGGGTCCTGCTGGGAAGTGAATTGTTGAATTCGTTCAGTTTCACAAAAACATACCAGAGACCCAGGGGAGTGGCTGTCTTCATTTGCGTAGGAGAAAGGGATTTGGAAACCACGGTTCTTAGGAGCCCTGTGGCTGGTCTTCAGCGCCCTCCTTATCATGAGGAACCTTCTGTCTACCTTTTAAAATTCTCAGTGTAGTTATGAAAAAGAAATTTCAGGATGGAGTCTCACCTCTCCTGCAGCCACTGAGTTCAATATCTCATTTGCCTTTGCGTCACCTGTGATACTTCTTTAACTAACTGGTAGATCATATAGCTCTTGGCCCTTTACACAGGTCACGTAAGCTCTATAACAGCTTATCCTGGTACATTCCATCTGTTCTCTCTAAAACCTGGGCTAAATAGAAAGCAGCTTTCAAAGGGTTTGATCAACCAGCCCTCTCTACCAGAAGTTGCCATCCAAAATTAGCCTGTTGATCTCTAAATTTGGAGACTAGACTACTTGACAATGCCATTTAAATTTGGAAATTAGATTCTGAAAGGTCAGTGATTGAGGTTTAGGGTTATAATCCACAGCTGATATTAGATACTCTTCCCATAACGTTTAGTAAAACACTGTGAAACATAAATCCCCAGAGTGCTTATCTACTTATGGTTGCAGCTTTGCATCTCTGGGTGGGGTGTGCATGCTTACCTTTAACACACAGCATTTATTGCCTAGACAGCCCAAGCTCCAGGAGTGTGCATTATTGCTACAGTAGCAGATCACCATGTTCTTTGCACATCACACTACGAACAGAGCATGCACACCACCTACAATTGGCTTGATGTACTGGTATAAGAAGTCCATGTTCTTTGGGGCATGTAATATAAAATTCTTACTGGGCTAGGCTTCTATGTACATAATAGATACTTAAGAAATATGCTGAAAACTGAATGAACAGGTTTCCCCATGACTTTCCTATGGTTTGTTTACTTATAGGGACAAGATAGTTTCTTCATCCTGTTATTGCAAATGATTTCCTGGAACCCCTTTCACAGTAGTCTAAAATTCACTATTTGGTTTTCCATTTATCACTCTTCCTGCACTATACTGGTTTTTGGTGCTATTCTTTATATACAGTAGAGCTTTCTATTAAGCCTCATTCCCTGGAGTTTGGAAGGTAGACCATTTACCAAGTATCAAAAGAACAGGTACTCCCAGCTTCACCTCTTTCTAGCCATTGAAATAGGCAAGTCACTTAACCTGTCTGGGGTATCATTTGCAACCTCTGAGAATTGTGGTGAGAGTTGAAGAAGATGATAATGGATGGGAAATTGGAGAATTATAATTTTCCTTCAAACTGACAAATGTCTGTGACTCTTTTATTCTTGCATGTTGAACTTAAGCGTCCAGGGCCCTCACCAGCATTTAGAGTTCTGTAGTTTCCCTAGTGATTACCAAGTGGCAAAATGAAAATTTCACTTTGATCAAATTCACGTATAGCCAAGTGCAAGTTAGAGCAGTTCCTTTTACTGTATCAAATAATTGTCATGTGGAAAGCTCTTTATCTGAATTTTAGCTGCTTAGGCTTTAGCTAGAATTGAAAATGCATGTTACTATTACCAGTATTTGCTCTTATTTTAAAAGTTGCTACTAATAACAAGTAACATTATTGAGTATATAGTATGGATTGGGTTCTAGGGCAAGTACCTTACATGAATGATCTCAAGGAGTAGAAGCAGACTCCTGTTTTGCCCTCTTCCCAGGAGCTCCTGTGGGGACACACAGGCT
Source organism: Leontopithecus rosalia (assembly GCA_028533165.1). Taxonomy (NCBI): domain Eukaryota; kingdom Metazoa; phylum Chordata; class Mammalia; order Primates; family Cebidae; genus Leontopithecus; species Leontopithecus rosalia. Next base: position 89,755,999 of record CM052662.1, read on the forward strand.
CATACCCCCTACCACACAATCTTAGGGCATGCTGAGCAGCGGTTGGCTATTACTTCTCCCAAATCTGCTTTTGAGGAGTGGGGAATATAGTTTTTAAGTTATTTTTAAAGCAGAGATATAAGAGAGTATATAGAATAAAACCATCAGAAATGTTTATTAAGATGAAAGCAAGTACATATGCTCGTGTTTTTACTTAACTATGGGTAATCCAAATGCTCAGAATCTCATATTCATTAGATTACCCATAGCTACAAAAACAGCCAACCAAAATTACAAGCGCTTCATCCCAGTTGGCTCAACTTTAGTGGGCACAAAGCTCTCTAACATCTCTCCCTCAACTTAGTTCTTCAGTATGCTCATTGCTCTGTTTGTTTGTTTCACCTTTATTGAACTCCCAGGAGTGGCACCACTCCCATGTTGGACAACTAGAAAGAAGTCCGAAAGACAGAAGAATAGAAAAGCATCAAATAGAAACATCACAGTCCCCACTTGTGGCTCAGCTCTGTGCTTCTCTTCTTCCTGTGTTTGGCGAAGGCCCTTCCTTCCTTCTTAAGTCATTTGTAGACCTTATAGCAGGACCAGGGAGTTTCATATCTGTTAAACTAGAAGCTGCTATTTCCAAGCTTATTTCAACTGTTGACTATGACTGGATTGATATTGTTATATCTATAAAAGTATTGGGTTTCCTGTGCTAGAGGACATTATAACCTGGCCTTTGCCAATTTGGGAACTCATAATTACTAGGTTGTTTCGGCAGCCTTCAGTAGGTAGAAATGTGTGAGGGCTGTAGGTCTCCCAACCTTACCAGGTGGTACTTTACACTGAAATCAGGTCTTAGACCAAGTGCTGCATCATGCGTGTTTATGAGCAAGCAGGCACCAGAGCAGTCATGCAACATGTCCTGGAAGCTTAAAAAAGTCCCAATTCTGTCCTTCTGTGCAACCCAACATTATCCTACCTAGAAGAGTTATTAGAAGTGAATCCAGGAATTTCTATTTCTAGGTTCTTAAGAAATCACCACACTGTCTTCCACAATGGTTGAACTAATTTACACTCCCACCAACAGTGTAAAAGTGCTCCTATTTCTCCACATCCTCTCCAGCATCTGTTGTCTCCAGATTTTTTAATGAACGCCATTCTAGCAGGTGCAAGATGGTATCTCAATATAGTTTTGATTTGCATTTCTCTAATGACCAATGATGATAAGCATTTTTGTGGCACATATACACCATGGAATATTATGCAACCATCAAAAATGATGAGTTTGTGTCCTCTGTTGGGACATGGATGAACCTGGAAACCATCATTCTCAGCAAACTGACACAAGAACAGAAAATCAAGCACCGCATGTTCTCACTCATAGGTGGGTGTTGAACAGCGAACACATGGACACAGGAAGGGGAGCATCACACACTGGGGTCTGTCGGGGGGGGAAATAGGGGAGGGACAGTGTGGGGTGGGGATTTGGAGAGAGAGAGCATGGGGAGAAGTGCCAGATACAGGTGATGGGGAGGAAGGCAGCAAATCACACTGCCATGTGTGTACCTATGCAACAATCTCGCGTGTTCTTCACATGTACCCCTAAACCTAAAATGCAATTAAAAAAAAGTGAATCCAGGAATATTCTAGCAGATTCAGTCAGGCGAGTCAACTCTTAGTTTCACTTCTAACAGAATAAGTTAGGAAGCCCAAACTGCTAGGCGTATCAGATTCGTATATACTGCTCCTGGGAGGAGTAGGGTGCCCTACAACACTTGGGCTAATCCACGTATCTTTAACACTATGAATTTGACCGTTGGAAATATTTACCTATTAACAAAGTCTGTGGTGTTAAGTTACAAATAAAGCTTTTGTGATAGTCTCTGAAGTGAGTAGAGTTTTTTTGTTTTCAAATGCTAACAGCCCTGAAGTTGTATTCCTGATTAGGATATTTCAGATGTTAAGCGGCCACCCCCAGAGTAAGTATTATTACTGATTAACATATGCCAAAGTAATTTAAAGAAATTATATCAAGTGTAACAGAACTTGTTAAAGATTTTGCAGATTATTACACCCTCACAGTAGGGTGGGGTGGAGCTCTTTACCACTCTAAACTCAACAACCTGCTGCATAGAGTTGAACTGGCATTTATCCTTAGTGACAGATAGCCTTTTCTTTCTTAGAGGGGTGTGTGTGTGTGTGTGTGTGTGTGTGTGTGTGTGTGTAAGAAATGCTACTAAAAATTTGCAGCTCAGAAAACCTTTTGCAGTTCAAATGTGCAAGAGAATCACACCCCTACAAAGTTCTCACTAATGCAGACACATTTTATTATATTTGTGTTAACATTAACTCTGCACAAAGGTTGGAGGCAAAAGCGGAGAGGCCACATTTGCCTTTCCAGTCTCAACACATGAAACGTTAGGTTATTTCTAGTTTTTTTTCTGTTATTGGGTTTGTTATTATTCTCTACTCAAGTTTTAATTTGTAGAAGTTTGAAGACTAAAATGAAAAAGAACGTAATTCAGAAGAACATAAAAAATGTTGTCATAGGTTATCAATTGGGGTAATGATGTACAAGTTCCCCCTGAGTCTCAGAGAGAGAGGAAACTGCTACTGACAAATAAAAACATCTTCCATTCCGTTAGATATGAATAAACCCATTCCATTATTCCTTCCCCCAGAATATTCTAGATAGTATCTGGGGGCTGAGGTTATGATATCTATCAAATGACATGCCTCCCTACATCAAAAAGTACTAACTACATTCTGTATCAAAATTGATTAACTTCCCTAATTTAAGAGAAATAGATGCTTTGAATATTATTGCCGTATATATTTATGGAAAACAACATTTTCGTGAGTTGAAAATGGGCAGGGTGCTACCCTAAATGCTCTCATTCGGTAGCTGTGTTTACAGCTGCCACTACCACATGATTTGTAGAAGATGCATAGTAGCTGGACCCAAGAAGATACACTCATGGACTTAGGATGATTAGATTATAAATGCCATCCCACACAATCTTTAATAAAACCCAGGCGAGCTATGTCATTCTTTTGCTGCATCGAAAGATGGGAAACCAAACAGTTGCCCTCTTGTGGTTTTTCCCAGCAATAGAATTTATAAAGTTTCTATAACCATGTGCCCTGTGACCCAGCAGGATCCTTGGTTCCATGTCCTAAATTGGTTGGATTTATTATCATGGTATGGAATTTGACTGTGAAAGTTGATTAGAGACCGTGAGGGAAAGCTTCCCTGGAGATCCAGAGCATCAGATTTGCTATGCTGGCTTGGAACTGTGGCCTGTCCTACTACAGATGTGTCTGTCAACCATTAAGAGATGTTTTATGTGTCTTTCAGAAGTTAATTTCACCTAATAAATCACAGTGGATCTCTGAATACCAGAGTTGTACATGATTTTCCAAGTGAATGGGCGCCATTGTTTTGGTTTTAAATACCCTTTCCAATAATGACTGGTATTTTTAAAAACCTACCCTAGCATATTGATCAGGCTAAATTAAGTTCCTCTCTCAAGCCTTATTGATAGCTCAGTGCCCATTATATTTTAGCTGGAGGTAATAGCCGTTTGTCTTAAATGCGGTAGTTCGCTCTTGCCCAGGTTGTAGCTCATTTCGGCCTCTGCTTTTCCCCACATGATCTTAGGAGAACTTGCTGCGTGTATTTCCTTCAGCTGAGCATTTCAGCACTCACACAAGTGCTTGTCATTTTAGGTCTCATTGCATACTTGCAATTCCAAGTCCTTTTTAAAAGACACGTTAAGTAGCTGCTGTTGCTGCTAGACCCCTGGATTATCCCACTTGTCCATCCATTAAAGTCCCTGTTTATTCTCTACCTTCTGTTTCTATTTCTAAGCTAATGCTTCAAGACATAACATCTGCTCCAGCCTGTTCCCTCTCCATGTGGTTTTAAACTTAACTTCTTTGCTTCTGAGCTTCATCCCTGCAAGTAAGTGCTCTCTACCTCCCAGGGGTTTTATGAGAGGGAAAAAAGATGTTTAAGGGTTGTTTTAAGAGAGAGATCCTTCTTTTAAAGTTATTTTATCAAATTCCGTTGGGTTAGAAATTCCTAGTCTCGTTTTGCTATTTTTATTTCTGAAAACTGATCTGTCTGAAAGAGTCATATCTGGTTTTAACTTTCTCCTCATTAACCCTTTTCACAGTGAAATCTCTACCTTATTCATGCTTTGAACTTTTTTCTTTCTTTTTTTTTTTTTTTGAGGCGGAGTTTCCCTCTTGTTACCCAGGCTGGAGTGCAATGGCGCGATCTCGGCTCACCGCAACCTCCGCCTCCTGGGTTCAGGCAATTCTCCTGCCTCAGCCTCCTGAGTAGCTGGGATTACAGGCACGGGCCACCATGCCCAGCTAATTCTTGTATTTTTAGTAGAGACGGGGTTTCACCATGTTGACCCGGATGATCTCGATCTCTTGACCTCGTGAGCCACCCGCCTCGGCCTCCCAAAGTGCTGGGATTACAGGCGTGAGCCACCGCGCCCGGCCCTGAACTTTTTATATATGGAGCCCAAACTAATTTTCCCAAAGACAAATCCCACATACGTTTACTCCTATCATTAAACAAATTGATGTCCTCCACAAAGAAACATCTGGCTCTTCCTGGAAGAATTCAGAAGCTAATGAGGTGTCACTCTGGCCTTTGCAAGATCTCATAGTGTGCCTCAGTGTTCCCTGTGTAAACTGAGGTAATCAGCTATTTCCCAGCATCCAGGTGTTGTGGGTTCTAATAAATGGTGAAAAACATTTTGCAGTTGTTCTGTGCTATATAAATGCATCGTGCCTAATATGGAGAATCTTCAAGCAGAAATGTGCTCTAACTCAATTCAGAATATTAATTCATCCATTGTTTTCAAAAGAAATGTTTTACTAACCTGTTTTTTTAATTAGTTTCTAGTCATTTGAACTATTTTTATTATACCCAAGTTGTATTGTTAAATGTTAAAACAAAGGGCTTCATAACAGTGTGGCTGGATAGTGAGGAAGATTCTAGCTCAAGTGTTAAAATAGAAATACAAAGATTAGCTTTGAACTGGAGATTGTACTATAAATAGTAGATGTTAATGTGGATTTTAGATATACTTTATTTTTTAGTTACCAGAAATTGTCTTTTATTTTTGCAGTTTTGAACTATGTGATTCTTTACATGTTTTGAATAAAGTTTTTATCAACTAAGATTTTTCATTTACATTACTATCAATAAATTATTAAAATACATGTAAAAACCTAATTACATGACTATAAAATGTAATATTTAAAGAACATTTTTTATGGCAACTTAGTTTCTATACTTTAGTCCTTTTTTAAAAGATTTTTAAAATAATAGAAATGCCCTTATGCATCAAGTAGCATTAGAAATTTTTTTAAGGCTGGGCATGGTGGCTCACGCCTGTAATCCCAGCACTTTGGGAGGCTGAGGCGGATGGATCACGAAGTCAAGAGATCGAGACCATCCTGGTCAACATGGTGAAACTCCATCTCTACTAAAAATACAAAAAATTAGCTGGGCATGGTGGCGCGTGCCTGTAATCCCAGCTACTCGGGAGGCTGAGGCAGGGGAATTGCCTGAACCCAGGAGGCGGAGGTTGCCGTGAGCCGAGATCGCGCCATTGCACGCCAGCCTGGGTAACAAGAGCGAAACTCCGTCTCAAAAAAAAAAAAAAATTTAAATATGATGTTACTTACTGTAATTACAACAGTAACTTAATACCTTTTTAATGAGGCTACGTTTATTCCACTTAAATAATTGTTCTTCATTCCTAATTAATCCTGAGGAGTTAAAATGGCCTTTTATGAAATTATATTAGTGTTGAATGATCATTAAATGTTCTCATTTACTGGCCCCTGCCCCACTCCAACCCCCAAAAAAGAAAAGCTGGCATCTATAATAGATTCCTGAACTTTGTTTTGGGGATGCCTTACTGGCCTTAGAAATCCCAGAGTCCAGGGACTGCTTTTTTAAAAATGACTTTTTAGATAATGTAAAATTCACCTTTTTTTTTTTTTTTTTTTTTGAGACGGAGTTTCGCTCTTGTTACCCAGGCTGGAGTGCAATGGCGCGATCTCGGCTCACCGCAACCTCCGCCTTCTTGGTCAAAATTCACACTTTTAAAGAAATTCAGTGGTTTTTGGTATATTCACAGAGTTATACAACTATCACCACAGTTAATTTTAAAGTATTTCATCACCCCAGAAGGAAACCCTTGCACATTGGCAGTCGTCCACCTCTGCTTCCAGTCCCTGCAACCACCAATCTCCTTTCCGTCTCCGGATTTGCCTATTCTGGACATGTTACATAAATGGAATCAGATACTATACAGTTCTTTGTGACAGGCATCTTTTACTTAACATAATGTTCCTAAAGCGCATCCGTGTCATAGCATGCATGTATCTTGTCTTTATATTGCTGAAGAATATTCCATTGTGTGGATATATACCACATTTTATCTACTCATCACTTGGTAGACTTTTGGGTCATTCACTTTTTGGAAATAATTATGAATTATGAATAATGCTGCTATGAACATTTGTGTACCAGTTTTGCAATGAACACGTTTTATTTCTCTTGCATTTATACCTAGGTATCTGGTTGCTAGATCATATGGTAACTCTGTGGTTTAACTTTTTGAGGAACTGCCAAACTGATTTCCAAAGGTACTTACTGCACCATTTTATATTCCCACCAACAGTGTATGAGGGTTCCACTTCCTTCACATCTCACCATATGTTATTATCTGTTTTTTTATTGTAGTAATTCTAATAAGTAGAAAGTGGTATTGCATTTTGTATTTCATTCAAATTTCCCTGATGGCTAGTGATGTTTGTTTTCTACAACCCTTAAAGAAGATAAAGCCATTCTTAGCTTATAAACTATATGAAACCTGGCTGTAGACTGGATTTGGCCCATAGCTAACCAACCTGGACTTAGAGAATAGAATTAGTGGACAAATACATTAAAATAGTTATCATAAATACATTCTATGTGTTAAAGAATGTAGAGGAAAGCATGAACCCGTTAAAGATAGATATGGAAGATTAAAAAGAATATACAGGGTAGAGTGCTGATAAATCGGCTTGCTGGGTTTACAAACAAAAACAAAAAAACACCTTGACTTGCATCATTTGCTGATTTCTGTAATGTACCTGATATCACCAGGGTTTTAAGCTACTAACATGGCACCACTGAACCTGAAGTTGGGGAGAGATGTGCACTATCAGCACTTGCAAGCTGGTACCAGCTGACTAGCACATTATTGGTGTAACTACTTCTGACTGCATGACATAAGTAATCACTAAACAGAGGTAACGTCTTTAAGGCTGTCGTTGGTCTTCTCCGCTCCTACAAGCATCCAATGGGAGGGAGAATATTTACCCCTTCTCATTGGATTATAAAACTCCCAGATAGCCTTTGCTTTTTCTCAGCCTTCATTACCCTGGAATCATAGCTACATTTCCACAGGTAAAGTAAGTATATAAACGTGCATCCTCCCAAAAATGTTAAATAAAAAAACCCCACATTGGAATAAAGCAAAGCAACAAAAGTTAACATGTTCAGATCCATCCAGAAAACGTCCTGGAAAATGTATCTTGGTGTTGTGCCAAACTCCTATTGACTGTAATGGGGATGGCACCACATTCAAGAGGCTGATGAACAAGAGCCAGCAAACAAGACATGGGGTTTTATTGGGGCTTACATACTAGGGAGAGAGTCCAGTGGCGACAGGCTGGGCAGAAGAACTGCAACCGCTTGCAAAAGGCATGCAGTTTATATAACGTTTTCACTTAATCTCCTTTACCTAGCAACCTGCATCTGTCGACCCAAACTCGGGGCCCCAATCCCCTGTGTGGCTGGTGTTCCACAGGATGGTCTAGGGGCTCAGATGGTTCCTCATAGACAAGGAACAAATCTCCAGGTTGGCCACTGTTGGATTCTCTAGCTTGGAAAACACATTCAGGTATGTGTGTCACACAGGGTTATTGCTCTCAGGAGCATTTGCCCTGCAGTTGGGGTGTTCAATAGACTGGAAACGGCGTGTAAACGAGAAAACAGACATTTCATATATATGGATGGTTTGTACAAGCGTTCAAAAGTGAGAGTCAAAAGCTGGGGAAGATTTGTCTAAGCAGTTAGATATGCAGTATGCCTTCAGACATTTTGCCTGAGTTTCTTTTTTCCAGAGGTTCCAGGAAAAGCCTCAACTTTAGATTTCTGTTTCTACCAAAACAACAATATGCATGGAAAAAAATTGTTCTACACCTTCTGAAATTGCTGCAGGAAAGTTCTAGAGAGATTTAGAGGGTGAATTATCCAGGAAATAAACGGTTTATATCTCATATTTTAAATAACCCTTTTAAGTCAGGCAAGGTGGCTCATGAATGTAATTGCAGCACTTCAGGAGACCAAGGCAGGAGGATCGTTTGAGCCCAGAAACTCAAGGTGTGCCTGGGTAATATAGTGAGACCTTATCTCTAAAATAATAGAAGAAGAAAGAAAAAGTTGGCCAGGTATGGAGGTAGGTACCTGTCGTCCCAGCTACTCAGAGAATCACTTGAGGTCAAGGTGTGCCTGAGCAATATACTGAGATCCCATCTCTTAAAAAAGAAAAAGAAAAACTAGCCAGATATGGGGGCATGTCCCTGTAGTCCGAGCTACTGGGGAGGATCACGTAAGCCCAGGAGTCAAGGCTGTAGTGAGCTGTGATTTCTCCACTGCCTCCCAGCCTCGGTGACAGAGAGACCCTGTCTCTAACAAATAAATACCCTTTTGAAATTCTTGTCTAATATGTTTCCAAATGGGGATTCACGAACTATATTTAAGAATAACCAATCCTTTTTATCCACAATCTCTTGGGCTGCCACAACCTTTTCTAAATATCTCCCTTTCTACTGGTGTTAAAGCCAAAAGTTCAGTGAAGGATTGATGCTTGGACCTATATTTGTCTGTTTAAATTAAACAGCTTTACTGTTTAAAAGAATCAGCTTTACTGGGCAGAAGTATTGGTAATCTTACCTTGTTCAGTATAGAAGAGCTGGAGCTATTTATTGTCAAGAGACATGCTGATCATTTCATCAGAACTTACTGATTTCCCAAATTTGAAATTTCCCAAATAGAAATATGCAGGGCAAAGGGACTTGAACAATTTGTGATCTTATCTGCAAACTATCCTGTTCTTCTCTTGGCTAAAGAAAAAGCAAAGCCTTTTCTAAAATGCAAAGGACATTCTAGCGCAGATGTGCCCTGCTGTGATTCAGCCAAATGTCCTGGATTTCCTGGCATAGTCCTGCTTTCCAAAGTCAGCCTTGTTATCCCTCTAAGTACTGGAGCATGTTACAGTGATTGTCACCATGCTGGGTTCAACACCCAGGGTCTGTGCCCTCTACAGTAATCTTAAGCATCACTCACTACTTTTGAGTTTGTGTAATGTGAAGGTGTAGCCTCTGGTATTGGTGTGTTTTCAGGCAATCTTGTTTTCTCCTGCAGTTTGTTTGCAAAAACATCACCACTCTCCCATTCTTTGTTCTGGCCACAGAGGATTCCACTCGCTGTAGCTGCTGGAAGCAGTATTCCCAGGTGTGAAATATGCTGCCTTGAGGACCTGAAGAGGCCTCCCACGCCTTGTACTTGCTTTTTTTTAACCTACTTTTTTATGCTGGATGGTGCAAGAGGCAATTATTTATTTTAAACTTTAGAGGAAATATTCTAGCTACCTCTGATCACTGGATTACTGAATATTTTACTGACATTTCAGGCTCCGGAATCCTTGTCTCCCACTCCCTGAAGTACATGTGTCATGCCAGTTCTAAGCCCAGCCCACTACTGGTGGGTCAATGAGGTATTCCCTGGGATGTTCAATGATTCTTGGTTTCTCTTGACTACATTATGAAACAGGCAGTGGAGCTGATATAGTCCTGAGTCAAAACTGTGAAGGTATATTGTCACCCATTCCACATGAATGTAAACTCTGTCCGATTTTATTTTTCCTGAGACAGAGTCCCACTCTTTTGCTATGCTGGAGTGCAGTGGCACAATCTCAGCTCACTGCAACCTCTGCCTTCCTGGGTTCAAGCAATTGTCCTGCCTCAACCTCCCGAGTAGCTGGGACTGCAGGCACGCACCACCACGCCCAGCTAATTTTTGTATTTTTTAGTAGAGATAGGGTTTCACCATGTTGGCCAGAATGGTCTTGATCTCTTGATCCTCTGTTTTTTTAATCAGAATAGAAAATAACACTTGCTAAATCAGTGGCCATGTATACCTTATTAATCTGCTTTAATGAAGATACCACATTTAGCACAATGGATATAACTGGGGAATACTACTTTGAGTTTGTGGGAGTCTACTGTCATCCTCCAGGTTCCATCTAGTTTCTTCAAGAACTAGACTGGTAAATTTGATGGAAATATGATAGAGACCATCATCCTTTAAACGCTTAGGTGTAGCACAATTTCTGCCATCTCTCCTGAGTGGCAATATTATATACCTACTATTTGACTCAGCAGTGAGGCAGTTTTAGGGACTTCTATTTGGACTTCCTCATTATGTTAACTCTTAATCACAGGCCAAAGACCTAATATGGGAATTGTGCCAACTATCAAGTGTGTCTATACCTTTGACTGGGGAAGTGATCATCAGGTGGGTCTGCAGCTCCCTGCATGTGCCCATTCTAATGAAGGGAGGGTGTAGTGACACGTAGGGACTCCAACCAGCAGTGTCAACTTGGACTCAAGAGTCCTTGAAATGCCCGGTGTCCTCAGGGTACAGTTGCCTAAATAAATACCCATATTTTTTTTTGACAAAAACAGGGGAATTTCTTGTCGTGAATACTTGCTGTGGTTCTGCAAGGTTCTTCATCATGCAGACCTGTGGTCATTCAGTAAATTATAGGTCTGAAAACTGTCTCAATCAAGTTCAGAAATGGCAAAAACTTTTGACTTTTTAATTATCAGTTTCCAGCTTGCTTATTAATCATCTCTCAATTTCTTCTGATGGTGCAAAATGGTCGATTCTCCTCTTACCTGTCTACCCTTTTAATCCTGAGAGGCCATGTTCTATTAATTCAGTGGTTCTCAAACTAGCTTGCATTAGAATAAGCTGGAGAGCTTGTTAAACCACAGATTGCTGGGTCCTAGCCCGAGAGTTTCTGATTCCACAGGCCTTGGGAGGATCCTGAGAATTTGCATTTCTAAGTAGTTCCCAGGTGATGCTGATGCTGCTGGTCCAGGGATCACTGCAATCATCTCCATAACTGCACATCAGGCCACCTTTGCTGCCACTCCAACCTTACCACTTATTAGGATAATTGTATCCACCTGCCTTGCTTCAGGCAGTTACACATCATTACCTGGCCTCTTATATTGGGGTCCTATCATCACTGCTGTTTTCACCATTTGAAGTCCTTTCCTCATTGTTTAACATTTTAGTGAGGCTGAACCCCCTCACCTGTGTGGCCTTCCTCATGGCCTTAGTAAATGGTGTGTCCTCTGTTCCTTTCTGTGAAACACAGTCTTTGGAGGGTGTTTGGTCCTCACATAAATATATATATAGTACTTTCAGTCTAATATGTCCACTTCCCTGAGCCTTTTAAGCCATTCTTACATCTGCCAGGGAAATTCTGGCATTCCACCTTTGCTTAGTGTGGGCCACTGCCTTTTCCATGCTGCTAGGAGCCATCCTAGGAGCAAGGTGACACCATTTCCTGGGGGCCTTGCCAAGGTGTAAATCCCGTGTCCCTGGAGAGTATTCTGTAATCAATAAACTTTTCCTTCTCCAATCTTATGTTCCAACGCCTGTTGGTCAAGCAGCCTCAAAATCTAGTCCCACTTGGACTGCCCTGGCATCTGCCAACATATATTGGCTAGGATTTGCACCTTCTTTGCAATAGAGCGCCATCTCTTTTTTCCCTTATCGAGCTCAGCATGTCCTGGGCTGATTATGGATTAACCCTACTTATACATCTAATGGGCAGGAGGAGAGGGTGAGGGGGAGATTATGGTGGAGGGTTGTTATGTGCTCTCTTGAGGGAAAGAGACAGCATTAGTTTCAAGCAAGAGAGAAGTGCTAGTTTTAAGCAGGAAGGATAGGCCACTTCTGTAGGCTCAGAGGATTCAGAGGAATTGTAGAGTGACAACAGCCCCAGTTTGCCCAGTACTGTCCTGGTTTTAGCACTGAAAGCCCCACATCACAGGAAACTCCCCAGTCACTGGCAAACCAAGAGAGTTGGTTACCATAGGATTCTGGGGATCCCACATATTCAGGGACTCTTCCCAGATGTCCCCATCTCAAGTGTCAGGGTCCTGTTTTTCCCCAACCATGTGGAAATAACTGTTCTGCCCTTGTTGGGTATTTAAGTGTACCTGGAAATCAGCACTATATTTAGCTCAGAGCTCAATCCTCAGCTCCTCTGCCCTCCTACTATAGGATATGAACATGTCTCTGAAAACCACCAGGGAAATCTCATGGCTTACATATTTAGTTCTCAGTGGCCTGTTGCCTGCATCTTTTTATTATCTAGGCTCAGTGGCTCTCAGCAATACTCATGTAATCCCACTGTCCTTAGAGTTACTGTTTCCCCTCGCTTCTCAAACACCTGATAAATCTCGCATGCTAGTGCATTCTCTTCTGTGGCCATACTATGCCATTTGACCACCACTGGACCATCAATTTGTGTAAAGGGATGGCTGTATTTTATCTATAACCAATTCAGTCCTTATTGCCTGTTGGGTGGGTAGGGATTTGGCTCCAAAATCACATCTTTTTAGCTTTTTTTTTTTTTTTTTGGAGATGGAGTCTCACTTTGTTGCCCAGGCTGCAGTGCAGTGCGGCAATCTCAGCTCACTGCAACCTCTGCCTCCTGGGTTCAAGCGATTCTCCTGCCTCAGTCTCCCAAGTAGCTGGGATTACAGATCCATGCCACCACACCTGGCTAATTTTTTGTATTTTTAGTAGAGACAAGGTTTTACCGTGTTAGCCAGGATGGTCTCCATCTCCTGACCTTGTGATCCGCCCACTTGGGCCTCCTAAAGTGCTGGGATTATAGGCTGAGCCACCGTGCCTGGTCATCTTTTTAGCTATTTTCCAGGGCTACTCTTAAACAAATGTTTGTAGGTGGGGTTCTCAGGAAGCAGATGTGGAAATGGAGTGTGGCACAAAGGGTATTTTTCTACAAATGAACAATTGTGGAAGGCAGAGTCAGTAAACAAGATTAGACAGAGGCAGAAGAACTGGTGCAGGTTCACAAGACCCTGATCTACCCCAGCAATGAGTTCTGGAGCAGGTATGGCCTCTCTGACTTGTTCCACATTGGGCTGAAATAGCCAGACTTTGATACCCCTGCCTCCCTCAGTCTGGATGTGAGCTACCACAGGAAGGGCTGATAGCTGGGGCAACAAGTCTCTGATACCCCTGCCTCCCTCAGTCTGGATGTGAGCTACCACAGGAAGGGCTGATAGCTGGGGCAACAAGTCTCTCCTTGAAGGGGGATGTGGCCAGTGCATTTCCATGTCTACCACACTGGGAAAGGAATTCAAGGAGGCTGGAGCTACTTTCATTCTGTTGGGCTACTATTAATTTGTTTATAGGATAGGGAGGTTCTATAAATGGCAAAATGACATATATTTCCCCCATTTTATGTTTCCTCATCTTAGGAGATATTTGTCCCATTCCTTCCTTGATTTTCTCCCCAAATCTTAAAGCTATTGTTATGAAAATGGAGTTTGAAGAGCAAACAATTTCTCTCTAACTAAATAAAAGGTATCACAAGAAAGACAGCAAGCATGTTGTCTCATATTTCCCTGTTTCCCTGTGTATGCAGTAGAGCCTCAGAGGGAGTGATTACTGAGTAAATACAAAAGGCTGGGCTGTCCTGTGTCCTAGGCCAGGCCAAGAAACTACGCAGTGGTTGACCCAAAAAGACACATGGGCTGACACACAGGTGTCTGAGCAGTAATTTCCAATGGCCACCTCACCACCATGCTTTGTAGGATCCCAGGACTCTGGCACAATCCTGAAATAGAAAAGGTAAGCATAAGAATGTTGCCGCTAGAATAGCTTTGGATTTCCAGCTCACTTTGTTGTATGGGGTCACGGATTTAGAAGTTTCAAAGGAGAAAATAAGGAGATGTGATGTTTCCTGCACACCTGAGTGTATGGACTGATTAAAACCCTGCTTCACATATGTAAAGGATGCCGTCATGTCAGTACCTCCATCCCTACATCCTCTCTTAATCTGTCAGGTCCTCTAAGCCTCCCAGTCTGTCTTTAGGCCATCTGGACCGTATATTGACAGATGATACCGAGAGTATGTTAAGCACTGGATGCAGAGCCTCCTCCCAGGTCCTCTCCTGTCCATCGCAGAGCATGAACAGGCCCGCATGTCCCCCCACCCCCTTCCCATTTGCTTTTTCTTGCATTGATCTAACCTCAATTCCAGTCCCACAAGTGATTATTTGTAGAACTTTAGGGAAAAAAAATGGCCCCATGCATTCTTGGTTTTATTCTCAATATTGGACTCTCACATTCATTTTCCTTTCCTTCATATTACTCACCTCATATATATTTTATTTCTTATTTTCAAGTTCCACATATGTGAGGTTCATTGACATTTCTAATTAAAGAACAATGAATTGTAATGCTTGTAATAAAAAACCTCAAAATGCTACCTTACAAATGAGCTCTCAAAGTGACTAGAACATACTAATATTGATTTTAGAATTCAAACTAGTATTAAAATGGGTTCTCGTGCAGTGATATCAAGCAGAATTAAGCATAGAATGAGAGAAAGTACACGTTTCAAAACCTCATGGGGAATATCCTGGAAAGAAAAAGTTGAGATTTACTCATTTAGCAAGTCACTCAATGGGTCTCATTCAGATGTTTTTCATGCTCCAGAGATGATTTGTCATAAAACTCTGGCCTTATCAGCCCATCATTCAGACATGTCGAGTAACAGCTGTCCTTCTCCTGAAGGGACACGTGTTTTCTTAATTCCTCCTGCAGTCATTCAAAGGCTCTGGCACCTTTATGCAGTGTCTCTCTAGTTATCTCCCGTGTCTCCATTCTTACGGCTCTCATCCACTTTATATCTGCAACCATTCTCACCTTACTGTGATTATCCTTTCTTCATTCATCCATCAGTTCAATAAATGTGATTGAGTGCCCGCAGGGTTCTTGTCTAGATACTGAGAATATGGCAAAGAACAAAACAAACAAAAATCTCTGCCTCACTGGGGCAGTGGAGGGAAGAGACAGTGAACAGTTTAATAAAAAAGCATTGTATGTTAGTAACAACATGAATATGTCCTTCCGTGGATTATGGAGTTCGTAAACTCATGGGAGTATGCTAGAGAGTAGTAACTGCAAAAAATAAAGAAGGGAAGGGGAAACAGTTTTAGATGGGAGGGCCAGGGCAGGCCTCACTGACGAGTTGGTCTTTAAGTGAAAACCTGATAGAGGGGGAGGAGTCATGCATTCAAGGGAAGAATTATAAATTATCTGAGCAGAACAGCAAGTGCAAAGGTACTACAGCAGGGCTATGCCCATCATATTTGAAGAATGGCAAGCACTGAGGGACAAATAGCAGAAGATGAGGTCTGAGAAGGAATGGGGGGTAGGAGGTGAACTAGGTCCTCCTTGGTGGGTTTCTCCTGCAGTGCGAGAGGAGCCATTGGAGGGTTTTTAACAGAGGAGTGGTCTACTTAACTTTAACAAGATCACCCTGGCTGCCCTGTTGAAATTGACCAAAGGCGGAAGTGACGGCAGCAGGAAGTCCAGTTAAGAGACCAGTTCAAGGAGTTAGCTGAGCCTGTGGCAACTTGGATCACCCCGGCAGCAGGAAAAGGTAAGAGTTTACCTGGAACGCATACCCTCCTAACAATTGTGCTCTAACCCTTTCTGCCTCCCCAGGGCTGAACTGGTCTTCCTCAAAATCCACTTTTCTAAGGTTCTTTCTTCCTTAAGTAACCAAAGGAACTCCTTGTTGACCAAATCATGTTCTGTTGCTTTTTCTAGTCCTCTTTTTTACACCTTGGCTGTCTTCCTCTCTACTGGGTTCTGCCCCCCCCCGCCCCAACTACCCAGCATGAGCTCTCTATTCCAGTCCATTTATTTTATTGTTCCCACCCCCATACATACTACCTGCTAATCTAACCTCTGCAAGAAAAGCCCACCCTCTCTTTTTGCCTAGATCTTTCTATCCTGAAAGCCTATTTCAAGTGCCACCTGCTCAGTATCTTCCCTAATATTGAAAGCCAATGTGAGCACCTCCGTTCTGTGGCTTGGCCCTGTGAACCTGCACCTCACATACTCAGTGAGGTGCAGGTTCACAGGACTTACTGTTTGGCTTACATCATTTTGCACTATTTGCTGATTTATTATTTAGTGCTTCCATGCGTTCGTAAGCTCACAAAGGCGGGGACTGGATAGATACCTTTGCATTCTTTCTCCCTCCCAACACAGATGAGGCAGATAATATGTGTTTGGCAAGAGTTTGCTAGACAGAACAAAATCTAACATATGCTGTTCAAAACTAAGCTTTCTCATAGTGACCTGGCAACCTACTGAATATATTAAAGACACATGGAAAAACACGGTGATGCTAACTGCCACCTACAGTTCCTTGTGTTCTTAACTATTTCTCCTAATGAGTATTTCCTGGGATTGTAACACACCTTAATGCCTGCTTTCCAGGACTGTAATGAAGATATCTCATAGATTTCACATACATAATACCTATCTGCTCTGGGTGCCAAATAGCTGGCTGCCTTTCTCATTCCTTCCCCATTCTTCCTGCTCTCTCCCACTCTACCTACCCCTTTTGTGCCTTGTGGGTTATTTGCAGGCATCACTTTCAAGGATCAATCTCATCAAGACCTGATGAACTGCATATTTATACAGGCTCCAGCTTTCCTTACCAGCTGTGGACATTGTTGCAAACTCTACATTACCACCTAATTGAAACGGCTGCTTGGTTCCATTTCTCTTATTAAAGACAGGTTAAGGAAATCAGCTCGATACCTTAGCCATTTTAAAGTCATCATTAATCTCATGCTCTTGATTTACAAGCAGACTTAAAAAAACGTGTCCCTACAAACCTCCTCCTGCTTGTAATCCCCGCTTGCTGGTATGCACACTTCACTTTGGCTGCTCATTTTATTCCTCTTTGTCTACTAAATAGTTGCACTTTTTGCTCAGTCGCTCCTAGAGCTCTTCTAATACCTATTTTTTTACTCATAAATTTATTGTAATGTATCATTTGAAGTTTCCTGTTCTTCAGGAGCTTGAAGGGTGACAATGAAATACGATATTCTGAGTTTCATCTGGGGTGTCCTTGAGAGCAGCTTCCTTGTTTTCTCTGATGACATTCCTGGCACCCTGACAGTTCAATCTTCTCAGTCCTAAGTCTTGCTATCTCAGTCTTCTCAGGTGCCATGGCTGAGACCTCTCATCCCTCACCTGTTGGCAGGCTCTGAGCCCAGTCTCAGGCCTTGGAGGTAGAATGTGTTGAGTCAATGTCACAGGTCTTGAGGATATCCTCAGCCAGCCTGTAACTTGACATGAACCCTAGTAACTGGCTTACTGTTTGGATGTCCCAGACCCAAGCGCTTGACCTGATAACTTCTCTAAATCTTCACGTTATCCAGTGTCCCCCTTACCCTTGCTGGTCCTTCTTGTGAGCTACAGATAAGGGCTCAGAGTCTGCTTTTGCATGTTGAAACACCCTGACCTAGACTCATATTTGGGCAGACAGTGTATTTAGCTCTCCATGCCCTATGAGGGTCATATACACCCATCAGTGATCACTGAAGATACTCCTCCCTGCTAAGTGCTGTTTGCTTGGGTAAGAGCCACCACCTTATCCTCCAGATGGCATACTGGGCCTTCCTCAATGGACATCTTTCTACCATCTGCTGCTTGACAAGAGGCTGGCTCACCAGATGAGTAGGTCTGACCTGTTTCATTTCCAGCTAGCACCTTACTCTGACACCCCCTGCTATGTGAGTGTTTGATGATTTCTGCCTACTCAACAAACTTCGTAAGTTTTCTTCTCAATAGGAACATCTTCAGCAAAATGAGCCACTAAACAGTGTTCGTTTCAAGTCCTTCCACATCCTCTAAGACTATTTCTATCTTCCAGCATCTTCTTTCTCTCCCAGTGTCCAAAGTCCTCATTCTGGAGCAGCAGTTCTGACCACAGCCTGCGCTTTCCATGGTGGCCCAGGCTGGAGAACTGCCCCTCTCCTCTCTTTTTTGCAGCTGATGCTCTGATGCGTTGATTCTGCAAAGCATCCCCTCAGAGTCTGCTAGGTTTCTCTTTAAACTCTGAGGGTGTGCTTTGCACTAAGAGTACCATAGTCACTACCAAATGGTTCGATTTATGATATTTAAGGGAAGCCCTAGGGATAGGCCTATTAAACATGGTTTAAAGAAAATGTGCTATACACTCAAGCATACTCTTTTCTCTATGAAAAGGAAAACTCTTTAAAAACAGAAAGCCTTAAAAAATAATGAAATGTCCATTTTTCACTCCTGGTAGTAATAAAGAATTTTTAAATTATAATATTCAGTATTGAAAATGGGATAATAAAACCTCTCATACACTGCTTCTAGGATGATAAACTAATACATCTCTCTAAAAAGCCCATACACTCTGACCCAATAATTTCCCACTTAACAACCTACCCTAAAAATATAGTAAAACAATCCAAGATTCATGTATCAAATGCTTATTCAATTATCATTTAAAATAGTAAATATTGAGAAACAATACAAAAACTCAATAGGAAAAAAGTTAATATATGATATACACATTTATACTATGGAACATTATGCAGCCATTGAAATGTTTTCAAATAATATTTTAAAGCATGGGAAATGTTAATATTAAGTGAAAACAAAATTCAAAATGCTGTATTCTGTGACATTGGTTATGTCCACAGTGGTACAGTGTGTTCATGTGTTTGTGTATGTGTCTATTCTATAATTAAGGCTGAAGTAACTACATTAAAATGTTAACAGCACTCCTCTATTGGGCTAGAATAGATTTTGTTTTTTTTGAGACGGAGTTTCGCTCTTGCTACCCAGGCTGGAGTGCAATGGCGCAACCTCCGCCTCCTGGGTTCAGGCAATTCTCCTGCCTCAGCCTCCTGAGTAGCTGTGATCACAGGCACACGCCACCGTGCCCAGCTAATTTTTTGTATTTTTAGTAGAGACGGGTTTTTACCTTGTTGACCAGGATGGTCTCAATCTCTAGACCTCATGGTCCACCCACCTCGGCCTCCCAAAGTGCTGGGATTACAGGCGTGAGCCACCACGCCTGGCCATAGAATAGATTTTTATTTTATTTTTATGTTTCTATGTTTTCTCAGATTTTCTAGAATAAGCATGTATTACTTTTATAACATCAAAAATAAAAAACACATAGGTAGTTAGACTTCAAATTCAATGTAAGCATTTTTAGCTACGGGAGCTGTTGAGTCACAGATTCTCCAGCAGTTGATAAGAGAAACAGTCAAGTAAAATAGTAATGTTCATTTCCCAGTGAGTTTTCTTACATTGCTTGAGAAATTAAAACCTTTCAGCTTCTTAGCTTATATATGTAACTCTTATTTTTTTTATATCCAAGGGAAACTATCAAGGGAGTCAGTATGACAATCATAGTGGCATAAAATTTCCTTTGTTGAGATGAACCCATTGACACAGCTTGCCTGTGTCCCCACCCAAATCTCATACTGAATTATAGATCCCATAATCCACACATGTCATGAGAGGGATCCAGTGGGAGTAATTACATCATAGGGATGGTTACCCACATGCTGCTGTTCTTGTGATAGTGAATTCTCACAAGATCTGATGTTTTAAAGGGGGTTCCCCACTTTGCTCAGCACTTCTCCTTTCTGCCATCATGTGAAGAGGACATGTTTGCTTCCCCTTCTGCCATGATTGTAAGTTTCCTGAGGCTTCCCTAGCCATGCAGAAAAGTGAGTCAATTAAACCTCTGTAAATTACCCAGTCTCAGGTATGTCCTTACAGTAGTGTGAGAACAGACTAACACACCTGTTTAATAAGATTTCTAGAACTTAAACTGAACAGCTAACTTTGAACATCATGACCTCATGATTCTTGCTAAAGTTCCAGAGAAAAGTATGCAGAGTAGGCTCACTATATCAGGTCTTCCCTCTCTGGATATGAAAATGTTGGCATAAACTGTGGAGCTTCTCAAAGAAAGAAGTGCAAATAAACTCAAGACATACACAGGAAGACAGAAAGTAAGTTTGAACTTCAAGAACAAAAAGTGTCTTCTATTTTAAAGTTATTTCATTTTCCCTGAAACAAACTTTAAGTAAAATTCTAGAAAAACTGTCCTGGAGTCTTTTGTGTGAAGAGTAAGAGAATGAGTAGTTGGATGGAGGAGTCAGGTCCTTAAGCAAGAACAGAGGCAAACCTCAGATGCCTTAAGGGTTGTGTCCACATGTGGTTTGGTGTTTTGAGCCACAGGGCAGCTATAGTGTAAAACACTGCTCCAGGATCCTCCCTTCCTCCCTGTTGCAGCTGACCTGCTCCAGTTGGAAGGCCTTGCAGGCAAGCTTTGAGCCCCGTCTCTCTCACGCATTCTAGTTGGGTGAGGCATCCTGTACTCCCAGGACTCCCACACTTGCCTCAGCTTGTAGCTCACCATCGGTCCTCTTTCCTTGGAACTGAGTTGCTCAGCTCTGAATTATGCATTCTTTACTATAAAAGCTGTATTTTCCTAACCTCAAACCAGAACATGTGGAATAAGGATACTTTTCCTCAATTTGTCTTGGAAAAGTCTTTGAAATATACAAATTAGATCATATTTAGTTATATTTAGTAAAATGCTTCTTTTGAGTTAAAGGAAAAAAAAAGCATGAAATCAAGCTGTCCCAGCACATCTGTTTCTTATAGCCCTGTACTTATGGCTGACTGTCCTGAGAAAGCCCTGGAGAGTCCATGAGGTCTTGCCTGGAATTCCCTCCCAACCTGGGCTGAATTACTCCAGCCTAAATTTGGCAGCAGTTCTTCCCTCTGATGCCCTTGCTCCTGGATAGCTTTGTGCATAATTACTTTATCACCTATGGACTAGCACGCTGGCAGCTTTCAGCCATCTCCAACCTTACTCCTAAAAGAGCTTTAGTGTTTTCACTTCTAAGCTTTTAAAACACTCTATATAGTCGGTAAGCATTTTTTTAAAATTAGATCTGTCCTCTCCTATTTATCAGTGGCAGTTTCACTTTTTCCAAAGGTCAACTAAAGACAATTTATCTCAAATTACAAATTACTTGCAGCAAATATCTAAATAGTTCATACTAATGAGGGAGAAGGCAGGAAGGGAGAAACTTCAGGTTGCTTCCCAGAGCCTCTTGAACCACACTGGGTGGCTAAGTACCCCCTCTTCTGTCTAAGGTCACCTTTATCTCTAAGATCTTAATCTTTGAAGTATGAACTGTTCTTTCTTGAACTCCAGGAAGAGTCTAATATTTCATGGATATGATATGACTCAGGATCTGAAAGATGATGAGGACTCAGGCATTTTTTTTAGGCAAGGAAGAGTCTCAGGACGTTCTTGTAAAGATAGTTTCTTATCTTGGTCCCTTACTTTAGAAGATAAAGATGTTCTCAGCCAAGAGTACCGAGATGAGCTGTCATCCCGTTCCCTTTGGCTTGCAATTTTTTTGAACTGGTCGATAGAACACAGACTGTCGCAACCAACTCAGAGGCTTGGTGATGGTGTAGGCTGGCAGCTGTGCCTTGTGCCCTGGCTATGGAGAAAGCCCACTTTCCTAGCCTGAGGCAACCGAAGTGAGACAGAGTGTGTTCAGAAAAAGTGCAAATCTATCCCCCAAGGTATATACTTGTCCTGCTGCTGGAGAACAGCAGTGCCACCTTTTTGACTGCAAAGGAAAACATTGCTGTCATGCTAGGCTTTAGAAGTTCTTATTTAGTGCCATTAAATATGCTGTTTTATAAAATGGAAAGCCAAGTAAGTTTTTCTTTTTTAAATCCTTTGTGACAGAATGGCCTTGAAGTATATTAATGGAGTCACCATTAAAGAAGAGGAGGGAGTAACAATGTCTTAGTTCCATTTTCATCATTTATTTCCCATGGAGATTTAGACAAACTTGTTTCCTTCTCCCTAATCATCTCCAAGAGTGGAAAAGAATTTCCTGACAGAATTGTAATGCAGGAAGGAGCCCCTAGAGAACATTAAGCCTTAAGGCTTACCAGAAAAAAATAATCAGACATTCAATAGAATCTCAGAGCCTACTCTACTTCCTGAGAGATTTATAAAGGTCATTGATTCCCTCATTTGAAATGTAATCACCCAGGAAGATTTGATGAAGCAGGAAAGGAAGAAAGAGAGCTAGAATTACCCAAGCATTAAAAAATATAAATCAGTAGAAAAAAATAGTTTTATTAAATGATTGATAGGAAAGGAAACAAAATAAGGTCTTCAAAAATAATTGACTAGTGATAGATATGAGCCATGAAATAAACATTTTAAACAATACACAGTAATAATAATGCTGAGAATTACTATTTACCCAGTGTTTGCTACAAACCTGAGATTGTCCTGAGTGCTTTACTGTGGTGTTTATATTAAGTCACTTAATTATTATGAGTAGGTAGGATATTATTATCCAGAGTTTACAGGTGAGGAGACTGATAGATAAAATAACTTGTCCAAGTCTATGAATGAAAGGTTGCAGAGCTGGTACTTACAGTTTAGCAGTCTTGCCTCAGGATCTACACTCTTAACTAGTATACATACGTACCTTGAATTGAATGGTAGTTCCCGTTCAATGATTGCACTCTGTTACCCCAAAAAAAATCTCAGTAAAGGGCTAGAACAAGCATTTATTGAGCACCTATGGTATGTCAGTCAATTAGGCCAATTCTTGCAACATTACAAAAAATTCTGTTACTCAAGTAAATCTCAATGTAAACACTTAGCATTCATTGAGCACCTACTCAGGGTGCATTTGAGTCACTTCTCATGGAACCTTGAGTGCTGGTTTTCCTTACTGCTATTTTACCAGTGAGGAAACAGATTCAGAGACGTGATGTTCAAAGAGGTAAAGTAACTTGCCCAAGGCTACACGACTAGTCAAGAAAGAGAGTGGATATTTGAATATGTGTCTATTTGATCTCAAATGTGTATTCCTTTCACTATTTTATACTAAAAAATGCAAATGAATAATCTCTGAATTTATTTTGCTTTCCAAAGGTATATTTGTTAAATTTAGCTGTGACATCTTGATTAAACAACACAGTAATGGTCAGTTAACCTTAACTATTTTCTTTTACCCTAAGACCATAAACATATTTTGAAAACAATCACATAAAAAATAACTGAAAGGACAAACACTATAATTAACATTCTCAACATAATACCTAGTTGGGTGATACAAGCATCAGAGACACACTTTTGACTTTTATGTCTACTTGAACTTGAAGGATCTTCTGCAGAGATTTCAGAAATAGAGATCAGTGCCTGCTGTTTCAAATCAGCCACTTGCCACTGACTCTGATTATAACTTCTGACTTGGCCAATGATGAGCCGAAGCTGAATTAGACTTTGGGCGTCTCTGCAGTCTCTTAGTATTCCAAAGAGCAGCTGATTTATCTGTCAGATCTCTGTACTAAATGAAATTGCCCAGATAAACAGATGGCCTGGCGAGGGTGGTATTTCACAGCAACATGTGTTTGTTTGAATAACACAGTCATAAACCTTTCACTGTAGGTCTAAAATTAAATTGTGACTTTCGAATGTTACCTGGGGCTACACAGGAGAAGGCATTCAAATGTCAAATTTATGCCTTGGTTTTATCAGTAAGTTTTATATAATTTCCTATGTTCATTTATAAGAAGAACATAAAACATGCATATGTTTTGAATGTGTGAAGGAGAGAGGATGGAGGGGAGTTTTGTATATAAAAATTCACTTCCCACGATTCTGATTTACAACTAAACAGATTAATGCATAGGTTTGTACCTTATCTGAAAAAAATATGGTTCACTCTCATTTTGTGACTGAAATTTTACATTCCAACACAACAGCAGGCCAAGACTTTGGGATTCACTCGACTATAGATGTATTGATTGTCAACGTATCTTTGAAAATTAACAAGAGGTAGGGAAGGAGCTGTCAGTTGGTATAGCATTCTGCTTTAAATGGTAATCAGATGTTCTAGCTATAAATCGTGAAACTGTATCTCTTAGGAGAGCCAGGGATGACGCAGATAGTATGACATGCTGATCACAGTGGGCTGGGACACATGTACAGAACCGCAATACTGCACTGTAGCTCTGCACTGTTGTAGTATGACATGCTGATCACCGTGGGCTGGGACACATGTACAGAACCACATTACTGTCCTGTAGTTCTGCACTGTTGTAGTATGACATGCTGATCACCGTGGGCTGGGACACATGTACAGAACCGCATTACTGTCCTATAGTTCTGCACTGTTGTAGTATGACATGCTGATCACAGTGGGCTGGGACACATGTACAGAACCGCATTACTGTCCTGTAGTTCTGCACTGTTGTAGTATGACATGCTGATCACAGTGGGCTGGGACACATGTACAGAACCGCATTACTGCACTGTAGTTCTGCACTGTTGTAGTATGACATTGCTGATCACAGTGGGCTGGGACACATGTACAGAACCGTATTACTGTAGTGTGGTTCTGCACTGTTTTAATATGACATGCTGATCACTGTGGACTAGGACACATACGGAACATAAGTATATTCTAGAATCATTTTTATTAATCAATTTACTAAAGATACAGCAAATTGAATGTCTGACTATCATATTTTATTCTCAAAA
Organism: Leontopithecus rosalia; assembly: GCA_028533165.1. Taxonomy (NCBI): domain Eukaryota; kingdom Metazoa; phylum Chordata; class Mammalia; order Primates; family Cebidae; genus Leontopithecus; species Leontopithecus rosalia. The sequence goes on from CM052662.1 coordinate 89,780,856, forward strand.
TAACCTGATGTTTTCTCTATAAAGACGTTAAACCACTATGGAAATATAAAAATATTGTATTAACTTATTAATTGAATTATTTAATTTAATTATTGCTTTTTATCGCCTCTCTCCAGGTTCCTTACTTGGTCATCCTGGCATAAGTGTTTTACAACTAGCTGTCTGTTGGGGGGGGAAGCCCTGATTTGTCACATTTGCCAATTTTACAATTATTTCCATAATGTAAATACTCTTGGTATTGCCAATTTCATGTTACCATTTTGATGCCACTGAATGCAGATTTTGGAAAGGGCACGTAGGATGGGTTCTGGTGAGTCTGTATGAGCTGGCTCCAGCACGCCAGTGCTAGGGACATATTAAACAGAACTAATGGAAAATGCTCTACAGTATGTAATTCAAATGCATCACCTGTAATATGGACACATTGTGAGTTTTTAAGTGACTTTGGTCTCAACATTTATTTTCTCAGCAGTAACCTCTAATGTTTCTTTCTTTCCCGGAAGTGACCCACTCTTCTCCCATCAACATCTATTTATCCTTATCTGTGCCTAGAGATCTTTCTTAGAAAAGTTTCCACTGACCACCCTCTATCCCCAATTTAACTAAGAACCACATGTTATAATGCCTCCTTGCTGTCTTTTCTTTCAGAGAACTGTACCTGATTTATGAATATATTTTTATAAATAATATAAAAATTCTCTAAATATATTCACATATACAAATATATACATATTCTTAATATCTATGTTTCTAGACTAGAAACTACTTGCGAACAGGGATTATGTCTATTATTTATCTCTAGTCCTAGTAGCACAATGACTGGATGGATAAATAAATTCCCATTCAAATCCAACTTGGCGATGCCGTGTCCTTTCTGTATTGGGTGGGCCTGCCTCTGTTCACTTAGTCAATGAGCTTTTTAATTGGCTAGGATGTCAAAGGACAATAAAAGCTATCTCCCTTCCGTCTGTCTGATTCCAAGTCACGCCCACATCAGCAAAACATTCTGCACTATTACCGTTTGTTAGGAATGGGATGGGATAGGGTGGGGTGGGGGAGCATATTTCTTCTTCTTTTTTTCTTGAGACGTTGAGACAGAGTTTCGCTCTTGTTACCCAGGCTGGAGTGCAATGGCGCGATCTCGGCTCACCGCAACCTCCGCCTCCTGGGTTCAGGGAATTCTCCTGCCTCAGCCTCCTGAGTAGCTGGGATTACAGGCACGCGCCACCATGCCCAGCTGATTTTTTGTATTTTTAGTAGAGACGGGGTTTCACCATGTTGACCAGGATGGTCTCGATCTCTTGACCTCGTGATCCACCCGCCTCAGCCTCCCAAAGTGCTGGGATCACAGGCGTGAGCCACCGCGCCCGGCCGCTTATTTCTTTAACTAACGTTTGTCAACGTTTTTTCTCTTGTTATACTGTTTTTCTTGTTCTTACCATAAAGTAGTGATCTGTTCAACTTGTTCATTCAATGCTACAAACTTGGCTTGTCCCTGGGTCCCATCTTTACTTTTACTATTGCTATGCTTGTTTTATCATTATGGAAGAGGCATTAAGTGGCTTTCTGTCTTTGTTTTTGTATAACACACACAAATTGAAAAGCAAGAAAAAGAAAGATTTTCTTTTCTATTTTTTCCTCTCTTCTCCCACTACAATATAAAAGCATGTGTATTAGTCAGCATTCTTTAGAAAGACAGAACCAGTAAGATATATGTAGCTCATATATATATATGTAGCTCATATATATATATGTAGCTCATATATATATATGTAGCTCATATATATATATGTAGCTCATATATATATATACACACACACATACACATATACATACATGAAAAGACATTTATTAGGGGAATTGGCTCATGCGATTGTGGAGAAGTCCCCCAACAGGCCTTATGCAAACTAGAGACCCTGGGATGCTGGCAAAGTGGCTCAGTCCAAGTTCAAAAGCTTGAGAACCAGGGAAACCAATGGTGTAATTCTCACTCTGAGGCTGAAGGCCTGAAAGCATGCTTAGAGGGAGTTAGGACTGATGATGGTAAGTCCTGGAGTCCCAAGGCTGAAGAGCTGGGGGACCTGATGTCCAAGGGCAGAAATAGAAGTGTGTGTCGCAGCTCAAGGAGGGAGAGGAAATCCTTTTCTCTGCCTTTGTTTCATCCTGGCCCCCAGCCAGTTGGATGTTGCCTGCCCACACTGAAGGCAGATCTTCCCTCAATCTACTGACTCTCATGCCAGTTTCCCTTGGTAACACCTTCCAGGAGATACCCAGAATTAATGCTTTACCATTTCTCTAGGTATTTCTTTATTCGAGTTGACACCTAAAATTAACCATCACAGAATTTTTTAAATATTGAATGGTCTATCATCTGGGATCTAAAACAGTACTTGCCACAACATAGGTATTCAGTAGACATATGTCGGATGAGTGAATGAGTGAATTTATACCTGACTCATTTTAACAAATAAGAAATGTATGTGGTGTATTCTAGACCGAAATCCCTGAGAACAGATGATCTGCATTGAAAACAGTAAATATTTTAAAACAGTCTGTTAATAAGAATAACAATATTAGCAACCAAATAAATCTGAAATTGAAATAATTATTAGTTTAGCAGAGAAGAGGTCTATATATAATGTAATTGATCCTGGTCTTTTCCTACTGTATACCTTTCAGACACTGGGTGTTGAAAGAACCAATTTTCTGAATTAACAGCTAATAGATTTTTATCTTCAGTAATAATATTCTACACTTATGTGACACTTTATAGATTACAAAGCTGTTTTTTGTCACATTTGATCATCATACAAACAAAATATTTTCTGTGCTTATAGTTAGGTTACATGGTATTGAATGCAAAAGCAATAATGGTGCAGTGTCAGAGTATTCTAGTTGAATTCAAGGATCTATGATTCCTTTCATAGAAACAAGAATACTAATTTTGAGCTGGACACAGCAAAAATATGTAATATTCGCACTGTCCTACAAGAAAGCTAAGAAAATTCCATTTTGGTCAATGGAATTTAAGTGATAGTGTAGACAATTCCCCCCTTAAAGGGAAGAGACTGTACTTTTTTTTTAATCCCTCCCCACATGTTAGAATGTATATATGATGGCCGGATCTGTAGCATTTATTTTAACTAAGAAGAAAAGGGCCACGGGCATGTCTGTCTTATCCTTCACTATATTTCCAATACTTGGCACAAGCCATGGAACATAGTAGGTATACAATAAATATTGCCTAAATGAATAGACATGATTTCCTTTATCAGTTTCTCTGCTACCTCTACTTTCTTCTTGGAGAAGCCTGGACAATTATATTCTTAGGAAGTAGCTATGATAATAGAGAAATAAATATACACGTTTGCAGTCCCATGCCGTGCCACAAATCATTTCTAGCCACTTACACAATTAATTAGTTCCATAAAACTCCAGAATTCTTAGGAAGTCTCCATTAGTAATTCTTGGGAGAGCCACTAAGTGTGGCTAAGCCTTCACCATAGCATGAGGAACTTGAGCAAGATAATTTTTTTTTTTGAGACGGAGTTTCCCTCTGTCACCGGGCTGGAGTGCAGCAGCCCCATCTCGGGTCACTGTAATCTCCACCTCCTGGGTTCAATTGTTTCTCCTGCCTCAGCCTCCCAAGTAGCTGGGATTACAGGTGTGCACAACCACACCCAGCTAATTTTCGTATTTTTAGTAGAGATGGGGTTTCACCATGTTGGCCAGGATGTTCTTGATGTCCTGACCTCGTGATCTGCCCACCGCAGCCTCCCTAAGTTCTGGGATTACAGGAGTGAGCCATTGCGCCTGGCCAACAGAATTTATATCACTAGGTAGACACCAGATAAGATATAATCCCCCCCAAAATTTTAGTAAGTTAATTTGAGAAAAGGAAGCAGAAGACCTAACTAGAGGCAAAGTATGATCAGAGCCAGAGAGCAGAGAAAAATTAACGTCAGGAGGGAACAGACATCTGTCATTGGGATATAATTCATGTCCCAGAGGCCGGCAGAGTAGGTGCCAGGGCTGGGACTGCTGCATAGGAAGTAACTTTTGCCCCCACAGTTCTCGCAGGTATCATTCAGTCACTGACAATTCCTGCAATTTTATAACTAACTTGACTTAGAAGTTCATTTTGTAGTATCTGTCTCGTCATTGCAGATTGTTTTAAAGTGTAACTATTCTAAAGCTTTTGAGAAAAGATATAGATACATTTTATGGCTATATAGCATAATTCCAAGATCATTCAAAATATCCTGAACTCATAAACTTCCAAAATTTCTTAGTAAATTGCTCAGGTAGAATAACAGTGTAGTATCAGAAAGGCTTCAAGGCACTTTATACAAAGTAATAGCATTGCTACTACCTTGCTGGTTTGAAAGATAATGCTTAGCAACATCCAGTAAAATATCTTAAAGTATTAGGCATTCTCAGTCTTACTGGAGCCCAGATGGACTCACTGCCTAGTTTTCATAAAAGATGGATTTTGTATGTGTGTTTAATGGTGGTATTTTCTGCAGTCGCTAATGCCAAGATTTCAGTAGAGAAATTTGGTGCTGGAAATATTTACTACAGTGCTGGCACATAAACCAAGAGCTATTAGACTTTAATGCTTTTTTCCCTAAACTTTTTATAGGCTTTCATTTTTAATTGTTGCCAATCTGCTGATTTTATTTTAAATAGATACTTCAAGGCTGTGCTTTGTCAAAACAGACAGATGTATCATTAAATTCCCTCCCAAATTACACATTAGGCATGTCTTTGTTTCATGTGCTACAGAGGTATTTGAATTTGTTATAATCTGGAGTTAAAAAGGAGGCCAGAGAGCTGATTTTCAGAGCAGAACACTCTATAATTTAGAACTGATTGCTGTGATGACGTATAGCTGGCCAAAGGAAAGGTGGGCATGGTTCTTGTGCCCATTCTTGTGGGTCATTAGGGCATGGTTTTGTTGGCGAGTCTAGTGGAAGAGTTTATACTGGAAATCTCTGGGATGGGTTTTCCCATCTTTTAATCATCTCTTTAAGGAAGAGAGTGAGGAATGAATTGATGAGTAATTCTCAAATATTTCTTTTCAATTAGATTATGTAGTAGTTTTCAATTGCTGCTATAACAAATTGCTACAAATTTAGTGGCTTAAAACAACACAAATTTAGGATCTTACGGCTCTGCAGTAGTCTGAGACGGCTCTCACGGGGCCAAAATTAAGGCATCAGCGGGGCTGCATTTTTTCTGGGGGCTCCAGGGGAAAATTTATATCCTTGCTTTTCCAGCTTCTAAAAAAGAGTAAAAAGCCAGGTATGATGATGCACTCCTCGCTACTCCAGATGTGAAGGCAGGAGGATCACGTAAGCCTAGGAGTCTGAGGTTGCAGAAAGCTGTGATCATGGAACTATGTTCCAGCCTGGGCAACAGAGCAAGATCCTGCCTCTAAAAAAGAAAAAAAAAAGACAATTTAAAATCTTCAGAAAATGTATCTCTGGATGGATGAATATGAAGTGTGGTGCTAGAGCATCTTGAAATGAGGATGACAGGAATTTTCTGTCAACTAGGGCAGCTGCCATATTTTGTGAACGATGTGGCTTCCCAAGCTGCATGGAAAGTTGTATGAAATGACCGTGCCTTACAGAGTAATCTAAGCAACTGAGGAAAATTTAGTTGGTCTGAATATGATAGAAGAATGAGAGCAGAAAAGCAAGCTCTATATTTTATGTAGATCCATCATTTAAGAAACCTGTGTATTGTTATTAATACGTCTTATTAAATCCTAAAAATGTTGTCTTTGGTTCTAAAACCATCCCTACTTTTAAGACTAAATGTTTTCTGTTCCTTTTATGTCCTCCAGGGTGTATTTAAACCTCCCTTTGCTACCTGTAGTTTGTCGTGTGTCAGCTACTTCGGTTTTCACTGAAGCAACATCCCATTGGGTTTTGGAGGTGCTTCAGTCAATTTCTTAGAGGAACTCCCTTGTGACTACTGAATCAGGTTCTCTCTTGACCTGCCAGGAACGTATAGAAACACTTTCATATTTTCTCCAAGTTCTTTGGACCCTCAGGGAAGGATATAAGTGGGCCTGTCCATGCATTTCTGTCATCAGAGGCATTCTGGCTGCCTCTCTGAGAGTGATCCCGGGCACCCACTGCCAGCATGTGCCGCAGACAGTGGCACACTCCCTACCTTTAAGGGAGCTCTTTCTCTGTGTTTTCTTTCTTCTTATTAAGATAAGAAAAAGGAGCTGATGCTTATTTCCAGAGCGAGCCTCTTTTTCTTTGTAAAGTAGTTATTATTGATGTTCAACATTTTTTAGTTAATTTACCTATTCATTAATTATTCACTTACTGAGTATTCTATATACAAGGCACTGCGTGTGGAGTTCTTTTCCTATTTTATTTTTGAATGCAAAGAATGAGCAGAATAAACACAGAAAAGAGAGACACGTGTTCCTGCCGGGGTTCTCGACCTGGCTTTGTTATCATGTCCACAACACTGTGTGACCGTGAACAAATCTCATTCTCTCTCAGGAACTGTTTCCTCCTCTGTGAAAGAAGATGGTGTTGGTTGATCTTGAAGGTCTGCTCTAGCCCTAGACTCAAAAGAATGTAAGCCTGGGGTGCAAAGCTTCATGCTTGCCCTGTCTCAACTAGTGTGGAGAAATCACAGGAGCCAGTGGGATGGAAAGATTTTGTCTAAAAGGTGACACACTTTAAGGGAAACCCTCTTATTTCCCCTGAATTAAATTTTTCTCTTCTTATTAGTATGACACAAGAAAAAGAGATGACACTTACTTAAAATAAACCCAACGCAGACAAAATACTTTCTTATTGTAAATAGAAGCTGGTAACAATTTTTAGAAAATTGACCAACTTTATTTTTAAATTACAAAGAGAGCATATAATCACTGCTTAAAATTTAGAAAATAAAAAGCAAAGGAGAATAGATAAAATTTAGCAATAACCCCGCTGTTCAGAGATATTCACTGTTAGCCTTTTATTGTGCTTCTGCATAGCCTTATAGTTCTTTATAGCTCCAACTACAATTGAGAATATTCTTCATATCATATACTTTGTTTTACATAACACCATGTTGTCGATAATTATAAAATAAGGCATACCTATTGTTAAAATTTTGCAAACTACTTAAAGAAGATAATCACCTTAATCATTTCAATTCTTGAATAATGATAAGCTTTACTCTTCACAAAGATCTTGTCTGAGACTTGGCACTATTTTTCAGTCAACATTGTTTCTTCAGAGATGTGTGACATTTTCCTCTTTAAGCACAGGTAAAACAGCATGTGGTTCCTACCCCATGGACGCTTCTCTTGGCAGCACAGTGATTAACTTGGCATCAGTTACACTAAGTGCTATTTAAGGAGGGAGGAGGCACAACCTGGAAATTAAACCATTAACACTAAATTAGGGCCATTGTGAAACAGCCAAGAAGCCTTTTAGACACCTCTGTCTTTCTGCTTTGTCCAGAAATCAGGCCTACCTTTCTTTCCAAGACAAGTTTTCTCCTGCTTTCTGCTAAGGCAATTGGCACCATGCTGCATTTCAGGGCTCATGAAGAATTCACTCTGCCACAAAAGAAACATTTATAGTGCATATTTCTTGTGGTCTGTATTAACTGTCTGTGTATGTGTGTGCATTGGTGCCCATGTACACATCTGAAAATTTATAGACACCTACGTAGGCATTGTAATTATTTAAGCTCAGGTCGTAAGTGCTACAAAAAAATTGTAAAGGGAATAGAAGTCAGATACATTTTTTTTGTGGTTAATATGTGTCTGAATCTGGCTAACTGTGGTCATCTTCTTACACAGAAGGTCTTAATAGAGCAAAACATTTATAGTATTTATCTATTAATATTTACTGAGGGCCTACTATGTGTCAGAATCTCTAGTAGGTATTGGGGCTACAAGAGTGAACATATAAAGAGAATACCTGACCTCCCAGAATTTATGCTCCAGGAGGGAAAGGCAAACAAAAAGAAAATAAATAAATAATTGTAAATGTTAATAAGTGCTTGGGAGAGACAATAAAGTGAAGAAGAGGGCCAAAAAATTGTGTATGGATGTGAGTAGGCGTTGGTGGGTGTCTTAGTTGTTAATATCGTAGACTGGGTCATTTGTAAGTAACAGAAATTTATTTCTCACAGTTAGGAGAAGTAACTATGAAATTATTTTGGTTGAAAACCCAAAGATCAAAGTGCTGGCAGATTTGGCATCTGTTAAGGACTTGCTGCCTGCTTCCAAGAGAGATGTAAACCAAAGAGCGTTTGGACAGGTATCAATCAATTTGGAGGTTTGTTTTGCAAGGTTAAGAACCATGACCTGTGACACGAGCTCAGGAGGTCTTGAGAAGATGTGCCCAACGTCATCGGGTTATACTTTGGTTTTACACATTTCAGGGGGACAGAAGTATAGGCCGAGATATAAATCAATATATGCGTGGTATACATTGGTTCAGCCAGGAAAGACAGGACATCTCAAAGTGAGGCCTTCCAGGCCACAGGTGGATTCAAAGATTTTCCAATTTGCAGCCGGTTGAAAGTGCCATACTTTGCCTGAATTGTTTGAACTCAGCATAAACAAATGCTTGGGTTCAGAAAAGAAGTGGTTATGGAAACCAGGATTGTTGTCACGTACAGGAAAGCTTGAGGTTGCAGGCTTCAGAGAGAATAGATAGTAAACGTCTCTTACTGAACCTTAAGAGGTGCCAGACTCTGGAAAGGACCTAGTAAGAGGAGGCGATTCTCTACAGGATGCAAATTTCTCTCATGAGAGACAGTTTTGCAGATCCATTTCAAAATATGTCAAAGGAATAAATTTGAGGGTAAAATTCTTTGATTTACTTCAGGGCCTACTATCTGTCATGTGATGCTATCCGAGAGTCGAGTTGGAATTTCGTATATTTATGCCACAAAGAGTCTGCTTTGTTAGTCTGAAGGTCTCTGTTTTAAAGTTAAAGCTAGTCAGTTGTGCCTAAACTCCAAAAGGAGGAGGAAATAATGAGGCATGTCCAATCCCCACTTCCAGTCATGGATTGAACCAGTTTTTCAGGTTTCTTGGGATCCCCTTGGCCAACTCTTCAGTAACTTAGGGATCTTAGGATTTTATTTTTGGTTTTCAGGGTGCCCTGTTGCTATGTCCTCCAGAGGGGATGAATGCAGTGTTCGCAAATCGTGGAGGAGTAGAAGGAAAAAACTCCTAGCTAGTTCCCTGCTGCCCTGTTATAAAGCACTAATCCCATTTATGAGGGCAAAGCCCTCAAGGTCTAATCATCTCCTAAAGGTCCCACTTCTTAAATATGTGGCACTTGGATTAAGTGATTAAGTTTCCACATAGATTTTGAAGGGGACACAAACATTTAAACCATAGCATTCCATTCTTGGCCTTTTCTCTCTTACAAAATATGTTCATTCCATCTCAATAGCCCCAAAAATGTTAACTTATTCCAGCATCAACTTTAAAGTTCAAGTCCAAAGTCTCAATTACATTTTATATGATCAGATATGTGTGAAACTCAATGTATAATTCATCCTGAGGCAAATTTCTCTTCAACTGTGAGCCTGTGAAATCAAACAAGTCACATGCTTCTAAAATACAATAGTTAAGACAGGCATGGGAGAGACATTTCCATTTCAGAAAGGAGAAAGAGGAAAGAAGAAAGGATTGATGGGTCCCGACAAAATTCAGAACCCAACAAGGCAACCTCAAGGCTTGAGAGTAATCTTCTTTGACTCCGTATTTTGTCTTCTAGACACCCTGGTATGAGGGTTGGGCCCCCAAGGCGCTCGGCAGCATCACCCCCATAGCTTTTCAGCGCACAGCTTATGCCACAGCTCTCAGGTTTTAGTCTGGTACCTGTGGCGCTCCCAGGCTGGGGTAACACACCGTGACCTCTACAGGATACCCTGTCCTCCATGACTGCACTAAGAATTTCCCTACTGGGGGCTTTCTGCTGTAGCCCGCTCCCCTGGCGGTTCTCTTCCTATGCCTTTAGGCTCTCTAAGAAATCAATTTGAAATCTAGGTGGAGGTGGCCACACCTCCCCAGCTCTTGCAGTCTGCACAGCTGCAGAGTTGGCACTGTGTAGATATCACCAAGGTTTAATGCTTGTGCCTTCTAACGGATTAGTCTGAGCTAAACCTGGCCCACATGAGCCATAGTTGGGGTGGCTCCACACATTCTCCTGAATATGTGGAGAAGAAACTTCAGGAGACCCTGGGGAATGAGCCTTGAAACCCCAGGGGCAATGTGGGCTCCTCTTTGAAATCACTGTGCCTTGAAGACCCTGAGTCACTGGGCCTATGATAGATGTGGCAGCCACAAAGTTCTCAGAAATGCCTTCTGGGTCTCTTTTCCATTGTCCTGATGAATTGTAGCATCTGGCTTCCTTCTGTCTATACTAATCTTATCAAATGTTTGCTGGCCGAACTCTTGGCATTCTGAATATAGTCTGAATCTGTGTCCCTCCCCAAATCTTGTTAAATTATAATCCCCAGTTTTCGAAGTGGGCCCTGGTGGGAAGTGATTGGATCCTCATGGGCAGTAGGATGAAGCAAATCAGGAAAGCGAGAATAATATCTGGAAAGAGCTGCCGCTAGGATGCCATCCCAGGTGCTTCCGAAGCCTCGTGTAGGTCCACTAAACCAGCGCTGTCCAAAGCGTGGCTCACTCTGGGAGCTTGTTAGACATGAACAATCTTAGAGCCTACCTCAGACCTTCTGAATCAGAATCTGCATTTTATCAAGGTCCTTGGGTGATTCTTATGCACATTAAAGTTCTGGAAGAACTTCTCTACCCTACTGTCCCTAAGGATAGGCCTCCCAATATTCTGTGGAGAGTCTTGTATCCGAAACACACACCGGAGTGCCAGGCAAACTGGGATGGTTGGTAAGTCAGTCTTCTATCATTGAAGGCACAGCTGGTCATATTGATAGCGGAGAGAAAGGAGTTCGGTATGGATTGTGTGTGGGGGGTGGGAGGAGGAAGGCTGGGGATGGGGAGGAGGGTCTTGATGTGGTCAGCTACTAGAGACAGAAATGCCTTTATTAAAAATGTGATTGTATGTTAACGACCCTTTGAATTCTGGCTGTACAACTGATATTTTAAGACATTCTTATGTCTACATAGAGCTTGATGATTTTTATTTTTTAAAAGATACATGTTATTTTCCCAAACGAGGCTTTAGGTGAAGAGTTTATGAGGGAAAGGACTGGATTGAACCAAACAGCAAATAAGAGCTCTAATAATCTCTTTCATTCTTCCATTAAAAATGTTTCTAAAGCCAAATTAGAATTCCTCTTTGTGTTACTGGCTAAGCTTGGTTAACTAAACTGAGCTATTTTCTCTCTTTGTTTCCCAGTGTTTTGTTGAGGGATTCCCTTCATCCCTCACAGTAGACACTGAGTATTGCCTAGGACAGTATATATTCTTTTTTTTTTCTTTTCTTCTCCTCCCTTCCCCTCTTCTTCCTCCCCCAACACCGCCATCATTTTTTCCAATACCCATTTGGCTTTTAGCTATGCGGTTTGCTCGGAGTCTCTGAGCTTGGACAAGTCCTAGTGTAGTATTTGTGATCAGCCCTTAAGAACTGAAATGAACTCTTCCAAGGACAAGTGCCTCTTGATGTCTTCTTCAGCACAGTGGAATGTGGAATGTAGAATGTAGCTATGAAAAGCTTTCATGGTGCTTCTCGTGCTACAGTTCCCTCCAACGAGACACTCTAATATCAAGTGGGCACTCTTCCCAGGAAATCATCTCAGCCAAATTACATGCGTTTCTCTCTTAGTATTTATTAAGTTATTATTTTTCAACCTCTTGTCTCTCCTTAAATCCAACATTATCTTGCATCCCTCCAAGGAACTCAGCCTTTATTTTGAAGTTTGTGGAGTATTATGGTAAAGGCTAGATGGGGAATTCCTTTATACTGACTTTAAAAGCCAGATTGTTACGATGGCAAAAACTGGGATATTCAAATAAAAACCAAGAAGCTGATAGGATTACGTCTGAGTTCTCACTGACCAGTGGGAACCATGGTGAAGTGTAGTTTTGAGGATAGAATGTAGTATCTATGTCATCTCAAGCTCTACTTTTCTAAAATAAAGGCATCTTCTAGTTGTGGTCTTCTTCATTTAAAAACAATACATACTTGAAACTCCTCAGTGAAGCACTTTCCCATTTCACTTAAAGTAAAAGCCAGAATCCTTCTCATGGTCTCCATAAGACCTTGTCACTTCTCCGATTCAGTCTCTTTCTCTTCTCCCTATTTCTCACTCTGCTCCAGGCATATTGCTTCCTCACTCAGGCTGTGTGTCTTCATGCCTTGAAGACCTTACACTGAGAGAAATCTCTTCCAGAAAGTTCCATGACTATCTCATTTCTTTCAGATCGCTGTTCAAATATCACTTTATCAATGAGGCCTTTCTCATCAGCCATATATTAAAGAACCCCCTCCCACAGCACAATGTCCGTAGCACCCATCACTATCTGACGCGTCATATTTTCACTTGTTTATAATCTTCTCTTGCTCTGCTGCTACTAAAACCGCATTGGCACCAGGAGGCATTCAGTAAATATTATCAGCATGGATGGAGGCTGCTTCCAGGAAACCTGGAAGAACAGGCTTTAGGAAGCTGTCATCAGTGGTTTCAGCTGACTCTGTGTGGAGAAGTGGGTGGCTCTCAGGAGAATGTCCTAAAGCCTCAGGTAAAATCCCTGCCATACCTTCCATCTGCGGATATCTACACACTGATCTACAGCTTAGGGGAAACATCGCTTATTTTCTATCCTTAAAATCTCAAACAAGTGCTTCTCGTTCACCAAATCTGACTGAGCACTACAGTTAGATTCCCAAGGGAATCTGGGAACTGCAGTTTCTCAAACCTGCACTACAGAGCAGAGCTTAAAAGGATGGAGCAGTTTGATTTTTAACAGACAATATCCAGCACAGATTATTCACTCATTGATTAGGGCACTATCTCATTTTATGATTTATAGAGTTTATTCATGCCAGGAATCGGCTGTCTGACATCTGCAAAGGACAAATTTAAAATCTCATCCTGGGAGACCCAGGGATATTCTACCTAACATCGTAAGACCCATCCTTCACTCTTCTCTCCTGCTCCAAGTAATACTTCCAAATGTGCCTCTAGCAATGACTGTCTAGGAGTATGCTAGATTGCTGAATTCTCATCTCTTTCAATTGCAGAGTGCATTTGTATTTTCTTTACTGGAACTCCTAAGAGATGCTTCCTTCACTCCCCACACTCTCCTGTTCCCTAAGAAGTATGCTTTTCCCACCTGACTGTGCTCTGGGGATACATAAACCCAGGTATCAGTTGCTTATACAGGTGTGGCTGAAGCCAATGGGCACCATATATCTGAGTGTCCAATTATCACCAATGATCTAGATACAGCCTGAGGTATGTAGGCAGGAAGAGGCACTGCACCATGGGGCAGGTTTCTTAACACTCCACTGGGAGCAAAACAGGCAAAGTAAATATAATCCTGACTTGCTATTAGAGAGGAAATGAGGCAGAAGAACTTGCCGATGATGGCATGCTTGATGTGGGGCTCACTCTATCCTGGGGAGCCAGCAGTAGCCCTGCAGAGAATACGTCTTAGAAAGTCGGCTCCCATTCCACTATACAGATGGCTCTGATACATTTGAGGCACATCACTGGAAACCAGTGCTCCAAAATAGAACCAGCCTCATCTATAAATTGCTTATAGGCATTTTCCATCGTCCATTATGACATGTTAAAGGGCTTCCAGACAGATACTACCCATATATTTGATGGGAGATTGTGAGTCAGTTCAACAAAGGAAAACCTCTTGAACTCCCAGGTAATAGAAACACTAAGATCTCAGCACTCTCGTTAGCCTGGAGTGGCCCAGCAACAGCAAACAGCGTCTGTGCACCATACTTCCTTCCCACATACCAGCACAAGATATGTCTTTCCTCACATAGTGACCAACTTGATCTTTCACTCTCCCATTTGAAATCATCATTGCTCACTTAGAAACATCCTGAAATCGAAGCAATGGACTTGAATTTTACAGAGCATGTCTGTTTCCTTCTCTCATCACAAAAACTATAACTCTTTGAATGATGTCTTGATTACAAATTTTATTCTTCAGAGTTGTAGTCAATGTACGGACAACAGAACTTCCAGACACAAGCATATGATAATCTTTACACTTTTGTAATTGGCAATCAACAGAGTCAGATAATTTTCCTGAACAAATACCTCCTTCATGAAATGAGGCCTATTGACGGTGCCTGACGTCAGTTCCTTTATTATACCCCCTTGGGGATTGCAGAAGTTACTGATTTTATTGACTGTGATGTACTTTATTCCTATTTGATTTCTGAGGACCCTTCCCCACTATGACCCTTCCCCATCATCAGCCTCTGTAAGCTGTTCACTCCTCACTCCCCGCAGCCCACAGAGGCTCCTTCCTCTACATAGGACACTTCCAATAGTATATGATGCTATGCTCTCGTTTATTTTAATCTCAAGGCTTCTCAACTATGTGATCTCTCCTTATGACTTTATTTCTTGGAAACTTCTGCTATGCTTAATTCCTTGAAATGTAGTTTTTGCACTTGCTACTTTCCTGAAACACCGTTATTTATTCTCTGAGCTCTATAGTGACTCTCCTGTTTACAAACTTAGTAGTCTTTTCTGTGTATCATTTCTGACATATTTGCCAAAGTCGACTATCTTGAGGCTTAAACTGTATAGCAGCCAACTTACAGCAACTCAGTGACATGAAACAGCAACCACATATTACTGCTCACTCCTTTTGTAGGTTGCTTGGGATTTGGTTGATATAGGATGAGTTTCTGTGGTGGCTCTTGCGTCAGCTCATGGCTGCTGGGGTGGCTTTGTTTTATGTTAATGCCATCTGGGGGGGCCTCTTCTGCACATTCTCTCATCCTCTTTTTATGACCAAAAAGCGATCTGGGGCATGTTCTTCTCATGGAAATGGTAGAGATACAAAAGGTGAGTGGAAACATGTAAAGCCTCACACGGTTAGGCATGGACTGGCACGATCATTTCTTTACATACAGTACTGGCCAAAACAAGTCACATGGATAAACCCAAAGTCTAGGGTTTGGGCACTACAACCATTTCCATGGTAAAGGTGTAGATGTCGGTAATGGTGGAGAATTGGAGCCATTCCTTCAGTCTGTCGCACTGACACGCTCTCCTACTCTGACTTGTGTGACTGCATCATTGTGTGTCTCTTCCTAGGCTTCTGATGACCTTTCACTAGATCCTTTCATTAGGAAACTGTGGATTTTCAGCAATATGCTGTCTCTTGTCTTATGCTCTTGTCCTTCCCAATAAGATCCTTAAATTCAATTAGTACTTCAGTTGAGAGTACCTGTCAGGGCTCTACCCCAAGCCCTATTTTCCCATCAATTTTATTTTATTTTATTGATACTTTATTTGGTACAATTCACTGTTACCCTAGATTCAACAATCAAAAATATAATGTATTATCTTTCACCTAAAAGCATCTTTCTCTCTCATTTCCTTTGACCCTTTTCAGTGGTTGCACCATTACACTTCTCTATCCTTTACGTTCCATGTCCTGCCTCATATTAGGTCTCAATACATTTTCTTAAGAAACTTCTCTTTTCTTCCTAAATTGGCCTATGCTGTCTTAGCCCCTGACCTCCAGTCAAGTTCCATCCCCATCCTTCAAGGCTTAACAAAACATGATCAATTGGTCATTATTTTTCTGCAAAGCTCCCGTCTCTGACATCTCCAGGCTTCTTCGGTTTTCTTTGCTTTTGAACTCCAAAACTATTTTCAATCTATATTACGAGGTTATCAATATTATCAATCAGTTTGTCAATTTAATTTTTTCTGGTATAAATTGTTTTGTTTAACTTACATATATCTCCTCCCCAGATAGACTATAAACCAAACAAAGTGTTGTGTTAAGGGAATGTAGGATTTGGAGCAGACAAACCTGTTTGAATCATATTCAGCTTCTTATAACCTGTGTGCCTTGAGAAAATTATTTAAACTCATTGAGCATCAGTTTTGGCCTCTATAAAAAATGCGTTATTTACACTAAAAAATCTTGCAGAAGAATAAAAGAGATCATGTATGAAAAGTGCTTAGTACACAATGTGCTCTCAATCATATTTTGGTTTTCTTTCCATTTTTCTTTCAGTCTCACATAGCTTCTTGTGTTGAATATTCCTCTGTTCTACGTACATGTATTCATCTTCTCTCTTTAATTCTAAAGCAAATTCCTTAAGGGAAAAAAAAATCTATGCAGTTTATATCAACATAGTTATCTGCATATACAGAAGGCCTAAATTATGTGACATGAAATCTATATTATTGCAAAATTTTGAAAAAATCCTCCAAAGTTTCTAGAAAAGTGTTGCTTCTATTAGAGCCCAGTGAATTGTGAAATAACTAAAGTTTCTACTGAAGGTTTCCAGTTATCTTGTTTTATGATTTTTTTCCCCTGCCCTGTTAAGAAATCCAGTCACCTACTTCCCATAAAACATTTCTCAAGGAGTATCCGATGTTAGTAATTTCTAGTTCTGTGTAAATTTTAGCCTATTTCTTCCTCCAGGTGAATTCCTAACCATTCATTCATTCATTCATCTTGATATCGATCAATGGCTTTTCTTGGCTTACAGAGATTACGCCGCTGTAGGCCACATCATACATGGACAATTGGGTTCAAAAATGCCCAACACCCTTATTCTCTTCAATCCACTGAGATAGAGTAATTCTCACCTCCTCTCCCCCGCCTACTCCCGACCACTATCAGCAATTTAAGAAAATGTTTTTTTCCCTGTGACTTGAATGAAAACTTGTCTGGTTTGCAGCTTTGTGGTTGACAAAAAATTGGGAAAAGTAGACTTCAAAGTGCTCTCAGTAAGATAGAATGGACAGAAGGCCAAAATCAAACAAATAAGGTAAAACCCAAGAGACAAACATCTATATTCAGTACAAAATAAGGTTAATTTTACAACATTGTATATAAACAAACAAGATAACAACAGCAAAAAAAAACACATAGAGATTCTGGTACTAAGGAGTTATTCCTTGTTGGTGGAAACCCTAGTCCTATTTTACCCAGTCACATCTGGGGCACTGCATTAATTCTGCGTGAAACATACCAGAAAGATAATTGACAAACGGGGAGGAATTAGAGGAAAGCAGCCAGAGAATGGAAGATCTAGAAAACCTTCACAGTAAGAGGGACAGGACAGAAAGGACCTAGTTGCCCCTGATTATCAAGAGATCTGCCTGCTGGATAAAGAGTAGCCTTACTTTATTTTGACCCACAGGGCAGAACTGGCACTATCCAACAATGAAAGGTCTGTCTTTTAGGGCCCTGAATTCTCTGTCTCTAAAATTTCAGCGTAGAGCTCAAGGGACACTTGAAAATGATAGTGACTCCTTACATTTGGTCATTGTGAGGCATTGGTATATCTATCATCTGTCTCTCTCTCTCTCTGTCTCTCTCTCTCTCTGTCTCTCTCTCTCTCTCTCTCTCTCTCTCTCTCTCTCTCTCTCTCTCTCTCTCTCTCTCTCTCTCTCTCTCTCTCTCTCTCTCTCTCTCTCTCTCTCTGTCTCTCTCTCTCTCTCATTCTCATTCTCACACTCACAGCAACCCCTGAAGTCCGGTATGATCATTATTCCCAATTTAGAGGTAAAGAGATTGAGCCTCAGAGACTTTGCTGCCCAAGGTCATATAGCTAATTGGGCAGAGCTGGGATTTGAATATACGCATTCATTTCATTACCGTCTCTCTCTAAAAGGTGGTCAGGTTGAGGTTTTCATATGTGACATGACTTTAGCCTGGGTGTGCTTCGAGTTGCCTTTCACCTCTAAGTCTTTTTAATAGAGATTGTTCTTGTTATAAAAGTAACAGTTAAAAATCCACCCCTGCTTCATCTGTGATTTACCTAACTTGTATAGGTGTATTTGAATCATATGTACTTTAAGTACTATCTGGTGGTAGAGCATAAATAACATACAATTGGGGCATACAGTTGATTTTCTCCTTCTTTGCAGGTTGCTGCTCATCCAAATGGGTCATAACATACTTTTACTCTTTGTTGAATCACACAGTAAACCTCGGAGTTCTTCTAAATCTCTATGAGTTATTAGAGTGGCTTTGAATAATTCAGATGGGAGAGTAGAAGGAAAGTATACTGTTATTTGGTGAGCTTTTTCTGGATGCCAGAAACTGCATTTGGAGATACATGTATGTTATATCACTTAATGAACTTAACAAGCTAATGAGTTAGTTATTATTCCCATTTTATAGATGAGTAAACCAAGGCTCAGAGGAACCCACCTACCACTATTCAGTTGCAGAGGCTACATTTGGACTCTGAGGCGTCTGGTGCCATAACATGCAAATTGTTTCTCACGCACGAACACTAGGGCATCTACTGTGGGCCTGAACAAGTCCAGGAGCACCACAGGGTTTATTTGTTATCTGGTTGGCCCAGAGAAAGAAAAGAGATGCACACCTTAACAGAGATGACATGAGACGGGCAGTCTTAAATAGATTCTCAGCAACACTTGGTTTATCTACAGCCCGAGAGTGGCTGAGGCTCCAGGAAGAGAGAAAGAGTGGAAAAGAGGAGGCTTCAACATCAAACCTGACAAGGGAAAATCCCTGGACCACTGAACATTCAACCTCCCTTTCTCTTCTCCAGTCCCAGCTGAGCCTGCCCAGCAACATTTTCCTGTTGGTCCCCACATGCCATGTGGTATCTTTCCTGAAATGCCTGCTTTCCTTCTCTTTCTTACCAGACTCATGGAAAAAAAGAGGGCATATCTCACTCTACTGCAGCAGGTCACCTCATCATGTGAGAAAGATCCCGACCTTCTATATTAGTAATCTATTGCTGTATAACAAGTTACCTCAAAATTTAGTGGCTTAAACCAAAAAAAAAAGTTTATTTCACAGTTTCTGGAGGTTAGGAATCTGGGAGGGACTTAGCTGGGTAGTTCTGGAAGAGGATCTCTCATGAAGCTACAAGGAATTGATCAAGTCTGCAGTCTCTGAAGGCTTAATGGGCTGAAGGAGCTGCTTCCAGGATCATGCACAAGAATTTCAGTTCCTTGCTACAGAGGCTTCTCCATAGATATAGCAGGACTATGTTTTCCCCAGAGCAAATAGCAAGTAGCAAGGGGGTGTCAGGGGGCAAAGGAGGAGGAATAAAATGGAATTTTAAAAAATAATCTAATCTTGGAATTGACACACCATTATTTCTGTCATGTTATCAGTCACTCAGATAAACCCTCGTAAAATTCAGGAAGGGATTTTACAAAGGTGTGATATCAGAAAGCAGAAGCAGTGGGGCCTTTGAGGTTGGCTACCACCCTTTCCATGGGTGGACTTGACAATCTTATGGGACCTTCAGTTAAAATGCAGGTGTTTCCAGGGAGGGTTAGCATCACAGGCTATTCATTAATTAACCAAGGGGTTTCAACCAGAAAAGCAGAGCAATATAATATGTGGGTAAGTCGTGTGTAGAGGGGTGACAGGAGGCATAAGAAAACTTTTCCTTTGGAGTTTTGGAGGAGGGACAGTGGGGAAGAATCTTTTTATGGGAGAAAGTATTAGGATGGTGCAATGATAAAGTCACCAAAAAGCAGGGTCCTGTCTAAAGGGAGGAAATAGTGAGTAGTCCCTGTAAACATCAGCTACAGAGACTTTGGTGCTTGCACCCACAGTGTGTGTTGGTACAGAAATGGAGAAAAAAACAGGTGCAGCGCCTCACTGCTGGTTAATTACATGCTGATTCCAAGGCAGCTTGTGAAGAATGTGCACTATATATTATACTTAGTTTGCTTTTCTCCTTTTCCAAAAATCACACATTTTAATTAACCTTCAAGCCCTTGCTGGGGCTTTGAAAGAACTTAATTGGCCTACAGGGATTGGAACACACAACAGCCAAAGAAAAGCTACATCTCAGTTGTTTTCACTCCAAGGACTTATAAAATTGAAATTATTGTTTTATTTCATTCTTTGAAGCCCAGAGCTACATGTGAATTCATATTTGGAAGTGGCAGAAGCATCCTTCAATACGAAGGTGAGGATCACAAAAAGGTAATTAAGCAGCAAGTTATATGTGAGTATTTAATACTTGAATTTCATATTCATCTGGTATCTTTGGGTTTGCAATAAGAATTGTACTCTCCCATTTTTTGCTTTTCTCAGTGAAGATGCAAAATACTTTGAGTGCAATTTAATGTACAAAATTTCAGTCAGGTTGGAAATCTCTTGATACTAAGATCCTTTAAGAAATTTCCAAATGATTTCAGTTTTGTCAAGTATAATACTGAGAATCACGGTCAATGTGCATTTTCCTTTTCCATATGAGAAAACTTCTTTACGTGATAGCAAAGTGTTCTAAGGAAGTCAAACCAGAAGCTGGAAAGCATCTTCAAGTTTGGTGCTGGAAGTCACACACAATCATTTCACTACTTTCTGTTGGTCAAAGCAAGTCACAAGGCCAGCTCCGTTTCAAATAATGGGGAAACAGACTACCTCTTGATGAGAGGAATGGCAAGTCACATTGCAAAGAGGTGTGGGCATAGAGAGATGTCACTCATTGAAAGCCATTATTGTAACAATCTACCGTATATACTGTGATGAACAACCAACCAGAAATTTATAAGTGGATTAAAGTTTTCTGACTCTATACTGTGTCATGCACATTATTAGTGTTTTGTCACATATCAGAATACATCCTAAAGTGTTTTGTTTCTATTCAATCATGAATAAAAATAATACATAAGTGATGGCATAATGGATAAAGAATCAGCAGAGCCTCCAACCTTGGCTTAAACCTAGATTCTTGCTTCTTGATCTATAGCTGCTACTACCCTTCTCTCTTTCAAGGAGACAACCCCTGTACTACTCTCATTATTCCGAAACTTTGGGGGCTGAAAGTAGGTTTAAGGTAGACTTTTAGGCTTTACTTCATTAGCCAGGGATTTTTGATTAAGGTTATAGGGCAGATCATTTACAAGATTATGAGAACGAACCCACACATCTATGAAGTACCTCCGGTCCGTGGTTATAAGCACGCTTCCAAACTCAATTTTCTTTATTCCTCCCCTTTATTAGTATTTCAAAGAATGAACATTATGTGAGCTTTGGTATATATGAGTTGCATTTAATTCAGAAGGATTTTTTTTTGTCAACAGTAATCTGGAAATGGAGTATCTATGCTCGATAGGCATCACATCTTCCTTAAGTATTACTGTGAAATGTCAGGGTTCAGTCTTTGAGAAGAAATGTCATTATCAAAAGCTGGGGATAACTTGAGCATTATCACGAGCCACAACACAAGAGAATCAAAAGATATAAGGGCAAAGAAGGAAAGGATCTAACACTGTCCTCAGCTCCTACTGCAAGCTAGGCACTGAGGTAGTCACATCATCCACATGATGTCACTTGATTCCACACCTACAAGCAAGTTAATTACTTTAATCCCAATTTTACAGATGAAAAAAAGGCAAGTCGGAGAGGTTAGTAATACCTTAAGTCATGCAGCTAGTAAGTGGAGGAGCTTCAGTTTTGACTAAATTTTGTCAATTTTCATATCCTTGCTCTTGGGTAATAGCTTCATCTACATAACAGCAGAATCTCATTAATAAAATAATATTCTCCATGTTATGCAGTGTTCTTTTGTTCTGTACTTCGTAGTTTAATTAGGTTCCATAAATTCCTGAATTCAATATGCTTCAAAGTACAAATATTATCCAGATAATCTGGATACTGCAGATTGTTTAAAATATGTCCTTTCTAAGAGTTTTTCTTTGCCTCTTTTTAATCAATTGGTGTTATCAACTGTTAAAATATTATCAAAATTTTATCAATTGGTGTTATCAACTGTTAAAATAAATCAGGGCAAAATAAACATGCAAACTGCTGATCAGTCTATTTGGTTGATGGTTAGCTGTTTGGTAGGAAAGAAGATAAAAATAATTGCTAGAACAAATTTACATTGTTTTAAAGAGTCTTCAGTTGCCTGCTTTATCTCTTTCTACTAGCATTCTGGAAAGGATGGTCTTCATGTCATTACCTCCTCTCTTGGTTTTGAAAAGATTCTCTCCAAGTGAAAGCAGCACACCAACCTGGAAAATTCAATTCTCACAAAAGGGTGAATATCTCAAAAGTTTTTTTCCAAGCAAGAGAAAAGGTCATCTTAAAAATACTTGAATTAATTTTGGTTAGTATCATTAGCAATTGAGAAAATGAGTAAGGAATTATTTTCATCATTCTTATGTTTCTGTTCAATGCTCATTCAAGCTTTCACTCAGGCTGTTTGATTGGATCTTTGTTTCATAAAAAAACAAAAGTATACAAAAACCTGGGCAGTGATTTTGTTTTGAGTTCATAAAGTTGCTTAGTTTTTTTTATTTTTGAAACAATAATTTGTATGTAGAGACTAATAAAGGTGTTTTTTCTCATTTGTGCATTTAATTATGATACAATGATATGATTATCATTTAGTCACAAATGAATAAGAAAATTATACAAAGAAATGACCAATTCAGAAAAAATAAATTTCATATTTTGTCCTATATTATGAAATAAGCATGCTGTTCCCACTAGATATGCTTAGTGATCATTCTCAAAAATTTCCCACATTTTTTGGTAAATTTGAGTAATTCCTCTATATTGTCAGTGAAAGCGTAATTTCAATAGTGACTGACAAATCTTTTGATCCCTAGATTTATCATCATTAAACAATGCGGCCACATGCTTTCAACAGACTTAGTGGAAAAATTTGCTTATCTGTGTTTTCTGGAACGTTTCTTAGACTAAAGATTTTTAAGTGAAACCAGCAACTACTTTGTGCAGCATACATGAGAAAACTTCAAAAAGTTCATGAAAAAAATAAAATTATTTCTCAGCATCAAGGTCAAGACACTTTTGTAAGCAATGGTTCCAGTCATTTTAGTTTATATCTAAAGAACTAAGGGTCCTTGGAATTGTACCATGTCATTGGAGTCTTTTTACATTACTAACTGAAGAAAAATGGATGCCCTTTAGATTTTTTTTTAAGATTAGGAAGCAAAAAGAAGTCAGAAGGAGCCAAATAAGGACTGGAAGGTGAATGCTTAATAATTTCCCTTAGAGACTCTCACAAAATTAACCTTGTTCCATAGGAGGAATGAGCTAGCAGCATTGCTGCGGTCACTTTTCTGCTAAAACTCTGGCTACCCTTCTCAAAATACTCTCATAGTAAGCAGATGTTCCTTAAGTTCTGGCCCTCTAAAAAATCAACAAACAATTTCTCGAGCATCCCAAAACACTGATGCCATGACCTCTGCTCCTGACCAGTCTGCTTTTACTTTCACTGGACCACTTCCACCTCTTGGCAGCCACTGCTTTGATTGTGCTTTGTCTTCAGGATGGTACTGGGAGAGCCATGTCTCATTTCCTGTTACAATTCTTTGAAGAAATGCTTCAGGATCTTCATCCCGCTTGTAAAAAATTTCCTTCAAAAGCTCTGCTCTTGTCTGCAGCTGACCTGCGTGCAATGCTTTTAGTAATTTTAGGGTGGAAAGTTTGCATGTCATTAATTTCTCAGTCAGAATTGTGTAAGCTGAACCAAATGAAATGTCTATGGTTGGTTATTGTTTCTGCTGTTAATCATTGGTCCTCTTCAGCTGGGGCATGAACAAGATGAATATTTTTCCTCATACATTGATATGGATAGTCTGCCGCTGTGAGCTTCATTTTCAACATTATCTCATTCCTTCTTTTTTTTTTTCTTTTTTTTTCTTTTTTGAGATACCCAGACTGGAGGGTAATGGTGTGATCTCGGCTCACTGCAACATCTGTCTTCCAGGTTCAAGCAATTCTCCTGCCTCAGCCTCCTGAGTAGCTGGGATTACAGGGGCTTGCCACCAAGTCCAGGTAATTTTTCCATTTTTAGGAGAGACAGGGTTTCAGCATGCTGACCAGGCTGGTTGCCACCTTATCCTCTTAAAGTGCTGGGGATTACAGGCATGAGCCACCACACCCAGCTCTCATGACTTTTTTTTTTTCTTAATACTTTAATTCTGGGGTATATGTGCAGAACGTGCAGGTTTCTTACATAGGTTTACATGTGCCATGGTGGTTTGCTGCATCAATCAACCCATTATCTACATTAGGTACTTCTCCTAATGCTATCCCTAACCTAGCCACCCACCCCATGACAGGGCCTGGTGTGTGATGTTCCCCTCCCTGTAACCATGTGTTCTCATTGTTCCACTGCCATTTATGAGAGACAATATGCAGTGCTTTGTTTTCTGTTCTTATGTTAGTTTGCTGAGAATGATAGTTTCCAGATTCATCCATGTCCCTGCAAAGGACATGAACCCATCCTTTTTTATGACTGCATAGTATTCCATGGTGTATATGTGCCACATTTCCTTTATCTAGTCTGTCATTGATGGGCATTCAGGCTGGTTCCATGTCTTTGCTACTGCAAACAGTGCCACAGTAAACATATGTGTGCATGTGTCTTTATAGGAGAATGATTTATCATGCTTTGGTTATATACCCAGCAATGGGATTGCTGAGTCAAATGGAGTTCCTAGTTCTAGATCTTTGAGGAGTTGTCACATGGTCTTCCACAATGGTTGAACTAATTTATACTCCCACCAACAGTGTAAAAGTGTTTCTATTTCTCCACATTCTCTCCAGCATCTGTTGTTTCCTGACTTTTTAATGATCATCATTCTAAGTAGCATGAGATTGTATCTCAATGTGGTTTTGATTTGCATTTCTCTCAGGACCAGTGGTGATGAGCTTTTTTTCATGTTTGTTGTCTGCATAAATGTCTTCTTTTGAAAAGTGTCTGTTCATACCCTTTGCCCGCTTTTTGATGGGATTGTTGGTTTTTTTCTTGTAAATTGTTTAAGTTCTTTGTAGACTCTTGATATTAGCCCTTTGTCAGATAGATAGGTTGGAAAAATTTCTTCCATTCTGTAGGTTGCCTTTTCACTGCAATGATTGTTCTTTTGCTGTGCAGAAGCTCTTTAGTTTAATTAGATCCCATTTGTCCATTCTGGCTTTTGTTGCCATTGCTTTTGGTGTTTTAGTCATGAAGTCTTTGCCCATGCCTATGTCCTGACTGATTTTACCTAGGTTTCTTCTAGGGTTTTTTATTGTTTTAGGTCTTACATTTAAGTCTTTAATCCATCTTGAGTTAATTTTTGTATAAGGTGTAGGAAAGGGATCCAGTTTCAGCTTTCTGCACATGGCTAGCCAGTTTTCCTAACACCATTTATTAAACAGGGAATCCTTTCCCCATTGCTTGTTTTTGTCAGGTTTGTTCAAGATAAGATGGTTGTAGATGTGTGATTATTTTGGCAGCCTCTGTTCCATTGGTCTATCTATCTGTTTTGCTACCAGTACCATGCTATTTTTATTACAATAGCCTTGTAATATAGTTTGCAGTCAGGTAGTGTGATGCCTCCAGTTTTGTTCTTTTTTCTTAGGATTGTCTTGACTATGTGGGCTCCTTTTTGGTTCCATATAAAATTTAAAGTAGTTTTTTCCAATTCTGTGAAGAAAGTCAATGGTAGCTTGATAGGAATAGCATTGACTCTATATATTACTTTGGGCAATATGGCCATTTTCAGGATAATGTTTATTCCTATCGATTAGTATGAACATTTTTTTTCCATTAGTTTGTATCCTTTATTTCCTTGAGCAGTGGTTTGTAGTTCTCCATGAAGAGGTCTTTCATGTCCCTTGTTAGTTGTATTCTTAGCTATTTTATTCTCTTTGTAATAACAACTGTGAATGGGAGTTCACTCATAATTTGGCTCTCTGTTTGTCTATTATTGGTGTATAGGAATGCTTGTGATTTTTGCACATTGATTTTGTATTCTTAGACTTTGCTGAAGTTGCTTATCAGCTGAAGGACTTTTTAGACCAAGACAATGAGGCTTTCTAAACATACAATTATGTCATCTGCCAACAGAGACCATTTAAATTCCTCTATTCCTATTTGAATACCCTTTATTTCTTTCTCTTGCTGGATTGCCCTGGCCAGAACTTTGAATACTATGTTGAATAGGAGTAGTAAGAGAGGGCATCCTTGTCTTGTGCTGGTTTTCAAGGGGAATGCTTCCAGTTTTTGCCCATTCAGTGTGATATTGGCTGTGGGTTCATCATAAATAGCTCTTATTATTTGGACATACATTCCATCAATACCTAGTTTATTGAGTGTCTTTGGTATGAAGGGTTGTTGAATTTTGTTGTAGGCCTTTACTACACCAATTGACATAATCATGTGGTTTTTATCATTAATTTTGTTTACATGGTGGATTACATTATTGATTTGCATATGTTGAACCAGACTTGCATCCCAGGGATGAAGCCAACTTGATCATGGTGGATAAGTTTTTCAATGTGCTGCTGGATTCAGTATTTTATTGAGGATTTTCACATCAATGTTCATCAGGGATATTGGTCTGAAATTTTCTTTTTTTGTTGTGTATCTGCCAGGTTTTGGTATCAGGATGATGCTGGCCTCATAAAATGAGATAGGAAGGAGTCCCTCTTTTTCTATAGTTTGGGATAGTTTCAGAAGGAATGGTACCAGCTCCCCTTTGTACCTCTGGAAGAATTTGGCTGTGAATCCATCTGGTCCTTGACATTTTTTAGTTACTGCCTCAATTTCAGAGCTGGGCCTATTCAGGGTTTTGACTTCTTCCTGGTTTAGCCTTGGGAGGGTGTTTGTAACCAGGAATTTGTCCATTTCTTCTAGATTTTGTAGTTTACTTACACAAAGGTGTCTATAGTATTCTCTAAAGGTAGTTTGTATTTCTGTGGGATTGGTGGTGATATCCCCTTTATTATTTTTTATTTTGTCTATTGATTCTTTTCTCTTTTCTTCTTCATTAGTCTGGCTAGTGGTCTATTTTGTTGATCTTTTCAAAAACACACCTTCTGGATTCATTAATTTTTGAAGGGTTTTTCATGTTTCTGTCTCCGGTTCTGCTCTGATCTTAGTTATTTCTTGTCGTCTGCTCACTTTTGAATTTGATTGTTCTTGCTTCTCTAGTTCCTTTAATTGTGGTGTTAGGGTGTCAATTTTAGATCGTTCCTCATTTCTTTTGTGGGAAATTAGTGCTGTAAATTTTCCTCTACATACTGCTTTAAATGTATCCCAGATATTCTGGCACTTTGTGTCTCCATTCTCATAGGTTCCAAAGAACATCTTTATTTCTACCTTCATTTCATTATTTACCTAGTCGTCATTCAGGAGCAGATTGTTCAGTTTCCACGTCGTGTGTTTTTGAGTGAGTTTCTTAATCCTGAGTTCTAATTTCATTGCACTGTGGTCTGAGAGACTTGTTTGTTATGATTTCCATTCTTTTGCATATGCTGAGGAGTGTTTTACTTCCAATTATGTGGTCAAGTTTAGAATAAGTGTTATGTGGTGCTGAGAAGAATATATATTCTGTTCATTTGGGGTGGAAAGTTCTGTAGATGTCTATTAGGTCTGCTTGGTTCAGAGCTGAGTTCAAATCTTGGATATCCTTGTTAATTTTCTGTCTCGTTGATCTGTCAAATACTGACAGTGGGGTGTTAAAGTCTCCCACTATTATTGTGTGGGAGTCTAAGTCTCTTTGTATGTCTCTAAGAACTTGCTTCATGAATCTTGGTGCTTCTGTTTAGGGTACATATATATTTAGGATAGTTATCTCTTCTTGTTGCGTAGATCTCTTTACCATTATGTAATGCCCTTCTTTGCCTATTTTTATTTTTGTTGGTTTAAAGTCTGTTTTATCAGATGCTAGGATGGCAACTTCTGCTTTCTTTTGCTTTCCATTTGTTTGGTAAATCTTCCTCCATCCCTCTATTTTGAGCCTATGTGTGTCTTTGCATGTGAGATGGGTCTCCTGAATATAGCACACCAATGGGTCTTGATTCTCTATCCAATTTCCCAGTCTGTGTTTTTTAATTGGGGCATTTAGCCCATTTACATTTAAGGTTAATACTCTTGTGTGTGAAATTGATCCTGTCATTATGATGATCGTTATATTCCTGTTAATAGATGCAGTTTCTTCATAGTGTCTATAGTCTTTATAATTTGGTATGTTTTTGCAGTGACTGGTTCTGGTTGTTCCTTCCCATGTTTAGTGCTTCCTTAAGGAGCTCTTGTAAGGCTTCCTTGGTGGTTACAAACTCATCTGATTTTATTTCTCCTTTGCTTATGAAGCTTAGTTTGGCTGGATATGAAATTCTGGGTTGAAAGTTCCTTTTTCTCTCATCTTTTTTAATTTTTTTTATTATTATACTTTAAGTTCTGGGGTACATATGCAGATCTTGCAGGATTGTTACATAGGTATACAAATGCCATGGTGGTTTGCTGCATCCGTCCCCCCTCCATCACCTATATTAGGTATTTTTACTAATATTATCCCTCCCCAATCTTCCCACCCCCTGCTATCCCTCCCTTAGCCCCCACAATCCCCAACAGAACCCAGTGTGTGATGTTCCCCTCCCTGTGTCCATGTGTTCTCATTGTTCAATGCCAACTTATGAGTGAGAACATGCAGTGTTTGATTTTTCTGTTCTTGTGTCAGTTCGCTGAGAATGATGGTTTCCAGGTTCATCCATGTCCCTGCAAAGGACATGAACTCATCCTTTTTAATGGCTGCATAATATTCTGTGGTGTATGTGTGCCACATTTTCTTTATCCAGTCTATCATTGATGGGCTTTGGGTTGGTTCTAAGTATTTGCTATTGTAAACAGTGCCACAATGAACATATATGTGCATGTGTCTTTATAATAGAACAATTTATAATCCTTTGGTTATACCCAGTAATGGAATTTCTACTTGGGTCAAATGATATTTCTATTTCTAAATCCTTGAGGAATCACCACACTGTCTTCCACAATGATTGAACTAATTTACACTCCCACCAACAGTGTAAAAGCCTTCCTATTTCTCCACATCCTCTCTAGCATCTGTTTTCTCCAGATTTTTTAATGATTGCCATTCTAACTGGCATGAGATGGCATCTCAATGTGGTTTTGATTTGCATTTCTCTAATGACCAGTGATGATGAGTATTTTGTCATATGTTTGTTGTCTGCATAAATGTCTTCTTTTGAAAAGTGTCTGTTCATATTCTTCACCCACTTTGGAATGGGTTTGTTTGTTTGTTTGTTTCTTGTAAATTTGTTTAAGTTCTTTGTATATTCTGGATATTAGCCCTTTGTCAGATGGGGAGGTTGCAAAAGTTTTTTCCCTTTTGGTTGGTTCCTGGTTCATTCTAATGATTGTTTCTTTTGCTGTCAGAAGCTCTTAAGTTTAATTAGATTCCATGTGTCTAGTTTGGCTTTTGTTGCCATTGCTTTTGGTTTTTTAGTCACAAAGTACTTGCCTATGTCTATGTCCTGAATGATATTGCTTAAGTTTTCTCCTAGAGTTTTTATGGTGTTAGGACTTATGTTTAAATCTTTAATCGATCTGGAGTTAATTTTTGTATAAGGTGTAAGGAAGGGGTAAAGATTGTTGAATACTGGCCCCCACTCTGTCTGTCTTGTAGTGTTTTTTACTGAGAGATCCGCTGTGAGTCTGATGGGCTTCCTTTTGTGGGTAACTGTACTACCCTTAACATTTTTTCCTTCATTACAACCTTGATGAATCTGACAATTATGTGTTTTGGGGTTGTTCTTCTTAAGAAATATCTTTGTGGTGTTCACTGTATTACCTGAATTTGAATGTTGGCCTGCCTTGCTAGGTTGGGGAATTTTCCTGGATAATATCCTGAAGAGTGTTTTCCAACTTGGTTCCATTCTCCCTGTCACTTTCAGGTATACCCATCAAATGTAGATTTGTTTTTTTCACATAGTTCCCTATTTCTTGAAGGCTTTGTTCATTTCCTTTCACTCTTTTTTCTCTAGTCTTGTCTTCTTACTTTATTTCATTGAGTTTATCTTCAATCTCTGATATCCTTTTTTCTACTTGATTGATTAGGATATTGATAATTGTGTATGCTTACAAAGTTCTCATGCTGTGTTTTTCAGCTCCATCAGGTCATTTATGTTCTTCTCTAAACTGGTTATTCTAATTAGAAATTTGTGGCCAGGCATGGTGGGTCACGCCTATAATCCCAGCACTTTGGGAGGCTGAGGCGGGTGGATCACGAGGTCAAGAGATCGAGACCATCCTGGTCAACAAGGTGAAACCCCGTCTCTACTAAAAATACAAAAGACTTAGCTGGGCATGGTGGTGTGCGCCTGTAATCCCAGCTACTTGGGAGGCTGAGGCAGGAGAATTGCTTGAACCCAGAAGGCGGAGGTTGTGGTGAGCCGAGATTGTGCCATCGCACTCCAGTCTAGGTAACAACAGTGAAACTCCATCTCAGAAAGAAAAAAAGAAAGAAATTTGTCTAACCTATTTTCACTGTTCTTAGCTTCCTTGCATTGGGTTAGAACATGCTCCTTTAGCTTGGAGGTTATTACCCACCTTTTGAAGCCTACTTCTGTCAATTCATCAAACTCATTCTCGGTCCAGTTTTGTTCCCTTGCTGGCACAGAGTTGTGATCCTTTGAATGATAAGAGGCATTCTGGTTTTTGGAATTTTCTGCCTTCTTGCACTGGTGGTTCCCCATCTTCATGGATTTATCTACCTATGGTCTTCGATGTTGGTGACCTTTGGATGGGGTGTCTGAGTGGATGTCCTTTTTGTTGATGTTGATACCATTCCTTTCTGTTTAATTTCCTTCTAACAGGCTCCTCTGCTGAGGTCTCCTACAGTTTGCTTGAGGTCCATTCCAGGCCCTTGTTTGCCTGGGTATAACCAGCGGAGGCTGTCAAACAACAAAGATTGCTGCCTGTTTCTTCCTCTTGAAGCTTTGTCCTAGAAGGGCACCCAGCAGGTGCAAGCCAGAGCTCTCTTGTATGAGGTGTCTGTTGGCCCCTACTGGGAGGTATCTCCCAGTCAGGAGGCACAGGGATCAGGAACCCACTTGAGGAGGCAGTCTGTCCCTTATCAGAGCTTGAACATTGTGCTGGGAGATCTGCTGCTCTCTTCAGAGCTGTCAAGCAGGGACGTTTAAGTCTGTGGAAGCTGTGCCCGCAGCCACCCCTTTCCCAGGTGCTCTGTTCCAGGGAGATGGGGGCTTTATCTATAAGTCCCTGTCAGGGGCTGCTGCCTTTTTTTCAGAGATGCCCTGCCCAGAAGGGAAGAATCTAAAGAGGCGGTCTTGTCACAGCAGCCTTACTGAGCCGCAGTGGGCTCTGTCCACTTTGAACTTCCGGGTGGCTTTGTTTGCACTGTGAGGGTAAAACCAACTATTCAAGCCTCAGCAATGGCAGATGCCCCCTCCAAGCTTGATAGTCCCATGTCAACCTCAGACTCTGTGCTGGCAGTGAGAATTTCAAGCCAGTGCATCTTAGCTTGCTGGACTCCGTGGGGGTGGGAACCGCCAACCCAGACCACTTGGCTCCCTGGCTTCAGCTCCTTTGCCAGGGGAGTGAATGGTTCTGGCTCACTGGTGTTCCAGGTTCTACTGGGTATGGAAAAAAAGAAAAAACTCCTGTAACTAGTTGAGTGTCTGCCCAAATGGCCACCCAGTTTTGTGCTTGAAACCCAGGCCCTGGTCATGTAGGCACCAGAGGGAATCTCCGGTCTGCTGATTGCAAAGACTGTGGGAAAAGTACATTATTTGTGCCAGAGTGCACTGTTCCTCCCATTACAGTCTCTCACAGCTTATTCCCTCATGGCTTCCCTTGGGTAGAGAGGGAGCTCCCTGACCCCTTGTGCTTCTCAGGTGAGGTAATGCCCTACCCTGCTTCAGCTTGCCTTCCCTGGGCTTCATCCACTGTCCAACCAGTCCCAATGAGATGAACCTGGTACCTCAGCTGGAAATGCAGTTAATCACCTGTCTTACGTGTCGATCTCTCTGGGAGCTTCTGACAGGAGCTGTTCCCATTTGACCTTCTTGCCGGAAGTCCCAAAAGTTACTTAGTTTAATTGCAAATGCATTTGTGTCTTATTATAACTTATGCATCTGAGTAATTCCACACTGAATCTTTGCACAGCCTCAATGTAAAGCTCACTCTTCCAATTTTTATCTCATTATTTCTCCTATGAACCTAAAATGATGTCCGCAACTATGAACAATATTGAGAGAGAGGAGCTGTAATAATAATTAGGACTGGTTTTTTATGGAGTACTTACCATATGACCAGCTCTGGGATAAGGCTTCCTATGCGTTAATTCATTGAGTCCTTGCCAAACGCTTGTGGGGTAGATGCTGTTGTTAACCCCATTTGATAGACAAGGGATTAGAGTTTCAGGGATGTTAAGACATTGTCCAGAGTAAAACAGCTATGGATGGAACTGGGACTGCAAATTTGTTGTGTCTGACAACAAACTCTCTACTCATGTCTTAGTCCATTCAGGCTACTGTAGACAAAATACTACAGACTGGTAGTGTATAAAAAACAGAAATGTATTTCAAATAGTTTTAGAGGCTGGGAAGTTTAAGAGCAAGACACTGGCAGATTCCATGTCTTGTGAAGACCCACTTCCTGATTCATAAATGGCCATCTTCTGACAGTCTTTGTGTGATGAAAAAAACAGGGGCGCTCTTTGGGGCCTTTTTTATAATGGCCCTAATTCTATTTACCAGGGCTCTGCATTCATGACCAAATCACCTTTCAAAGACACCATCTCCAAATACAATTACATTGGGAATTAGGTTTCAATTAATGAATTTTGGGAGGGCATAAACATTCAGTGTTTAGAGAACCTCAATTACTATACTTACTTCTCTAGTGATTTTTTTAAATTAACCTTTTTATTTTGAAATAATGTTAGAGTCACATACAGTGTAAGAAATAATACAGAAGGATCCTCTGTAAATTTTACACAGTTTCTCCAATAATAATATCTTGCAAATTAGAGTACATCACAATCAGAATATTAACATTGATAAAGTTATTAGTACAGAAGTTGCAGTACAAGAATCTTTTTTCTGTCCTCTTATAACCATACTCACTCCTAACCTCCTCCCAGCAACCACCAATCTGTAATATATTTATTATTTTGTCATTTCAAAAATGTTTTATAAATGTAATCATGTAGTATGTAACCTTTGGAGATTGGATTTTTAAACTCAGCATAATTCTCTGGAGATTCACCCAGACCATTGTGTATATCAATAGTTTTTTTTGTTGTGTAGTGTTCCATGATAATGATGTAACACTGTCTAACCATTCATTCATTGAAAGACGTTTAGGTGTTTCTAGTTTTTAATCTGTTAAAAATAAGCTGCCATAAACATTTGTGTATAGGTTTCTGTGTGAACATATTTCTGGAAGAAATGACCAAGCATATAATTGCTGGGATGTATGGAAGTCACATGTTAATTTTATAAGAAACTTGCAAATTAATTTGCAGAATAGCTATACCATTTTCTACTCCCACCAGCAATGTATGAGTTGTCTAGTTTCTCTGAGTCCTTACCAGTATTTGTTGTTTTCACTACTTCTTATTTTAGCCATTCTAATAATTATGTCATGATACCTCATTGAGGTTTAAATTTGCACTTTTCTAATGGTTAATGATGTTGAACATCTTTTCATATGCTTTTTAACCATCTGTATATTTTCTTCAGTTAAATGTATATTTATGTTTTTTGTTTCTAACTGTTGAGTATTAAGACTTCTTTATGTATTCTAGATATTAGTTATATAGGATATGTAGTTTGCAAATATTTACTTTAAATCTGTAGCTTCTTTTTTTAAAAATCCCTTTCATAGGCTCTTTTGCAGAGCAAAATTTTAAGGAGGTCTAATTTATCAATTATTTGTGTGTTTGATATCAAGTCTAAGAGCTCTTGGCCTAGGTCCAGATTCTGAAGATTTTCTCTGTTTTTTTTTTTTTGAAAAGTTTTGTTGAGTTTTACGTTGAGATTCATGATTCATTCTTGTCAATTTTTAAATAAAGTGTAAGGTTTAAGGCAAGGCTTCCTTTACCCCTAAAGATGTCTAACTGTTGTAGAAATATTCGTTGAAAACTCTGTTAAGTTGCTTTTTAACCTTTGTCAAAAGTCATCTGGGCAGGAGGCTAGAGACGACAATCAGTTAGATAAAGCCGAAATGAGCTAAAATTTTGACTGAGTTGACCAGAGAGATGGTAGAAAGCTCTGGTCTTTATTTCCTCCCTCGAGACACTGACTAAGCAACAATACGTGGGCCAATTCCCTTTCTGAGAACTCCAGAAGCCATTCAATAGATTGCAAACCCCAGGTGGGTATAAAGCCAGTGAAAACTACATCCAAACAGGGAAGAACGTTTGTTGCATTTACTTGCTGTATCCCCTCTCCCTGGCTGGCACAATGTGGTCTGATTGGAAGAAAACTTTCAACTTGTGGCTTCTCCCTTAGGAAGGAAAAATAAAAATAAAATGTACATTAAATGTTCTGACTTTTTTAAAGCTCTCTGTGGGGCAGTTTTCTGTCTCAGCTGACACAAAATCCTGATGGGAGGTGGCACAGTTTGCATGCTTTGGGACTGCTAAGTGAGTCAAAAAGGTGAATGAATCAACTTTTTGAAGCATTGGAGAGACAACTTTACTATGCGAAGACGTCACAAGGAGCAGCAAATTGTGAACTCCTGGAAAATAATGGAGGAAAAACTTTTTAACTGGGAAGTTGCATTCATAAGCACAGATAAGACATAGCTCCAGAAACAGTTTGAGAAGTTTCCAGAATCTCTGCCTGTACTGACTGGTGAAAGCCTTCCCTGAATGAAGTCAGTCAGTAATGACTGAGAGAGGTGGTCTTTTTTTTTTTTTTTTGAGACGGAGTTTTGCTCGTTACCCAGGCTGGAGTGCAATGGCGCGATCTCGGCTCACCACAACCTCCACCTCTTGGGTTCAGGCAATTCTCCTGCCTCAGCCTCCTGAGTAGCTGGGATTACAGGCATGCGCCACCATGCCCAGCTAATTGTTTGTATTTTTAGTAGAGACGGGGTTTCACCATGTTGACCAGGAGAGGTGGTCTTTAAAAAAAAAAAACCTCAAAATTTAACAAAAGGTCACAAAGCATACAAAGAAACAAGAAATAAAACCCCATTTAAAGGAGCAAACTAGATCTTCAGAAACTGGCCCTGAAGAAATGGAGATCTATTATTACTTGACAAAGAAGTCAAAGTAACTGTCTTAAGGATGTTTAATAAGCTAAAAGATAACACATTGAGACAATTACCCAAATCAGAAAAAATGATGCATGAACAAAATGAGAATATCAACAAAGAGATAGAAAGTGCAAAAAAGAACCAAGCAGAAATTCCAGAGTGAAGAATAGAATAAATGAATTGACAAATTCACTAGAGATGGTAAAGAAAAGACTTAAAAAAGCAGAAGGAAAAAATCAGTTAACTTGAAGACAGATTATTTCAAATTATTGACACAGATAATAGAAAAAAACAATGAAGAAAGGTGAAAAGAGCCTGAGTAACTTCTGGGACACCATCAAGTGGACCAACATATACATTATGGGAATCTCAGAAGAAGAGAGAAAAAAATCAGCAGAGAGACTAATTGAAGAAATAATGGCCCCAAAGTTTCAAATTTGAGGAAGAAAATGGGCATAGAAGTTTAAGTATCTCAACAAATTTCAAGTAGAATAAACCCAAATATGCCAACACTAAGATATAACTCAATATCACTTAATCATTAGAGAAATGCAAATCAAAACTATAATGTAATATTGCCCCACACTTATTAAGATGACTGCTATAAAAAAATAGAAAATAACAAGTGTGGCTGAGAATATGGAGAAACATGAACCTCTGTGTACTGTTGGTAGGAATGTAAAATGGTGCAGCTGCTATGAAAAATCAGAATAAAGTTTCTTTAAAAAATTATAAATAGAATGACCATTTATTTCAGCAATCCCTCTTCTGGGTATATATCCAAAATAATTGAAAGTAGGATCTCTTTGACATATTTGCACACCCATGTTTTCTGTAGAATTATTCACAATAGCCAAGAAATAGAAGCAACCCAAATGTCCACCGATGGCTATATGAACAAAGAAAACGAGGTATATATATATAAAAAGGAATATTGTTCAGCCTTATAAAAGAAGGAAATCCTGTCACTTGCTACAATATGGATTAACCTTGAGGGCATTTTGCTAAGTGAAATAAGCCAGTCACAAAAAGGACACTGTGTAATTCTGGTTATATTAGGTATCTAAGGTAATCAAACTGATAGAAACAGAAAGTAGAATTGTGGTTGCCATGGGCTGTTGGGATGGGGAAATGGGGGATTGCTCAATACATATGTTTTTAGTTTTGCATGATAAAAAATTTCTAGAGATCTGTTTTATGACAATGTGAATATAGTCAACATTACTCGACCATACACTTAAAAATGATTATAATGGTAAAAAAAATCAGCTGGACTTATTTGTGTGACTTGATGGTTTCTCTATTCTGTTCCATACTTTATGTGTGTCTCTTTCTACCAATCTCACATTGTCTTAAGTTCTATAGCTATAGAGTAAGGCTCTCTCTTATAGGGTATACAGACTCTTTTCACTTTTTATTAAATTGTTTTAGCTATTTGAGGCCAGTGAATTTCATATAAATTTTAGAGTAAGTTTATCTATGTTAACAAAAATTCTTTCTGAGATTTTAATAGTAATTTTATTAAACTTATAGATCAATTTGGAGAGGATGACATCTTTATTATGTTGAGCCTTTTAATCCATGGGCATGGCATGTCTCCCTTTATTTAGTTCTTTGATTTCTTGTATTTTTTTTGTAATTTTTGCATAAAAGTTCTGTACATGTTTTATCTATTCTGTTTTCCTGGGAGAAATTGTAAATGATAGTGTACTTTTAATTTCATTTTCCGTAAGTTTATTGTGTGTATATAGAAATACAATGAACACATGCTCATCATCACTGGTCATTAGAGAAATAGAAATCAAAACCACATTGAGATATCATCTCATGCCAGTTAGAATGGTAATTATTAAAAAATCTGGAGACAACAGATGCTGGAGAGGATGTGGAGAAATAGGAACGCTTTTACACTGTTGGTGGGAGTGTAAATTAATTTAACCATCATGGAAGACAGTGTGGCAATTCCTCAGGGATCTAGAATAGGAATAGCATTTGACCCGGCAATCCCATTACTGGGTATATACCCAAAGGATTATAAATAGTTCTTTTATAAAGACACATGCACACGTATGTTCATTGTGGCACTGTTTACAATAGTGAAGACTTGGAACCAACCCAAATGCCAATCGCTGATAGACTGGATAAAGAAAACGTGGCACATATACACCATAGAATACTATGCAGCCATAAAAAAATATGAGTTCATGTCCTTTGCAGGGACATGGATGAAGCTGGAAACGATCATTCTCAACAAACTGACACAAGAACAGAAAACCAAACACTGCATGTTCTCACTCATAGGTGGGTGTCGAACAATGAGAACACATGGACACTGGGAGGGTAACATCACACCCTGGGGTCTGTTAGAGGCTGTGGGACTAGGGGAATGATAGCATGAGCTGGGGAGATTGGGGAGGGATAACATTGGGAGAAATTCCTAATGTAGGTGACAGGGGGATGGAGGCAGCAAACCACCATGACATGTGTATACCTATGTAACAATCCTGCAAGATCTGCACATGTACCCCAGAACTTAAAGAATAATAAAAAAAATCAAACAATACCAAGTACTGTAGTAACTGAAAGTGTCATATTGCTGGTGGGAATGCAAAATGTTAATAATTTGGAACTTTAGATTTTTTTCCCCTTTGTTAGATTCCTTTTTGCTGACCTTAATTTATCTCTCTCCTGTAGCTATATTCTATCACTTACTAATAACAGTTATAGATACTTGTGGAATGTAAGAGAGAAGTTCTTCTTTAAAGTTTTCATTTTAAACACTAAAGAATAGCTATTCCATACTTTAAGTATATCCTTGCTCGCTGTTATTTTCATATTCTAACCTAGACAGCTGCTTTACCTTAGGCAGACATGCTCAGACAGGCCTGGGCAAGCCTAGGTCATAGTCCATACCATTCCTTATTTGGTAGCTTCTCCTGATCATCTGATGACTAACTTCCTCCTTTTCTTTGTTCTCTCTCCACTTGCCTGTTTAGGAAAGTTTTAAAATCGTTACCCAATTGGGTCAAGTGTAGAGTGTGAGGTCCCGTTTTGGCCATTGGAAACTGGACACAGCAGTAGGGTGACTGCACCAGGTTATAAATGTGCCTTTCCCATTGGTTTGGTGTGCTCTTGTGACAGGATTGCTAGTGAGCTGTACCCTTTCTGCAGAAAGTAAAACTGGCCTTGCTGAAAAAAAGAAAGAAAGAAAGAAAATTGATTGTTTACGTGTTGGCCCCGTATCCTCCGATCTTACTAAACTCATTAGTTCTAGGGTTTGATGCTTTGTAAATTAATTAATTAATTATTATTTATTTATATACAGAGCAGAATGAAATATGTAAGTGGGGATAGTTTTAATTCTTACTTTCCAATGTGTGTGCATTTTTACTGTCTTACTGCAGTGGCTACAATTTCCAGTAATGTTGAATAATATTTGTATCCTTGCCTTATTCTGATGTGGGGAAGGAATGTGGTTTTTCATTATTACAAGTAATTATAGGTTTAGAAATTTTTATATGGTTTTGTGCAAAATGAAGACACTTAAAAATCTGTATAAAAATGAAAATTTTCTTTTGAAGATTTCTTCTATTGGCAACTTTTAAACCCACTTACCGAAGCTCCCCTTTCCCCAACTCAAATCATATTGTCCCAAGTTTCCTTGTCTGTTAGCTTAATGCCTCCCATCATCTCCCCAACAACCCTTTGGCCCTGCTGCACACCAGGCTGGTAGACAAATCCTTGTGATTGGGGGAAAAAACGAGTAGTGTTATCAGTGGCCTGCTAGAGGGCACATGCCCATGATTAATGTCTTCCTAGGAGCACCTCAGCAGTCGGAGTCCATCCAAGTTTTGGGCTTGCCATGCTTTCTCTTAGGAAAAAAAAAATCTCTATTTTCTCTAGTGCCAAGGCAAGTTCTCCTTTGTTACGATGAACTGGACGCAATTCTGTATGAAGAGAGAAGCTTGGATAACCAATTTCTTTCTTTTCTTTTTTTTTTTTTTTTTGAGACGGAGTTTCGCTCTTGTTACCCAGGCTGGAGTACAATGGCGCGATCTTGGCTCACCGCAGCCTCCACCTCCTGGGTTCAGACAATTCTCCTGCCTCAGCCTTCTGAGTAGCTGGGATTACAGGCACACGCCACCATGCCCAGCTAAGTTTTTGTATTTTTAGTAGAGATGGGGTTTCACCATGTTGACCAGGATGGTCTCGATCTCTTGACGTCGTGATCCACCCGCCTTGGCCTCCCAAAGTGCTGGGATTACAGGTTTGAGCCACCACGCCTGGCCATCAATTTCTTAGCATACAAATCCATAATATTAATATTAATCCAATGGAAACATACCATAGTTTAAAAAATGTTTTCCTAAAATGACACATAATGTCTTAGCAGCTCAGTTGTCGCAATAACCTCTTAATTACAAGCAGTAATTACTATTTTCTCTTCATAAGAAGTACCGTACTTCTTGCCTCTTTATTTTTTTCCTTTTTTCTGCCTCAACTAACACTGATCAAGCACTAGATACTAGAGAGGTAGAGAGGCACCCCATAGCAATAAAATGGGGAAAAACACTCATTCCTATAATCTTTAAAGATTCATATTTAATGACAGACAATAATTCACAAAATAAGAGGATAAAAACAGACAAAACCTCAAGGTCATAAATATAAGGGCTCCATCTCATAGTACCAGGAAGATCCACACACCATCATAAATTACTTGATGCTTTGCCATGTTATCTCTCCTAATTCCCCCCCAGCAACCCTAAAAGATAGGTATTTTTTCACCTGTTTTGTAGCTAAGGAAGTTGAAGTAGTGTGGCCATCATTATATAACTAATAATTGCAACGGTTCAGGTTTGAAATTAACGATCTTATTCCAAAGCCTGGGTTCTTTCTACTACATTGTGCCAGCTTCATACTAGGTTCAGAGAATGGGAAAATGCCCATTTATTGAACAATAATAGAAGCATTCATGGAAGAGTTAACTTTGGACTCAGTCCCTGAAGGATGTGGGTAAGTTGAAGGAGCGAGTCATAAGGTGCAATTCAGGAACAAGAACCAAGAAAAAAAAAAAAGAATTTTGGTCATGGTGTGCAAATATACCTTCAAGTTGAATCATGTGGCTGTTTTTGTTATGGTAACATTTCTGTGGGACTCAGTGCGACATCAAAAGGAAAGGGGACTTTGGAGCAGAATATAGTTATGAATGCCAGGCTGAGACATTTGGATTTTATGGTCAACCTTACGTGAAAGTTTCAGTAGATTAGTACATCGATCACCTGAATGAATCACAGCTTCTGCAATGCCATACACTTGTGTGGCTTCTCTCTTCACATTGACTCCGGGTATGGCTATGAGACTTGTGTGACTTTGGAATGGAATAGCAGAGATGCAGTTTGGATGTTGTCCCTTCTCAAATCTCATGCTGAGATGTAATTCGCGACATTGGAGGTGGGGTCTGGTAGAAGGTGATTTGATCACGGAGGCAGATTCTCATGAGTGGTTTAGTGCCATCCCCTTGGTACTGTCCTCACAATAGTGAGTGAGTTCTCATGAGATCCGGTTGTTTAAAAGTGTGTGGCACTTCCCCCACTCTCTCACTCTCGCCCCTGCCATGTGAGACACATGCCCTCCCTTTGCCTTATACCATGATTGTAAGGTTTCTGAGGCCTCCCCAGAAACAGATGGAACCATTATACTTCCTATACTGCCTGTCAAACCTTGAGCCAATTAAACTTCTTTTCTTATAAATTACCCAGTCTCAGATATTTCTTGATAGCAGTGCAAGAATGGCCCAATAAAATCGGCAAATATGATGTAAGCTGAGACTTAATAAACCCTTGTGTATAGAAGCTTGCCCTCTTCAAAGGCAGCTGCCCAATGTAAGAAAGGTGGAAGAGAACCAGTTTGTGCCCCAGTTGGAAGATCTAGTTATGTAAGCCATCTTGGACCAACCACCTAGTCACGCTGCCATGAGTGATCTTAGTTAAGATCAACTGAAGAACTGAGCAGTCTAACCCAAATTGTGGAATTATGAGGCAACAAGTTGTTTTAATTCACCAAGTTTCAGAATCGTTTCTTAAGCACCAATAGATAACTGACTCACAGATGTGAAAATTTGCTGAAAGCAGAGCTTATCTCACATATGCTCAGATAAATAACCTCACAGCTTTTCAGTTACTCTGCAGCAATGAAGGCAGAGCTACAGTTACCTGGCAAAGGTGAGATCTCTTAACACAGAGTCAGGGATTGTCTATGAGGGAGGGATTTACAGGGGCCTCCTAACAAGCCCTTGAATTATAATGATGGTTCACTGAGAGAAAAACTTACATTGAACCAAACAATAATTTGTTGGCCAATTCAAAATCTTTCCCAACAATGTGATCATTCAAATGTTGTTAAGATTTCATCTTGCATATTATACCTCAGTTTAAAAATAAATTTTCATTGAGAGAATGTGACATTAAAGTGAACAACTTTATGATCCATTTCATGTTGCTCCTTGCAGTCTGGGTAACAATCCATTCTAATAAGCTAGTGGCTGCAGAACGACTGTCCGCTTACGTAAATGAAAAGGTACACTCATCTTTATTCACTGTAATTACCTTTTATTTATTTTTGAAAGCTTCCTGAATTTCAGCTCATTGTTCAATTGGGAATCATATCTTGTCTATTCAGAGCAGTTATTTTAATTTCCGGATTCTGAATAGACATTATTTCTGTGATTCATTTCACTCTGCCTTTTTGCTTTGGTTTTACTGAATGTAATTTACGTCGTCTTCACCCCATGCCTACTAAAAATTACTTTAACTATGAGGTCCTTGTCTCTCCTTTCTCCTTTTTACTTCCCACTCTAATTCTCAATAGAGAACTCCCTGTAGCATAAAGAAAATGGTAATTTTGTGGGGTAAATTTTTGCTTTCTACTGTTTTTATTTCATGCATGATTACCTTGAGGCTTTAGTTCGTAAGCCCTCCAAAAAGAAATATTACAAACCAAATGAAATTACCAATAGCTCCAGGAATATGAAGTGATGGGAGAGCATTTTATTCCATACTGTTTTCAAAACAACTGGTGTCCAGAACAATACAGCCTGTGTTAAGAACAACTCCGTCTGTCATAGAATGGAGAAGAAGCAGCATGATGTAAAATTGTGTGCTCTGAGGTACTAACTCCCTTTTGGAAAATACTGTGAATCATGTTTCAGTCTAGTCATTCTCAAATGTTACCCATATCTTCCCTTAGAGCCATCATGACCTACTGTATCCCTCATTTGCTCTGTCTCTTGACCAGATGTAATCTACCTTCCTAGAATCATAGCACATTCAAAGATATAAGGTGTGTAAAGAAGAGTCCTCATATATATTTCAAAAATAAATTCATAATCTTCTCTAAAGTGGGGCCTTCTCAGGTCAGTCTGAGCCCCTGGTTTTCAGGAGTGTAAAACTGGGAGAAGTTAGCATGTTGGATCAGCATTGTACCATGAAACAGAGCCAAATTCCAGATGATCTATGGCAGTAGGTGCACTTAATTCTTTGTATGCATATACGTGCACTGTGAGCCATAAAAGCTGACTGGAGTCCTGGTTAATTTCTTTTAATCAGATACCTGCCATTATTTTTGTATGTGAAGGTATGTAAAACAATGTGTGTCATTGAATTTAGCACATATAAAATCGAACTTAGCTGGGAGGATTTTAATTGCTAATGTAGTTTACAGCTAACATTGTTTTTAAGTTACTGTAAATATAATTCTTTACCTTAGATTCTCTATCTGTAAGCTTAGGAAGTATGTATTTCATTCCTCTTTAGGCAGGGCTATCCAACATTTTAGAAACAGAAATTCAATTAAATCAGAAGATCGTATAAAGGTGGGAGGATATC
This sequence comes from Leontopithecus rosalia, assembly GCA_028533165.1. NCBI lineage: Eukaryota > Metazoa > Chordata > Mammalia > Primates > Cebidae > Leontopithecus > Leontopithecus rosalia. Next base: position 89,823,943 of record CM052662.1, read on the forward strand.
GTAGGACACAGAGCACATCGGATCCAAGGCTTGGGACCACAGTAACCAGATATTGTTGAAACAGTAAGTCACCAGAAATCAAAGATGCTTTCTCCATTCTTTAGGGCCTGATGATCTGCCAGCTCAGTTCTCCTTTGCATATACTCTCTATTCTCCTTTCTTTAAATATTCATTTATTTTACTCACCAGCTTTCACGTGTCCCCCATCAAATTGCTAACATATTCCCTAATCTAACCATTTAGAAATGGTGGGTGTTGGGGGCAGCCCATAAAATGCATGGACTTACTTTCCACCTTAGGGGGAATTGAAGTTGGCGTAAGTCAATAGAGAAAAATGCTGTATTCATACTGTTGACATCACAAGAAGCAATACAATCATCTTTCGGTGTCCGCGGGGATTGGTTCCAGGACCCTCATGGATACCACCATCTGTTCAAGTCCTTTACATAAAATGGCATAGTATTTGCATCTAACCTATGCACTTCCTCCTCTATATTTTAAGTCATTTTAGATTACTTTAAATATCAACTACAATGTAAATGCTATATAAATATTTGTTAAACTGCATATTGAAATTTCTATTATTTTTAAATTTAAAGATAGTCTCAATTTGTGTTTGTTTGAATCTAGACACACAGAACCCCTGCATATGAAGGGCTCACTCTATTTTTATGAGCTTCCTGTGTTGAAATGACGTAGTTGTGCTGTACATCACTATGAGCAAAACCAAACTTTGGCCTCTGGCATAATTAAAATGTCAGTGTAGCAGCGGTTTTAAATGAATGTTTTCTGTTTATTATGCATAGTCTATATGTGACAGAGGGCAAAAAGAGGGCTTTTAGCTAGAATTAGGAGGAAGTAATTGTTCTGTAATTGTTAGAGAACATTCTTCCATTTCTAGTGCTTTAAAAGTTTGAGAGCTATGTCATTTAGTAGTAAGTTGTCAGTCACAGGAGATGTTTAATCATTTCAGTATTAAAAGAGTATCTCCCAATTTTAATATTCCGATTCTCTGACTATGTGTTGGAGCTAATTGGTGTTATCAAAAACAAATGAATTACTGACAAAGACTTACTGCACAACACGTACACAGCTAAAGCCAACATTGTGATTTGTCTTCTTGATGTATCCAGTGTAGTGAGTAACCTGCATCACTCTTGAACAGGACAGCTCGTTCTGACTGTGATACCAGATGAGCGGGGAATGTCAAGCTTGGCATCCTGCAATAAACATTGAGAATCTCACCTACATTTTGCTCAATAAAAATGTATTTCATGTCCACATCAAAACTCAGGACTATCTTCAATCCACAGCATAGAAAATCAGCATCTTAGACATGTTTAAAATAACTCAGTCTTAAAGTGGTCCCTATAAATTATCTCTCAAAAGTACAGCTGACAAATGATGGTTAAAAAAGACAGGCTAAGAGGTTATTTATTCATTTATCCAGCTTCTTTAAACGTTGTTCTTGTATAAAATAAGATGATCAGGGAGTACCACACTCTGGGGTCTATTGGGGGAAATAGGGGAGGGACAGCAGGGCATGGGTGGAGCTGGGGAGGGATAGCATCGGGAGAAATGCCAAATGTGGGTGAAGGGGAGGAAGGCAGCAAAACACACTGCCATGTGTGTACCTATGCAACTATCTTGCATGTTCTGCACATGTACCCCAAAACCTAAAATGCAATAAAA